>CM019042.1:28336455-28378883 GCA_009664405.1 Drosophila bifasciata
TTTTCTTTGTATAAAAGCAAAGTTACATCATTAGATGTGAGATCAGGGGGCAAGCCAAGAGACAAAAACTTTGCCACTTTGGTGGGACACCCACCAGTGGTTTTGGCACCACAGGTGCGGTACCCTTGATGGCAATATCCGGTGGTCCCGGACGTACAACAACTGGCGGGTTCGTAATGGATGGGATAGCTATGGAGTTTGGTACGGACTCTACGGACACGGACGCTACAGTCGGCTACATGTTCTCCGATACCATGCATTAGGCTACCGAATCTGCATCACCAGCAGCGATCGTTGCGGAATAAAACGGAATAAGATTTTTCGGATGCCGGCGGCCGTGAGCCAGTTGGAACTTTACAAGAGTCCCGCGGAGTGGGACTTCTTGCGCCGCGGAGACTCAGCCAGCTGCTGTAAACTGCTGAACTGAGTGTCCATGGCTAGAAGCCGATCGTATTGGTTCTTAAAGCCCAACATCAGCTCCTTAAAGCCACTCCTCGTCTGCCTCATAAACGAGCGCATTTTTGTTTTCGACTGCACGGCATTTCCTCACAACTATAATGCGAACCGTTGCGTTGTGAGATAGCATCACCACACGGCCAGAAATACCTGCACACTTACGCTGTCGCAAAGCCAGCAAGGTATGTTCAGCTGATCGTGAGTGATCTGCTTCTTACGGAGTTTTTGCGCAGAACACCGAAAATTCCATAATTTAGTTTTAAATTTTTTTCAATAATAAAAAGAAAGTTTGTAAGATACCTATCTCAGGCTGAGGTAGGCTCAGTTCTGTCCAGGGTTTTTCCTACGCGCGAATTTGTAGTTCGCTGGAATTTTAAGGCGGGGCTTGGCCGTGAGACCGAAAGTGGAGCGAGTGTAGAGTCCGGTTACCGTGCAGGTACTTTGGTGGTCGCACTTTGGCGATGAAACGGCAACCGTTGACACCTGAGTTTTTAATGTATGCGGTAATATGGTTTGTTGCGTCACCTGATTTTGTGTTCGCGCTCGGCGAAGAAATGATGACACTTCGTTGAGTTTTGTTTTGATAGGTTTTCTTTAATGCTTTTATTGTATTTGACTTGGAAATTTACAGAGTAAGGTGTACTGTGTTTGTGTGTATAGATTATATATGACAAAGTAACTTAGTGCTATGAATATGAATATGTATATGAATGTAACGGGCTCTGGTCCCAGGGTTCGTTACAAGTTTAAAACAAATAGCAATCAGACACAGTGCAAACAGTTTATAAAAAGGTATGCTTAAAGAAGAACAAATGAAAAAAAAAGAGAACTACTGCAACAGCTTGTAGGGAAGAGAGCTACTGCACTAAAGGTTTATAAGCGAGAGAGAAAGAACAGTTAGTTGAGTTTGGGTGATAGAGAGAGAGAGACACTTGCAAGACAAAAGATAAAACAAGAGAGCGGTCAAATGTATTTTCTTACACTTACTTGAAACAACAACAAAAACACAATTAACCGACGCACAAAATTGATTAAAAACGTTGTGTTTATACACTAAAACTAGGCATGCACCCGCGGATTTGGATATAAAATCAGTTAAAAATATATTTAGCTAATTTATAAGGCCAAACACCGATTGTTTGTAATAGATAAAAAAAAGAAGCGGAACGCAACAAAAAACGTCTGGTCTCTACAAAAGAACGAAACTATCATCACCGACGAGAGCAATGGTTCATACGCAGCAGACCGACTTGGAATGCTGTGTAAATTAAATAAGTTTGCAACACCTTCGAGAAGGACTTTACCATAATTTACTCTCTCTGTAACGGGAAGGCCTTTTGCTGTACCTAACGCTTCAGTCTCAAGAAATGAAAAAAGCAGATAGCTAAACTTCTCTACATTTGACAATTGGTCATCATCGTGCACTAACGTATTGAAAAGTCCTATAAAGTTTTATAATCCAGGAATAAACTCCACTAAACTTTGGCAAATTAATTTTTTTGAAGCTGCTTATGATGCACAGTCGATGTATTTACTGTTGACTATTAACCGTTTACTGTTGTAATGCAGATATTTTCCAGTTCTTGACTTGATAAAAAATCGGAATTGATGTTTCTAATGACCACTGTGCTTCACATTCTCCTGACTTGACGGTCTCAGCGAGAGCGTCCGTGTTTGATAAATGTATTTACATGGCGCGTTTTTTTTCCCAAAAAGAACAACAATTTGTTTCAGGTGGAAGCACGCCTCTTCTAGGATGGTCTGGTTCCTAAAATTGACTCTTCATTTGCTATCGTGTAAGTCATTGATACCTCACTGTGAAATGTTGCTGCATTCCTCAGACCGAAAGGCAAGTCGGCAAAGTTCAAACTTCCCTCCTTTATACCAAAAGGAAGTTTGATCCCTATCAGGTTCCGCCAAAGGTTTTTGGTGGTACCCGGATTTCAGGTCAAGGGTTGATGCAACTATTTTGCCGTACCCAGATTTTACAAGATCATTGAGATGTTCGGCATGGGGAATTTGTGGGCCACTGTTTTCTTATTGAGCTTCCGAAAGTCCATTACGGACGTTTCTTCCTGTTGCCCTTTTTCCTCAGTACCTTTCTTTATCGACCACCCATATAGATTTTTAATCTGACGATATTGATTTTGGATGATTTTGTCGTTTAGGAGGCTCTTAACCTCGGAATTGACCAATTCTGATACACCCAACAGGTAGGGGCATAGCTCGAGTAAAAATCGGTTCGTCGTCCACCGTGCGAATGGTGGCCACGAACGAAGTATTATAGCAACTGCATGAAGTTTGCCTTTTATGGCTGGAGGCTCGTCGATATCAACAATTCTGATATGAATCTGCGCATTTATGGAATTCGATCACTTCAGTCGTGTTACCGAAACGTGAGTGTTCCATATTGCAGGGATAGCGTGGCCCCACCTGCGTTAGCAGGTCGAGGCCATCAAAAGCCAGTTAGTGTTTTTAGAAGAAAGAATGGGGTTATCTTACCGAATTTTTTGGCAGGGGAAATTTTTCTGTTATGTTATTGGACCCGTTAATTAAGTAAACGGAGAACGGTGATTCGACAGAGGTAACACCGAGAAGCCACTGGAATGGCTTGATGAAATTTGTTTGCCTTCTTTTCCATGGCCCTGGCGTAGTTCGCAATACGAATGGTGCGATCTTCGCTGATTCTACCGCCTGGGCTAGAGCCAGAGCGGTCGGCAGATCCTTTGGCCTTGCCGGAAAGACGGCTGCCTTCAAGGACTGTCTCTGCCGCGAGATGAACACCTCTAAGGCGTCTTCCCTGGTCCTTTGGCTTAGCGTATCCGCTGCTTCTGCGGAATAGCTCAACACGTTTTGTTGGTGATAAGGGAGAGCTGTTTTTCCAGCCCATCGTAATAATCTGACAGCGACAGGTTCCCTGGCGCATAGTCGTCAGTCTGAATTACTCCTACTGGCGTATTATCCGCATAACAAGTTTATTATCGCTTTGAAATTCAGGACGGTGTTGAAGGATGACAACACGTTGTGTGCGGCACCCTTTACCTTGTTCCTGATTATATCTGTCGACATGAAGTTTTTGCTACTTGCTTCATATGGCTCGAAAAGCTAGTAGGCGGCCAACGTCTACCTGCTTACCGTCGAACTCTGGGAGTGACTTGACCATGTCCCACGTATGATCGCTTGTGACCCCGCGAATGACTTGTACTTTCTGTACTTCACTTTTTGACACAGATGCACCTGCACGCGACCGACTAAGCTCCTCCCGTTACTGCCACACTGCCAACACCTACTCGTGGAATTCTTTTCACAAATCGCGAAGGCCAACTTATATGAGATTTATTGCTCTAGGTTCGGAGCAAAAATCATGGAAGTAATTTATTTTCAGGCACTTATCTAGCACTGACATTGTAAGGAACCTATCTCAGGCTGGGGTAACTCAGTCTGTCCAGGGTCGGCTACAAGAAATTTGTAGTTGGTGTGGGGACTTTAGGCGAGGCGTGAGACCAAACGAGGCAATGCCGTATCCGCGTTGTGCTTGGTGTGAGTCACCAATGTCTGCTCGGTGTCCCAAGACGGATCTAGGTGGATCGGTACTTGGGTGGCTGATCTCGCTGCCTGGAGCGTGCGCTTGAGGATTCGGGACAGCCTTGGCTTGGAAACTGGGTGGGTAGGCCAGTGCGTCGTCGCAAAGCCACCGAAGGCCCGAGAGGATCAGGAGAAGGCGAGGCCGAGCAGTGCGTGTTCGCAAAGGCTCGGTGGGACCCGGAGAAGCGCGAGGCAGAGCAGTGCGTTGTCGCAAAGGCTCGGGAAGATCAGGGAAAGAACGAGGTGGAGCAGTGCGTTGTCGCAAAGCTCGGGAAGATCAGAAAGAGGGTGACGCAGAGCAGTGCGTTGTCGCAAAGGCTCGGGAAGACCAGGAAAAGGGTGACGCAGAGCAGTGCGTTGTCGCAAAGGCTCGGGAAGGCCAGGAAAAAGAGCGAGGCAGAGCAGTGCGTTGTCGCAAAAGCTCGGGAAGATAAGGAAGAGGGTGAGGCAGACCAGTGCGTTGTCGCAAAGGCTCGGGAAGACCAGGAAGAGGGTGAGGCAGAGCAGTGCGTTGTCGCAAAAGCTCGGGAAGATCAGGAAAAGGGGCGAGAGAGCAGTGCGTTGTCGCAAAAAGCTCAGTTGGGTAAGGAGAAGGCGTGTTAGTGGTTAACTTGAATAAGTTGACTAAAATACGTGTGGTTTGGGTGTATACGTATGGATTTATTCAGAAAATATTCAATAAAGGGGTCCCTGACTGCACCATGTGCTTTTGTTTGTCTTAGACTTACGTGTGGCTACAACTAGAGGAATGAACCGGGAAATAATCGGTACCGCGCCGTTCGCGTAGCCATGGGCTCGTACTGCGATCGCGCGTCGTGGTTCTGGGCCCGTCTCTAGTGGCGAAAATTCGGCGCGTTTTCACTATGGATGGCTATGAATAAGAACTTGCGCGTGTCTTAAAGGTTCGTCGCTGAATGAATGCTTCCGCGTGGCTTGAAGGTTCGTCGCTGAGTGAATGCTTCCGCGTGGCTTGAAGGTTCGTCGCTGAGTGCCGGCTCTTCTTTCTTTTCGATCGCTTGCCTTTTTTTTTTTTTTGTTGGGTATCGATAGTTTTAGGGGTTGCCCCTCGTCCACCATCGGTAGTATTTTAGTGTGAAATTACGCCTTCAGTGGCGGGTTTAAAGACCTAGTATTACTTATAATTACTTCTAACTATTTATTCGCTAGATATAACTATTATAACTATTTATTGTAAGGAACGGATTTTTATAAGATTTGTCCTTCAGTGGCGGGTCGTTGTGGGTGGGGATATCAAACGAAATAACCATAAGAAATAAAAAAAATAACAATAACTATAAAATTAGTGCAGTACTCTTGGCCTTCATGGGTTGTGGTGAAGGAGATGCGGAGGTTTGGATCTCCTGGATGAGACTTGTCGGTAGTCGGCGATCTGGGTTTGCACGTTCCAGTCGCTGGGGCTTCGTGTCAGGGTTCTTCCTGTGCCAGCTCTTCGACGATGTTGGTGTCTGCCGTATGGAGCAACTCGTTGAAGTCCATCTCAGAACCAAGGATCTGTAGAAGATCCTCCAGGTCCTCGGCGCCTAGAACATGTTCGCCACCCAGTGAGGCTGGGTCTATGCCGGATGTTGATGGCAACACGGGGTCTGAGTTTTTCGATGCGTGGGAGTCCGCCTTGTAGGACCCCGATTCCTGGGGCGGGTCTTTTGCAGTGCAGTAGAGGCTTGGACCCTTCGAAAACGGATATTGAGTGACTGCTGGAGGAGGATACCGACTCCCAGCTTTGTGGACTTTACTTTCCCTTTGGGGACTGGTCGCGGTGCGTCGCCGCTTCGGGAGTTTGGCCGTAAGGTCCCCGTCCGGATCCTGGGCCTCCCTGACTTCGTGGTCCGTTTCTGGAGGTGAGCGATTCACGTCCTCGACCATTGGTTCGACGTCTGGTGCCGGTTCGGCTGGTTCGTGTGCCGGACTGTTTCGCAGGGCTTCGGCAGGTTCCTGAAATGTATTGAAAAATTCCTGCACGTTGCGCCATGGTGGAATCATTACGTCCACGGTCATCCGGCAGTTCTGGGTGACTCGCATGCCCCAAGGTGTGACGATGTAATGGTAGCTCTCGGCATTCGCTACGAACTCCTGTACATAGTAGTCGTCATCGTCGTCTTCCTGGTCGTACCAAATTTTGTGGCAATATTGTTCCAGCCCTTGTTCGGGTGTCAGAGCGCGGTACACTCCTTGGCCGAGTCGGGGGTCGCGTCTACGACGGGATGATTCCTCGGTTTCATCCGTGGCCTCAGCATATCGGGGTGACCGGTAGGTGGGTTGAGTCGGCGGGTCCGGGTCCACATACGGTGTCGCACGTGGGGCGTAAGAGGGTGACTCCGGGGCTTAGCGTGGTGAGTCGGGGGCGTAGCGTGGTGAGTCGGGGCGTAGCGTGGGTACGACGGATAGGTGGTACGCCATGAGAACAACGGTGGTGTGGCTGGGCGACCTATGGGCGGATCGTCTGTGGACATCGGGGATGACGTCAGGTCAACCCAGGCGGTCGGGTCACCTGCTGGTCGTCGCGGTGGTGGTGTGGCACGATAGGCCCGGAAGTTTGCTGCCGTCGGGACGTCGTTCGCGGAGGAATCCTCGTCGGAGAACTCCATTTCGTGGTCGTCTTCTGCGAGCTCGGTATCCCGGTCGTCTTCTGCGAGCTCGGTGTCAAGTTACCTCGTCAAGTTACACGCCCCTTGGTGGAGTCTCGAGAGTTCTCCTCGCCCAAATCCATGTCGGCGGCCACGGGAGCTTATTGCAATATATTAGAAAAATATGTGGATTAACTGATTCTGTCCTACTTATTATTATTGCTTTCCTTGGTGCATCCAAATTTCTCCCAACATGTTCACTAATGTAAGATACCTATCTCAGGCTGAGGTAGGCTCAGTCATTCAGGATTTTTCCCCTACAAGGAATTTGTAGTTCGCTGGAACTTTGTGGCGAGGGGGGGGTGGGGGGGGGGGGGTTGGCCGTGAGACCGAAAGAAGAGCTCTGGTTATGTTACCGGGTGGTGGCAACGGCGGGGAAATGTTGGGGCTAGCGCAATGAAAAATAGCTGACAAATGAGTTCTCTTTTATATATTCATGAGTTGTGTTTTATTGGTTGGGTGAGTAGCCTTGCTGACTATGCAGCTGACCAAGTGTCGGAGATTTGGGGCGCGCGTTTTGCTGCAATAGTATCGCAGAAATTGAGTAGGGTTATGTTAAGGGCAGTGTGGTTTAATTGGTAATTGGGTTGCTTAGGTCGAGTGTAGGTGTATCTTAGCTTGCTAATGGGTGTATGTGTAGAGGTATTGTATAGGGCCATGTCCATGGTCCGTTACACTAACTTACTAACGAGTGGTCACAATAGAGATACAGAGTAGGGATAATAAAGGATTATTCGGCTTACTGCTCTAGTAGTGTCTGGTCCTAGTCGTTGGGGCTGGTCTGGTCTGCGATGTCCTCGTTGTCGTGGAACGGCTAAAGGTCCGCTATGTTTGCTACTCTTTGTTTCCGGTTGCTCTGGTGCTGGAGTCGGACGACATTTGGTGAGATGAAGCACTTCAGTTTGTATGGCCCGTCAAACTCCGGTGGTAGGGCGCCATTGTCTTCGACGTAGGTTATAGTAGCGTCCTTGTTCCTGGCTTGCTTGTTGGATATTGTAGAGGACGATGGCAAATATTTCCTTGAGCCTGGTTGCTTTGTACAGGGCTGATTCCGGGGGGCTTCCAGTTCCAGGTGTGACTTCGTCGTATAAAGCGCCGGGCAACCGGGGTTCTCGGCCGTGCAGCAAGAAAGCTGGGCTGAAGCCAGGGAATTGATGGCTAAGGACATCTCTGGTAGTACCGCGTCCCAGGTGCTTTGATGTTCTTCGAAAAACTGAGCTATCATTGTTTTCACAGTCCGATTAGCCCTTTCTGTGGGGTTTTCTGGAGGACAGTAGGGGCTGTGTGTTGGAGTTCTACTTTTTTTTTTTTTTATACTTTAGGACGTTGATGTGCAATGACTGCACCATCAAGTGGCCCATGCGACACTAAGCCGAAGCCTGTTACGCGCGGATCCCCGGCAGATACGCAGCCCTCCTCCCGCCCAACCGACCGAGGGACGCTGCCGCATGACGCGCGACACGAGTACCGAAACCGATCGCGAACATGCAGGAAAGATAGGTGTTAGACTAATGTTCGAGGAAAAATTAGGGCTAAACACAACGCTAAACATGCAAAGTTATAAAACTTATTACTAATTACGTGCAAGGTATGTTAGTATTAGTGATTTAAGTAGAGGAAGTGATTTAGTGGTGGATATTATATGGTAGAACGAATTATAATCCGAGCATAAAATCCGAAACGGTTCATGCAAGGAATAATTCGATCTACACAGTGGAAGGTACAATAAAATTTCTAGAGGATCTAATAGGAATCGTGAAGTTTATGCGGCTCAACAAGTCAGGGCTGTCGATGTCACCCCTGATCAAGTTGTGCATGAAAATTACACAAAGCATTTTTCTACGATTAAGTAAGGATGGAAGGTCTATTAAGAGCAATCTTCAAGAGTAAGAAGGCAGTCTCACACCTTCATCCCAGTTGAGGCCACGCAGAGCAAAAAGTAAAAAGTTTTTCTGGACTGATTCTATACGGTCTTAGCGTACTTTGTACTGAGGGCACCATACACACGAGCCGTACTATAAAATCGGACGAACAAGCGAAATATAGAGAGTCTTCGTTATATCGGGGTCGTCAAATTCCTTTGACCACCTCTTTATAAACCCAAGCACTCCCATGGCTTTATTTACTATGGTAGAAATATGTTCAGAAAAATTTTAACTTGGGGTCTAGTTTAACACCAAGATCATCAAACAATGTAATTCTCTCAAGAGAACCACCGCAGAGGGTGTAAGGAGCCAACAAGGGGCTGGAGCGATGAAATGTCATTACTTTACATTTCGAGGCATTCAGGTGTAACATATTTGCACAAACACCATGACTGAAAGTTATTGAGATCGGATTGCAAGCGAGAGTGAAATGAAATGTCCTTATACTGGACACAGAGTTTAACGTCATCCGCATACATGAGTACCCGAGAGTTTGTTAATACTGAAGGCAGGTCATTAATGAAGAGTGTGAAAAGTAGGGGGCCACCTACCTTTCTTATGGAGAGGAATAATAAACGATTCCTTCCTGATCGGAGGGAAACAGGAGGAGTAAGGGATAGGGTGAATAGTTTAAGCGGGGTCCACACAGAGCGTCGGCGCAGTACCTGAGTACACAGGCGGGGACTCCGTCGGGACCCGGTGAGAACACCGGCTTAGCTAGTCGAAGATTCTGAAGCAGTGAGCTTTCATTTAACGAAGGGCTGAAAATGCCGTTCGATCTTGGTAAACTGTATGGATACGGCTGACCAGAGTAGCTTTCATGGGAATAGGTTGTTTTGAAAAATTGTGCAAAAAGATCGGCAATGGCCTGATCATTGTTTGCCGACGAATTATGAAATGATAGCGCGGATGGATGTGCGGACGTTTTACGCTTGCTGTTTACGAAGCTGTAAAACTGTTAAGGGTCCTGAGAAAAGCGCATCCTCCATCGAGCTAGGTAATTTTTGTAGCATTGAGCGTTTACAATGGTGAAAGTTGACCGAGCTATTACATAGCGATAGAGAGAAGAAGGAGAGCCAACTTCTTGAAATTTTTTATAAAGTCTTGTTTTTATGTTTTTTAGACTGGATAGCTCTCTTTGGTAAACCAAGGGGCTTCCCAGAACCAATCGGACAGAAATATGGGACACACGAATCAAAAGAAAGTGTCAAGTACATTATAGAAAATGTTTGTGCCTTTTCATAACGTCAGTGCAAGTACCAGAGCGGACCAATCGAAATCCCTAATCAGGCAATTAAGCTTCGTAAACTCGACCTTACGAAAGCAGCGGACACGATCAGAAAGTTTTTACCTGATCGATCCAATACAGAAGGTCCAATATCGACCGATACTTCGAAAGTAGGATGGTAGGAGTCTTCAGGTATAGTGAGCGGAAGGGCTTGGGTTAACAACGCTATGGTCGGATCCGAGACGAAGCGCAGATCGAGCAATCGACCCAAGGAATTTTTCATGGTTTACACTTGAGACAGGGACAGGTCTAGCAAGCCATCAATAAAGTCATGTCGTGATATGGGCACAAGGTTATTCGACTCGTTCAACGAAGACCAAACAGTGCCTGGCAAATTTAAATCCCCCAGAACTATCATGTGGTCTTTATCTGATAGCGAGGAATAAACAGTTTTTAAAGCGGGCAGGTGCTGCTCGTATATAGAGATATCCGAAGACGGTGGAATGTACGAGCAGGTAATGAAAACAGAAAAGGCTGGAGAATCAGTTTTATGCACAGGAATTCCAGGTCTTGTTAAACCTGGAATATGAAATGTTCCGACGTGAAGTAAGAGTCCACTGCGATGAGGACCCTCCTCCACGTCGAGACAAACGGTCATTTCTAAATATTGTGTACCGATCTGCCCAAAACTTCGGAACTAAGGATGTCCGACTTTAACCAGGTTTCAGTTAACACAATAATATGGGACAAAATGTGAAACTTTCAAGATAGAGAGTGCTGAGCTTAGTACGTAAGCCTCTAGCATTCTGGTAAGTAATTAAAAAGAGAGGAAGCCAGTTTTTTGGATGGGTAGAAGTCGAGCGGGAAGATGAGGATGGAGCACTGGTCTGACTGCCGGGGAGAGTTATGGGGGCCCATTCTTCTTCTTAGCCTTATACTCTTTCACAACCAAGTGCTCCGGCCAAAATTGGCAGAAAAAATGGTGTCGAAAATGAGATGGGGAGACGCTTATCTTAAAAAAGCTATCTCCCTGGCATAAGCGAAATTAAACTTCTCCACCTTTAGGCCTTCGGCTTTTATTTTGCTTTGTATAAAAGCAGTTACATCATTAGATGTAAGATCAGGGGCAAGCCGAGAACAAAAACTTGCGGTTTTTGGTGGGACACCCACCAGTGGTTTTTGCAGCACCACAGGTGCGGTACCTGTGATGGCAATATCCGGTGGTCCCGGACGTTCAACAACTGGTGGGTTCGTAATCGATGGGATGGCTATGGAGTTTGGTACGGACTCTACGGACACGGACGCTACAGTCGGCTGCTTGTTCTCCAAGACGATGCATTAGGCTACCGAATCTGCATCACCAGCAGCGATCATTGTCCTTGGAGTGGCAAACAAAATCAACTGCTGCACTGGCCTAGTGGTCGGAGTTAGTTTTTCAGATGACGGCGGCCGTGAGGCAGTTGGCACTTGCAAGTCCCGTGGAGTGGACTTCTTGCGCCGCGGAGACTCAGCCAGCAGCTGTAAACTGCTGAACTGGTGTCCATGGCTAAGAGCCGATCGTATTGCTTTTAAAGCCCACGATCAGCTCCTTAAAGCCACTCCTCGTTTGCTCATAAACGAGAGCATTTTGCTTTTTACCGCACGGCAATCCTCGCAACTATAATGCAAGCCGTTGCGTTGTGAGATGGCATCACCCACACGGCCAGAAATACCTGCACACTTCGCGTGCACTACGCTGTCGCAAAGCCTGCAAGGTATGTTCGGCTGATCGTGAGTGATCTGCTTCTTGCAGGTTTTTTTGCGCAGACCACAGAAAATTCCATAATTTAGTTTTAAATTTTTTTTTTCAATAACAAAAAGAAAGTTCAAAATAAATAGCAATCAGACCACAGTGCAAGCAGTTTATAAAAGGTATGCTTAAAGAAGAAATCGAAAAAAAAGAGAGAGAACTACTGCAACAGCTTGTAAGTGAGAGAGCTACTGCACAAAAAAGTTTTATAAGCGAGAGAGAAAGATAAGTTAGTTTTGGGTGATAGAGTGATAGAGTTGCTAGACAAAAGCTACTTACTGTACTTACTTACTGTAAGCAACAACAAAACACAATTACCCGCCGCATAAAATTGGTTAAAAACGTCGTGTTTATACACAAAAAAATAGGCATGCACCCGCGGATTTTGATAGAAAATCAGATTAAGAGTGTAATTATGAAATTTATTAGGCCAAACACCGGTTGTTTTTAATATATAAAAGAAAGAAGCGGAGCGCAAGAAAAAAAACACGTCTGGTCACTTCAAAGAGAACGAACGAACGGCTTTGAAGGAGCGGCTGGTAAACTGGGTACCATTACCGCATACTTTCGGTACTCCAAAATAACTGAGGATCCGCTCCCGAAAGGCTCGTTGAAGGTTTGCTGCTGTTGCTTTCTTGAGCGGGACTAATTCCACCCACTTGGAAAAGGTATCGAAGAATGTTAGTGTGATGTTACCTTGTTTGGATCGCGGGAGCGGTCCTACGAAGTCGGCACACAGGGTTGCAAATGGTTCTTCTGGTCTGCGGATGAGCATCTTTCCGGCGGGTTTTTGTTGCATGGTTTTAAAATTCTGGCAACTGACGCATACTCGAACGCATCGTCTCACGTCTCGGTACATACCTGGCCAGTAGTATCTTTGTGTGAGCTTGGTGATCGTCTTCCGTACGCCGAGATGCCCGGCGGTAGGTTGGTCTTGGCATTCGTGCAGTACCCTCGAGCGACGGTCTGTTGGTACACAAAGCTTCCAAGCCTTATTATCGTCAGCTCCGTGCCCTATGTTTTGATAGAGTTGTCCGTTCTCCTGTGCGTAGTCCGGATATTTCTGGGGCCCGTCTTGGACTTGTTGTATCCGGCGCTTTATCCAGGGGCAGGCGGTTTCCTCTTCTTCGATCCATGCAAGGGCTTTCAAGGGTTGCCTGGATAGGGTGTCCGCCACGACGTTTTGTTTTCCCGCTCGATAATGTACATCGTATTGGTACTGCTTTAGCTCGAGTGCCCATCGAGTGCCACTCTGCCGTATGGACTGTCAAGGGTATTTTAGCCATTTAAGGGCGAGATGGTCGGTGATAACGTCAAATCTATACCCTTCGAGGTAACAACGTAGTTTTCTGATTGCCCACATAGCTGCCAAACATTCTTTGTCTGTGGCCGAGTAGTTCTCTTCTGCTTTATTAAGGCGTTGACTCACGTATGCTATGACCCTCTCTTTTCCTTCAATGGGACTGAACCTATTCCGAGTTTGCTTGAGTCGGTTTGAAGTGCAAACTTGGCGTTGAATTCAGGGCAAGCGAGTACTGGGGCGGTGGTTAGTAGTTCCGTGAGTTTGTCAAATGAGTCCTGTTGTTCCCGTGTCCATGTCCATGCTTGTCCCTTCTTGAGAAGTTGTGACATTGGCTGAACAACAGTGGCGAAATTTGGCACAAACCGACGATACCACGACACTATGCTTGCCGTAGTTCTTTGAGGGTGGCGGGCGGTCGCAGAAGTTTAACCGCCGCTTTTTTGTCTGGGTCGGTATGAATACCTTCCTCGCTAACCATGTGTCCATTTGTAGGTATTTTATCCGGCGTTGGAAAAACGTACATTTGTCCGCATTTATATGAAGATTAGCCTGACGTAGGCGCGAGAAGACTTTCTGGACGTTGTGTCGGTGCTCCGCGAAATCCCTCCCAACGATGACGATATCGTCCAAGTAGGAAAAGGCGAATGGCTCCATATCTGCTCCGATAACTGTGTCGAGGGTCCGTTGGTTCTGGAGTCGTTCTAGGATATAGTTTATCCTTGGCAACGGGTAGGCGTCCGCAATCGAGCGTTCATTGAGTTGTCTAAAATCTACGCACATTCGCCACTTTCCGTTTTTGTGTGAACGAGCACGATTGGGGCACTGTGAGGACTTCGTGATGGTTCAATGAGACCCTCGGCCAACAACTGATCGACTTGTTCATTTATGATGCGCATAATGGCCGGATTCTTCAGATAATACCGCTGTTTTATCGGGCGGCTGTCTCTCACAACAATGGTGTTGCTAGGTCTGTCGTACCTTGGAGAGTTTCGCATTTTGGAAGCTCTTCGGCAAGAAATTTGCGGATGTGTGGTGCTATGTCTGGAGGACAAGGCTGTACGTCTAGTTCGGGTTCATCTGCGGCATGCATGTTTATTTCGGTGTCGGCGGTTTCGGTGGAGTGGTCGGGATGAATTGTCGTGTCAAATGCGCTTGGGTGGTCTGGTCGGGTGGGGTACTCGGAGATATTGAAGATGATGGGTGTAGTGGTATCCATGATTGCTGGATTCCTCTGGCCTTTGTCTTGAAGAGCCAACCGGGAGAAATCCCTCACAGGGAAAGGCAGCGGCCCAAAGGCCTGGCCCAACCCGCCACACAGCAGGCAAATCCTGCTCAGCGACGAGCGCTGGGGCGAACCCAAAGGGGTCCCATCCCAGTTCTGGGGTGGGTGGCGAATTGGCCCCAAAACCAACACCTTGGCAGAACAGCAATGCATTCCCTGCGGCTGCTCTGCCTGCTGGTAAGGTGGCAGGGGTCGAGTCCCCATCGACCAGTGCTCAAGCACAAAAATATACCTATGCCGAAAGACGGAGTGCTGGCAACATCCCTCCGTAGGCAGAGCGCCACGATGACGTCCAGCCCATCGGACCAGTGGCTAAAAAGGTTGAGTGGGCTTCTGGGGTGCTCCCCAACTTTCGGCAAAGAAGCGCCGAAGGAGGCCCCCAACCTAAGAGGCAGCGCTCGCAGGAGACACCGGGGCCCGCCCGAAGCGCTCCAGAGTGCTGCCGAATGTCTCATTCGCGCAGATTGCCAAGGCGAGAGGACGTTTATCGGCGTCCTGACAAAGGCAGTGCGGATGAGAGGATCCCCGGAACCAGTGGAAGTGGGTGGAAGCGGCACTGGCCGACCGCTGCTTCGAGCTGCTGGATTCCGAGCCCGGCCCCCACCTGTCTGCAAAAGACATGGGATGGTATCAGGGCACCATCAAAATCATCGCCTGCGAAGACGCGCGATCCGTCCAGCTTTATAAAGCAGCGGTCGCACAAGTCGGAGAGGTCTACCCAGGGGCGAAGCTGGTCGCTGTAGACTGGAGCGAGGTGCCCAGTAGACCCAGGGCCAGAGTGTGGGTGCCTGCCCCTTCAAGGAGCCAGACCGCATCCTCAAGATGTTGCAGCGATGCAACCCACTCCTTCCGTCCTCGGACTGGAAGGTAGTGAAGGTGGAAAGGACGACAGGCCCCACGAACCAAGCGCTGGTCGTCCTCAACAAGGAGTCGCTGGCCCCGATTGAGGCAGCTAAAGGAGAGCTGAACTTCGGCTTCAGCTCAGTCACCATAAAGGTGTACAAGTCGGATGCAGCGGCCGAGGCGCGTCCTGTCGACAACCCAGTCGAGCAGGAAGCTGCCTCGGAGATCGAAGCACCCGACTGCGAGCTGGAGCCGGAGCTGGACGGCTACTCCTCTGACACCATGCTTATGCATGATTTTGAGGCCATGTGTCGGGAGGACGACGACATCGTCGACGACACTGACGCCGACATTACAGTGGTGGAGAAACCTGATGATGTCCCTTCGGGTACTACAAATCAATCTCCACCACTGTAAAGCAGCAGCAGCTGCCCTAATACTCCGCTTGGATGAGAGCGGAGCTGATGTAGTCCTAATCCAGGAGCCTTGGGTAGTTGGTGACAAGGTCTGTGGATTAGCGACGAAGGAGTACAAGCTAATCGCTGCTCAAAACGAAGGTAAAATTCGCACCTGTATTCTTGCTAGAAAGCACCTTAACATCTTTCTGCTCCATAACTATAGCAACGGCGACAACACGGCAGTTAGCCTAGAACTGCAAGGAAGACAGCTGAGGTTGGTGTCGTCCTACATGGCGCACGAGGAAAGCGATCCTCCAGGAGAACTTATACGCGCGCTAACCAGCGAAAGCGAAAGTTCGGACATAGGCCTTTTAATAGGCTGCGATGCCAACGCTCACCACACACAATGGGAGAGCTCGGACACAAATGCGAGGGGTGAGTCACTATTTAGCTTTATCCTTGACTCTAATATGGTTATTTGTAATCGGGGTAACGACCCCACATTCATTATAAAGAACCGACAGGAGTTCATTGACCTCACCCTAGTGTCTCACGCAATGTCAGACTTAATCGAGAGCTGGAAAGTCCTAGAGGACCATTCTATCTCTGACCACAGGTACATCGAGACAATCATGAGGCTCGAGTGCCCAAAACCAATTGATTTCATCAATCCCAGGACAGCCAACTGGGATAGAAAAAAAAAAAAAATGGAGGAATTGCTCCCCATCACGGCACCACGGTGCCCGGACACTCAAGATGACTTAAATCGTCTAGTGGACACATTCACGGAAGCATGCAATAAGTCATTTAAGGCAGCATGCCCCGCACCAAAACCGAGGGGGAAAAAGCCCCCATGGTGGTCAAAACAAATAGATATCCTACGTAAGAGTAGCAGGGCTCTTTTCAACAGAGCCAAAAGCGCCAACGAGGAGGAACACTGGGAAGAGTACAAGCACAGTCTAGCCCTCTACAAAAAAGAAACAAGAAAGGCAAAAAGAGCCTCGTGGCAAAAATTTTGCACAGAAATAGAGGAAACATCGGAGGCAGCAAGGCTGCGTAAGATCCTCTCAAAAACTACCACCTCGGTGGGATACCTCAAACGTAACGATGGTACGTGGACTAGCTCCAGTGAGGAGTCCCTACACATCTTACTAGACACTCACTTCCCCGGATGTACAACCATTGAGCCGACCCATTCAGCTATAGTGGGCTCGGTCACCTCGATGGCACACATCCTCTCGAAACGGAACATCAGCTGGGCAGTAAACAGCTTCAACCCGTTTAAATCACCAGGCCCTGACATGATTATCCCTGCCCAACTACAAAAGGCAGGAAACATGGCAACCAACTGGCTTCAAAGTATATTTTCCAAGATACTCATAGTAGGGAAAATTCCTGACGCATGGCTTAAGGCAAAGATTGTTTTATTCCCAAAGCAGAAAAGCCTGCTCTCTCACCGCAAAGGACTTCAGACCAATCAGTCTGTCGTCCTTTCTCCCTCAAGATATTTGAGAGACTAGTCGGGCTACATCTAAGGACTACGATAAATCCAAAGATGATGTCAGACTCACAACATTCCTACAGGAAAGGAAAATCCACAGAAACGGCACTTCACGAGGTAATCACCTCGGTGGAAAAATCCCTTTATTCAAAGGAATATTCCCTTATTGCCTTTCTCGATATCGAGGAGCCTTCAACAATGTCATACCAAGAGCCATCACGGAAGGTTTGACGAGCCTGGGGTGGACAATCACTTGACGACGCTCATCGATCAATTGCTAATATGCAGGACGGTGACGTCGTCGTTGGGGTCGTCCACTCAGTCAAGGTATGTCAACAGAGGCACACCGCTAGGTGGGGTTCTGTCTCCCCTTCTATGGAACATAGCAGTCAACAAGATTCTGTGTGACCTGGATGGGGGCTGTAAAGTGGTGGCATACGCGGATGACGTTGCCATTATATTCTCGGGAAAATTCCCTCAAACACTTTGCGACCTAATGTCTGCAAAACTCGCGAAAACTGTCAGACTGGACAAAATCGCGCGGTCTGGGGGAGTAAATCCCTCAAAAACGGAACTTGTATTATTTTTCTCGTAAATATAAAGATCCCCCCTTAACCCTCAATGCTTAACGAATGCAGGCTATCCTTCAGCGATAGTGCTAGTTACCTGGGGTTGGTAATCGATAGTAAGCTCAACTGGAACCAAAACATCAAAGAAAGAGTGAAGAAGGCTACGATAGCTCTCTACACCTGCAAGAAAGCCATTGGTCTAAGGTGGGGCATTAACCCAAGTATAGTCCAATGGATATATCTAGCAATAGTTAGACCAATACTACTCTACGGAGTCACGGTGTGGTGGCCGGCCCTATCAAAAAGTCCATCACCAAAATGCTCGGCAAGGTACAAAGAACTGCCGCACATTGCATCAGTGGAGCACTTCGCACCACCCGAATGATGCTCTAAACGCTGTCCTGTGCCTCCAGAGTCCTGACCTCGCAGGTAAGGCTCAGGCACTCATGGCAGCGATTCGTCTTAGAGACTCCGACCAATGGGTACCGCAAAATATGGGACACTCATCCATTCTAAACAACAACAATAACGTCCCAACAAAAACGGACTACTGCATTCCGATGGAGTTTACTGAAACTCCCTTTGAAATAGATATCCCTCACCGTGATAGCTTGAGGGGAACTCTGGGTCCTGGTGGAGCCATTCAAATCTTCACGGATGGCTCCAAAATGGACAACAAAGTAGGAGGAGGTATCTACCCGAGCAACTAAACATAAGGCATTCCTTCAGGCTCCTGATCACTGCAGTGTCTTCCAAGCGGAAGTCACAGCGATCTGGGAAGCTCTGATTTGCATCCAAACAGTTGCCTTTTCGGCAACCCACATAAACATCTACAGTGATAGCCAAGCTGCGATCAAATCACTTAATGCGATTACATCAAACTCGGCCACCGTAGCAAAATGCCGCAAATCTCTTCACGATATGGCCCAGCAGTTTGCTATTAGCCTGATATGGGTCCCGGGTCACCAGGACATTGAAGGTAACTGCATAGCAGATGAACTGGCCAGAGCTGGCACTATTACCTCCTTTCTCCACGACAAAGAGGATACATGTATGCCTATGGCCACCTGCAAGCTCATCATAAAAAGAGCAATTCATGCGACTAGACGACAGTCGGTGGCAAAACACACCACGATGTCGCATCACGCGACAAACGTGGCCCACTATAAACAAGAAGCGCACCACCGAGCTCTGCAAAGCTAAGCAGAAAAGGTGCAGCACGGTCATTTGATCCCTCACGGGACACTGGCTAATAGGAACCCATGCCAGAAGGATGGGAGCCCCATACAATGATTACTGCCGCAACTGTAGAGATGAGGAAGAGGAGGAGACAGTGGAACACCTGTTCTGCTCCTGCCCGGCTCTCAGTAGAAGAAGGCTACAACACTTGGGCTCGCCCTTTTTCACAGACATATCACTGATGTCCAACATGTGTCCCAGAAAGATAGCGAATTTTATTGGCGCGGCCGGATGGGATAATTGCTGACAGGATGTCTCACAGCGGGAGGGGAAGAATGATTCAATGGTACCACAACGGGCCGAAGCCGGCCTATGTGTGTCGGGCTCATGACGGCCCGACAGCCGATACTACCTAACCTAACCTAACCTATGAGTTGCGCTGTATCTGTACTGTGTTAGTTTTTAGGCGGGCACTGTAGTTTTGTACTGCGATGGTTTTTCGGGCGGGCACTGTAGCGTTGTACTGCGATAACTTTTCGGACGGGCACTGTAGCGTTGTACTGTGATGACTTTTCGGATGGGCACTGTAGCGTTGTACTGTGATGACTTTTCGGACGGGCACTGTAGCGTTGTACTGCGATGGTTTTTCGGGCGGGCACTGTAGCGTTGGTTTTCGTGATCTCCAATATGTGTGTACGTGTGTGGTTTTGCGGTACCTGCGCGTGTATGTGTTGTTGTCAGGGTACGGCGCTAGTTTTCAGGGTGCGGGCGTATGTTTGTGTGTATGTTCTTGTATATTTGCACTAAGTGTAATGTTTGTAGGTTTTCTGTGTCTGGCTGCTACTCGTACTTTGCTTTGGCTGTCCTTAAAGCACGTGTTGGTGGATATGAGTTTGCAGTGAGGCTTCGCTTCGACTAATATCTCCCTCAAGTCCCTGCTCGGGCGCCACTTGTAAGGAACCTATCTCAGGCTGGGGTAACTCAGTCTGTCCAGAGTCGGCTACAAGAAATTTGTAGTTGGTGTGGGGACTTTAGGCGAGGGGTGAGACCAGGCGAGGCAATGCCGTAGCCGCGTTGTGCTTGGTGTGAGTCACCAATGTCTGCACGGTGTCCCAAGACGGATCTAGGTGGATCGGTACTTGGGTGGCTGATCTCGCTGCCTGGAGCGTGCGCTTGAGGATACGGGACAGCCGTGGCTTGGAAACTGGGTGGGTGGGGCAGTGCGTCGTCGCAAAGCCACCGAAGGCCCGAGAGGATCAGGAGAAGGCGAGGCCGAGCAGTGCGTTGTCGCAAGGGCTCGGTGGGACCCGGAGAAGGCGAGGCAGAGCTGTGCGTTGTCGCAATGGCTCGGGAAGTTCAGGGAAAGAACGAGGTGGAGCAGTGCGTTGTCGCAAAGCTCGGGAAGATCAGGAAGAGGGTGAGGCAGAGCAGTGCGTTGTATCAAAGGCTCGGGAAGACCATGAAGAGGGGGTGAGGCAGAGCAGTGCGTTGTCGCAAAGGCTCAGGGAAGACCAGGAAAAGGGTGAGGCAGAGCAGTGCGTTGTCGCAAAGGCTCGGGAAGGCCAGGGAAAAGAGCGAGGCAGAGCAGTGCGTTGTCGCAAAAGCTCGGGAAGATCAGGAAAAGGGGCGAGGTAGAGCAGTGCGTTGTCGCAAAAGCTCAGTTGGGTAAGGAGAAGGCGTGTTAGTGGTTAACTTGAATAAGTTGACTAAAATACGTGTGGTTTGGGTGTATACGTATGGATTTATTCAGAAAATATTCAATAAAGGGGTCCCTGACTGCACCATGTGCTTTTTTGTTTTGTCTTAGACTTACGTGTGGCTACAACTAGAGGAATGAACCAGGGAAATAATCGGTACCGCGCCGTTCGCGTAGCCATGATCTCGTACTGCGATCGCGCGTCGTGGTTCTGGGCCCGTCTCTAGTGGCGAATATTCGGCGCGTTTGCACTATGGATCGCTATGAATAAGAACTTGCGCGTGTCTTAAAGGTTCGTCGCTGAGTGAATGCTTCCGCGTGGCTTGAAGGTTCGTCGCTGAGTAAATGCTTCCGCGTGGCTTTGAAGGTTCGTCGCTGAGTGAATGCTTCCGCGTGTTTTTGAAGGGTTCGTCGCTGAGTGCCGGCTCTTCTTTTCTTTTCGATCGCTTACCTTTTTTTTTTGTTGGGTATCGATAGTTTTAGGGGTTGCCACCTCGTCCACCATCGGTAGTATTTTAGTGTGAAATGTCCTAACGAATTCAGTGGCGGGTTATAAGTATTACTTATATTTACTTAACTATTTAACTATTTATTCGCAAGATATAACTATTATAGCTATTTATTGTAAGGAACGGATTTTTATAAGATTTGGCCTTCAGTGGAGGTTCGTTGTGGGTGGGGTTATCAAACGAAATAACCATAAGAAATAAAAAAATAACAATAACGATAAAATTAGTGCCTCCAGTGCCTTCTCTTCGGCCTGTGTTGTTATACCCGTACTCGAAGAGTAAAAGGGTATATTGTATTTGTGGTAAAAGTGGATGTGTGTAACATAGAGAAGGAGTAATTTCCGACCATATAAAAGTATATATATTCTTGATCAGCATCAATAGCCGAGTCGATATAGCCCTGTCTGTCCGTCCGTCTGTCCGTCTTGTCTGAATCGGATCGGAGCATTAATATAGCCACAATAGACAAAAACTTCGCTCCATCCCTTTCGCACTCACACAAAATCGAGTCGATTTGGTTTTTTTGTATTTTGCGTAGCCTGGATCCCAGAGACTATAAGAGCTAGAGCAACCAAACTTTTTGGCCACCCTGTGATACAAAACCTGAACAAGTGTATTTCAAAATTTCGCCCCGCCCCTTTCCGCCCCACAAAAGACGAAAATCCACAATTTTGAAAATAAAAAAAATGAAAATGCAGTTTTGTAGATAATGACCATATCTACCAGATTCTCGAATTTGGTTCTGATCGGATCATTATTGTAGCCACAATGATCAAATGAATTTTCAGCAGCGGGAATACCCTGCGCCGTTCAGTGTTTTCCCCGCCCGGATTGCTGCGTAAGTCATTTTTGGGGTTGATTGTCGCAGCAGATTCTCTCACACACACACTCACGCTCAAACATGCTGCCTCGTGCAGTGTACGTGTGTTGTTGTGAGAACTGATGTAGATGATGTAGATGTCGATGTCGATGACAGATGTAGCAAAAAATTTAAAATGTAAAACTGATAAAACATTTTTAAAATTCCACATAAATCACTGAGTACGGGTATAAAAGTAGAGTCGCGTTCGAAGCGACTCCGTACGTTCTCTCTCGTTTTTTTGTTTTGTTTTAATTTTTTGTAAGGCGAGGGAGGGCCCTTCTGACTATTTTTCCTTGTAGATCTTTCGGTGGAAGCGAGGGATTGCCCTTCAGCTTATTAAAATCCAATCTCTTTCCTTGTAGATTTCGGAAGTGGGATTGCCCTACATCTTCTCTGTTTTAGAAATTTTATATTGCATTTTTTTGCACTAAGAACGAGGGATTACCTTCAGCTATTTCCTTTTTCAATTTTTTTCTATTTTAGTTTTTACCTATTTGTTTTAACTTTTCCCAACTGACCCAACTTTTCACAACGGAGAAAATCATTTCGAAAGGCATCGTTCCCTCTCGCTCTCTCAAGAACGAGTCGCTTTGGTTGTTCGTATTTTGTGTCGCCTGGGTCTCAAAGACTATAAATGTTAGAGCACCCAACCTTTCTGTCCAGACTCCTGTTATACCAAATCAAGAAAAAGTG
Source organism: Drosophila bifasciata (assembly GCA_009664405.1). Taxonomy (NCBI): domain Eukaryota; kingdom Metazoa; phylum Arthropoda; class Insecta; order Diptera; family Drosophilidae; genus Drosophila; species Drosophila bifasciata. The sequence goes on from CM019042.1 coordinate 28,358,919, forward strand.
TCGGGTCGGATCATTAGTATAGTCACAACGGAGAAATACATATGGAATGGCATCGGTCTATCTCGCTCTCTCTCACACAAAACGAGTCGTTTTGGTTATTCGTATTTTGTGTCGCCTGGATCTCAGAGACTATAAAAGCTAGAGCAAACTTTCTGTTCAAACTCCTATGATACCAAATCAAGACAAGTGTATTTAAAAAGATGAAAGTCCACAATTTTGCCCCACAAAGGGCGCACATCTGCGGCGTCCAGAATTTTGAAGATAACAGAAAACTAACTAGAAAGAACTATTGGAGTCGCTGTTAGCGCGACTCTACTTTTATACCCGTACTCAGTCAGTACACATGAGATTTATGTTGAATTTTAAAATATTTTATCATTTTTACATTTTACACTTAACATTTTTCCTACATCTGTCACCTACATCACTTCTGACAACAAAACTGCACAGCAGAGGGCTGGCGGCTAGCTGCTGAAAATTAATTTCAACATTGTGGCTACAATAATGATCCGATCTGAACCATATTCGGCAATCTGGTAGATATGGTCATTCTCTACGATACTGTTTTTTTTCGTTTTTTTCTATCTTCAAAACTATGGACTTTCGTCTTTTGTGGGTGCGGAAGGGGGTGCGGCGAAATTTTGAAATACACTTGTCTTGATTTGGTATCACAGGAATCTGGACAGTAAGTTTGGTTGCTCTAGCACTTATAGTATAGTCTCTGAGATCCAGGCGACACAAAATACGAATAAACAAAACGACTCGTTTTTGTGTGAGAGAGAGCGAGTAGGCATAATGCCTTTCCAAATTATATTCTCCGCTGTGACTATACTAATGATCCGATCCAATTCAAATTCGGGCCTCTGATAGATACGGGCTTTCTCTACGTTTCTGCATTTTTATTTTTCTGTTATTTTCAAAATTGTGGACGTCACAGATGTGCGCTCTTTGTGGGGGCGGAAATGGGCGTGGTGAAATTTTAAAACACACTTATAGTAGTGAGATATCACATCAGTCTGGAATAAAAATTTGCTAGCTTTTATAACCTCCGAGCAAGGGGCTATTATTATCTCTTCAGTTCAAGTTTATTTCAAAATTTGTCCACACAAAGAAAGACGAAAATCCACAATTTTAAAGATAGAAAAAAAACGAAAATTTAGTATCGTAGAGAATGATCAGATCGGGTTATTAATATAGCCACAATGATGAAAATAATTTTCAGCAGCGATCCTTCGCAAAACATTTGCAAATTCCACATAAATCACATTTGTACAGACTGAGTACGGGTATAAAAGTAGTGTCGCGTAACGGCGACACCATACGTTCATTCCCGTTTCTATCTTTAAAATTGTGGACTTTCGTCTTTTCTGAGGGCTGAAGAGGGCGGAGTGAAATTTTGAAATACAATACAATGGATTGGAATGACAGGAGTTTGAACAGAAAGTTTGGTTGCTCTAGCTCGTATAGTCTCTGAGATCCAAGCGACACAAAATACGAACAAGTTGTAACGAACCCTGGGCCCAGGGCCCGTTACATTCGTTATTTTTGAGAACATATTCATTGCACTAAGTTACTTTTCTCATATATAATCTATACACCAACAACACAAACACAGTACACCTTACTCTGTAAATTTCAAGTCACACGCGCCGATCGATTTCTGCGAAATCGACACACGCGCCAAAGTTCCACAAAGTTGCACAACTCCACGCAGGTCATTTCTCGGTACAACCGAGTCAATGACCAAAAGTGCAAAAGCTACACTCAGTTCATTTCTCGGTGCAACCGAGGCAATGACCGTGTCGGTGGCACGCGTGGAGAACTCGACACCACTTCCGTAACCACAAGCTTGCGGACTCAGCCCGCGAGATCGGCCTTAAATAGCCCGAGCACTCGATCAATCAGGGCAGTCCATCTGCCGAGCATCAAACGGCAGTTTTTCTAAGCAAGAAAACAATACAAGAACCACCAGACGTCACCATAACCACGAGAAACAATACAGAAAACAAATAAAGACATTTAACAACAACCAACCACCCAAGAGTCATCATTTCTTCGCCGAGCGCGAACGCGAATAACGTAACACAAAATATATTAGCGCACACCGAAACTCAGGTGTCAGCGTTTTCCTCGCCAAGTGCGATTATAAAATACCCGTACGGTAACCAGACCCTACGCCCGCTCCACTTTCGGTCTCACGGCCAAGCCCTTGCCCTTAAGTTCCAGCAAAACTACAAAATTTATGGTAGAAAATCCTGGACAGACTGAGCCTACCTCAGCCAGAGATAGGTTTCATTACAAGTGGCGCCCGAGCAGGACTTTCTGGCAACTTTAAGGAAATTTCAAAGCCGACTTTCTGGCAACTTTAAGGAAATTTCAAAGCCAACTTTTTGTCAACTTTAAGGAAACTTAAAGAGAAACCTTAACACGGGGCTACGTGGATTAAAGACCCACGGCCACCGAGAAAGAATAGTAGAGCTAACCGCAGAACACAAGTCCGGTACAAAACCAAATCCGCGCTCCCACCCGAATCCAGTCGCGAATGCCACCGGGAAAGTATACGCAGTGACCAAGTGCTAAAACAGTGAAAAAGTGCCAAAAACAACGCAGAGGAAAACTCAGTTCAATCACCATGGAAACCTACGAAGACGACTCAGGCAGTGAATTCTACACAAGCGAGCAAACCCCCAATCCAGGCGTCAGCATCGGCTGGATCCACAAACGCCGCCAGGACGAGCTGGAGGCCTTCGCCAAGGAATTTGGATTTGACAGCGAAGGAACCGTCGAAGAGTTTCGCAAGAACTTTGCCATACTAGTCGCCGGACCACTCCAGCCGAGTGCCTGGACTCGCCTCGCAGAACTCGAAAGACAATACGGAAGACCAGCCGGACGCTCCAGGTCCCCGCTGCCGACTACTCCAGGACCATCAGGCACCGGAAGATGGGACCCCAAAGCCAGCTTGCAAGTCCCCGCAGCCCCAGAGCCCACGCCCCGACCACCAATGGTCACAGCCGCCGATCTTCCAAGGCCGCCCACTATGGAATCCTCCCGTTCGCCCACACAGCGAATCATGCCAGCGATTGACGCCCCGGTAATCGGGGCCGACTATAACCACGTCGCACGCACGGCGGAACGCATCCGCGGATGGGGCATCCATTTCAACGGAGAAGATGACCTGGAACTACTCGAGGAACGCGCCCGGGCCTACGGAGTGGACACCAACCAGCTGCCTCGGAGCATGGCCGAACTACTCACCGACCGAGCCAGTCGCTGGTACCGTACCAGTCAACTACAGAGTAGTTCCTGGGCATATTTCCGCCTGGAGTTTCTGATGTATTTTCTGCCGCCAAGGTATTTCGAACAATTGGAGGACCAGATCCGAGGCCGCAAGCAAGCGGTGGGAGAACTATTTAAAGACTATTTCATCGAGATACGGCTACTCATGCACCATGCCGAGTACGACCTAGTTAAGGAGCTTTACCGGATCTACGACAACGCCCTGCCAGGACTCCATCTATACGTGCGACGAGACGAATTGGAAAGCTTGTCAAAGCTGACCCAACTAGCGGCAGAGTACGTGATTATTCACGAGAGGAAAACACGCGACGACCCCCGCACCCATGCGAAGCCCACCAAGAGACACCAGGCCGGCAAGGCACCCAGACCGCAGAGAAGGTGAGTCCTACCGGACGCCCTTTCGGAGACCCCTTTGGGATTCAGCAGACACACCGCGCAGACAGTCATCGAATCAAACCAGCACACCGAACCAAGACGTCGCCCATCGAATGATCACTCCCATTGCCAACCCACGCGCAGCTTGTCGCCGATGTGGCTAAGCTGGACACGCCGACTACGACTGTACCAACGCTGCGATCCTATTCTGCTGGGAATGTGCAAAACGCGGCACTCGAACCGTCGAATGCTGCCGCCGAGCTACGTCGGGAAACGACACACGTCCTCGACTGACCCGGGATCAGCCGAGAACGACGCCTGCCCAGACCAGCGACTAAGCAACACACTGCACGTGAACGACGGCCGAATAGTGGCGATAGTGACAATAGGAGGACAAACAACGGAGGACACCATCGACACCGCGGTGTCCCAAGGTTTCGTCAGCGACAACATAGCCCTAAAACTAAACAACAACTCCAACCTGCAAGATGCATTCGTCCGCATACGCCTGGCTGACGGCTCAGTCAGAGAGATCACACAAGTTCTACTGGCGCACATCAAGCTGGATCAACGAGAAGTCCAAATCCCACTCCTGGTCTTCCCAAAAATGCTGGAGCAAGTTATAGTCGGCATGGACTTCCTATGTGCCATCGAAGCGACGATCCAATGCGGCACCACGCTGCTAAAGCGGTTACGACCCCGCAACCAACCACAGCGAAGGCAAAGCACCGGCCCACAACGGAAAACACGAATCCGAAACAAGCACCGGTAAAATGCAACCAAGCAAACGGGAAAATGAATCCCACGGCCACTACGGAGCACCCGCGTTCTAAGCCAGCCACAGGGATCACACATCCCAAACACACCACGAGGATCTCACACATGAGACAAGAATCAACACACTTGAACCAGGAACTCGACACAGGAAGCCCAGGACCAAAACAACCTACGGGGCATACGCACCCCGAACCCACCACAAGGATCTCACACACGAGACAAACCCCAACGAACTTGAACCCGCGCGACACAGAAAGCCCAGGTCCAAGTTCAGCCAACGCACACCCATGCAACCTACACTCAACGGAGAAGGTGAACCCACGGACACCCTCAGAGACGACAACCCGCCCCGAACACCGACAACGGCAGCAATAGTGCAACAACCAAACCACGAGGGAAACAGCCACGCAAATCCCTTGCTGGTCGGGTCCAATCATCGAACTAATCTCCACAAAACCTCTCCACCCGGAACAGGAATCTATCCCGATGACTCCCCGAAACACCGACCGCAGCCCTGTCGTACCTACGGCCGACGCCACCCCGATCTTCGCCAACCCACTGGAGTACCTTCCGCGTACTGATGTGCACACTAGCGCCATGCACCACGCCATGCCTAACACCACATCCGAAATCTTCGTCGCCCAAACAAGTCGTTTCTGCGAAAACAGAGTCGACACTGGGCCGCCTGGCCATACATCGATCTGGAGACATTACAACCCAGGTATACCGCCAGACCCACGAAGATTCGCCACTTACGGCCAACGCTACCCCGATCGTCGCCCACATAAGCGACTACCCACGTATGATCGAACACCCCAGCGTGTTTGACACAACCATCCTCCCAGAAGACCCAAGCCAGCCAAAGGACCCCGACACCCCCGATCTCTCCGAACCCGACCCAGAACTGATCTCCGATCCCTGGCCGCCGGACATAGCACCACAGATTCAAGAATTTCTGGACACAGCACTTCCAAAGTTCAATAATCTCCACGGGACCTCCAACATCGCCGAGCACACCATCGTCATTAGGGATAATCGACCCATCAAACAGAGGTACTACCCAAAGAACCCAGCCATGATGCGGATTATCGACGAGCAAGTCGACCAAGTGATCCAAGAAGGTCTCATCGAACCCTCACGAAGCCCGCACAGCGCCCCCATCGTACTCGTACGTAAAAAGAACGGCAAATGGCGCATGTGCGCCGACAACTCAGCACTCACTCTATTCCTGACGCGTACCCACTGCCCAGGATCAACTACATTTTGGAGCGCCTGCAGAACGCACGCTTCATAACCACCCTCGATCTGAAGAACGGATACTGGCAAATACCCATGGCCAACGGAAGTCGAGAAGCCACCGCCTTCACGGTACCCGTCAGAGGTCTCTATCAATGGAAAGTGATGCCCTTCGGATTACATTCTGCACCAGCAACATTCCAACGGGCCCTTGATACTGTGATCGGTGCCGACGTGGAACCCAACGCATTCGCATATTTAGACGACATTGTCGTCATCGGTCGAGACTTCAAGGACAACCTGGCAATAGTCCTCTCTCGCCTTCGAAAAGCGAACCTGCGGATAAACGCGGAAAAGTGCACATTTTTCCAACGCCGGATCAAATATTTTGGTCACGTCATCAGCGAAGAAGGTATCCACACGGACCCCGACAAGATTGCTGCCGTTAAAGAACTCAAGCCACCCATGAACCTAAAGGAACTACGTCAGTGCATCGGAATGGCATTATGGTACCTGATTGAGGGGCCAAGCTTTTTTGGCACCTATTTATTTCCAAAATCAATTAAAACAATTTGGTTCAAACGTTATAAAATGCTTATTTATTCAGGCGGCTAGCGAAAGCCAATTGCTCGCTCTTTGCCAGGCCGGATAAAGTACAAACGGGCTCGGTATGCAACCTATGCGGAGAAAGATTAGCATAGAACTAACTTAGGCAACGACGGTCGATCAACGCTAGAGCCGAAGCGGCAGGTGCAGAGCGCCCTTTAACAGAGAGAGCGCAGCAGCACTGCCGAACGCTGGAGACGACATAATTTTAGGGTTTTACATGCTCTTATACAAATACATAATTTACATTAACTTGACGCTTAAATAGCCGCTGGCCCGAACATACTCCCCCGTTGAAAGCTCGCCTTTCAACTGACTTCCTCAAGGGGCAGCAAGCACAGCCGAGTAACAGCCCCTCCTGATGGCTCCTGAGGCCGTCCTTAAGTCAGCCACGCGGCACACTCCATCCTTGCCCCTTGACGACGTCGACCACTCTAGCCAGTGGCCAACGCATTGGAGGAAGATTCTCGTCCTTCACCAGGACGACATCGTTCACGCAGAGGTTTTGCGTAGCCGTACGCCACTTCGAGCGCTCCTGCAAAAGAGTCAGATACTCTTCGCGCCAGCGCCGCCAGAATGTCTGCTGAAGTTGCGTGACCCGCTGCCAACCATCCAGACGATTGTAGTTGAGCTTCGTTAGATCAGGCTCGAGAATTGCTTCGTGCGGGCCCCAAAAGCAGATGAGCAGGCGTCAACACATCCAAGTCGTCAGGATTTTCTGAAAGCGAGCAAAGGGCGAGAATTAACAATTGCCGTGATTTGGCAGATCAAGGTACGCAGCTCGTCGAAGCTAAGGACGGATGGCCCAACTGAGCGGTACAAATGATGCTTGGCGGTCTTCACGGCCGCTTCCCACAATCCGCCAAAGTGCGGAGAGCGCGGCGGGATGAAATGCCAGTCGATTCCGTCAGCCAAACAGGATTCATGGACCTCGTCCATGTGCGAGTCGCTTAGGAAGAGCCTCTTTAGCTCCAGAAGCTCGTTCTTGGCTCCAACGAAGTTTGTCGCATTATCTGACCAAATTTGACTTGGCCTTCCTCGAATGGACGTGAACCGTTTTAATGCGCCTAGGAACGATGCGGTGGTAAGATCCTTTACAAGCTCCATGTGAATGGCCTTAGACGTGAAGCATACAAACACGCTTATGTAGCATTTGATTGGAGGCCTACTGCGGATTTCTGACCGGTAGAAAAACGGTCCACAATAGTCCACTCCAGTTACTTCGAAGGCCCGGGATCCTTCCAGACGCTCCTTTGGCAAGTCTCCCATAATGTGTGTTCAACGATGCGTGGCCTCGTCCTGAAGCATCTCACACACTTGTTAACCACCTTTGAAACGGCCTTGATTCCTCCAATAGGCCAATACTCCAATCGAATTTTGGCAAGCAAGGCGCGAGGTCCGGCGTGGAGGCTCCGTTGATGATAATAGTTTATCACTGCTGCCGTCACGGGATGATCCTTGGGCAGAATAAGCGGGTGCCGAGCACTAAATGGGAGCGATGAGTTGCCGAGCCGACCTCCAACTCGAAGCAAACCAGCCGGATCGATGAACGGAGAAAGCGAACTGATGGAGCTAGACTTCCTGACTTCTTGCCCATTGCGCCTAATCTCCTTTATGTCCGACCACAAACTTGCCAGCTGAATATGCCGAACTAGAAGATGCGTTCCTTGCTGAATGTCAGAAACCGTGAGTCCAGGATGCCTAAGACGATGAATGAATTTATGCATGTAGGCAAATGTGCGCTGCATGCCAAAGAATGAATTTGTAAATTTGCATCCGGGGTGAGATCAGCATGTGGAGAAACGATTAGCAATACACGCTTGCGAAGCTCAATGGTCGGAGTTTCAGAAACGGGAGATGCAGGCCACTCATCCTTAGAGCCCAACAAAAACGACGGGCCGTGAAACCACAGCTCTGACTGGATGAGGTGACTGGGAAGCGAGCCTCTCGAGAGGATATCAGCGGGATTCAACGATGTGGGAACATAGTGCCATGCCATGCCTTGCGTCAACTCCTGAATTGTTGCCACTCGATTTGCCACGAAAACCTGAAATTTGGCTGGCTCATCCCATATCCAAGATAGCGCCGTCGACGAATCCGACCAGCAATGAAACTGGCCTGGGAAGATTCCAGTCTCCCTTTAGGTTGTGCATAACCTTCGCAAGCAAATGGGCTCCACTCAATTCAAGCTTTGGAATTGACAATGATTTTAGGGGCGCCACTCGTGACTTTGAGCACAAAACATTGCTCGACGACTCCCCTTGCCTGGACACGACATATACGCACGCACCATATACTGGCATCACAAAATCCATGGATCTCCAAAACTGCACTGGAAGGATGGACAAGGCGAGGAAATGAGATTCGAGAGATGCTTGCCAAGTTGTTTCTTAGGTCCATCCAAGTTGAATGCAGCGCTGCCGGTAGACTCTCATCCCAGTCCAAGTTTTCTCTCCAAAGCTGCTGAAGGAAAATCTTACACCTGACAATAACAGGATTAATCAATCCAAGTGGGTCGTAGAAACGCGCAATCGTTGACAAAACCGAACGCTTGGAGGGCCTTGAATTTGTGTCCAGCGCAGACAGGGCAAACAGCAGCTGATCTGACGCAGGGTCCCAAAGCTAAACCAAGAGTTTTTGTGATGTCGCTTCCATCATGAAACCGCAGAAACTTCTCCACGTCGCCTTCCGGAATTCCATCAAGCACCTCCTGGCTACTCGAGCACCATTTTCTAAGCTTGAAGTTTCCGCACGAAAGTAGACTTGAAGTTTGGCGCATCTTTTCCTTGACCTCTGCGACCGAGATGCCGCCAGAGATGAGATCATCTACATAAAACTCCTGTTTCAGAGCAGCTGAGCCAAGAGGGTAGGGCTCACCTTCGTCGATGGCCAGCTGGTGCATTGAGCGGACAGCTAAAACGATGCAGCCCTCGTACCGTATGTGACGGTGTCTAATGTGTAGACCTGAACATCGGCCTGGATGGAATCTCGCCAAAGGATACACTGGAGATAATTGTCAGGTGGAGATACCCTTACGCAGCGGTACATTTTACAAATGTCACCCGTGAGAGCGACGGGATATGTGCGGAACCGGATCAGAATGGTAAAAAATGCCGGCTGAATAACAGGACCTGTCATCATCACATCATTTAAGGAGAATCCAGTTGATGTAGCTGCAGAGCCATCGAAAACGACACGGAGTTTTGTCGTGGTGCTGTCCCTCCTTTAAAACGCAGTGATGAGGCAGAAAATACTTGCAGCGGTTACGTGAGTCAGGATGGACTTCGGACATATGCTGCAAGTCAATGTACTCCTTCATAAAGCCGAGTACCGCTCCTTGAGCGTGGGATTACGATCCAGTTTTCGTTCCAAACTGAGGAATCGTCGGTAAGCCTGAGTATACGATTCTCTAAACGATCGGCATCATGCTTTTAAAGGCAACCTAACGGAGTACTCCCCGATGGCAAACGTGAAGGTGGCTTACGAAATGCGCCTCACAATCTACTTCTTCCTTTGTACTTAAGGCAGCCTCCACACAATCCTCGACTTCCCCAAAACATACGAAGAGTTTGATCCAACCTTGCATTCATTCTAGCCTCCGAATCCGAAGAAATTTGAATTCCCAAAAGCGACGAACTTGATACCCTCTGTCCACCTCCAGATACGATCCACCCAAGCCGGGTCTTCTGCAGAAGCGGCAATCCGTCTAGGAGTTTGATTTGCCCTACGCAGAGAAGGTCATAAAATATGCTCGCGCCGATGAGGAGATCTACTCGCTGAGGATTAAAGAACGCAGGATCGGCAAGCGGAATATTGGAGGGAATGTTCCAATCGGCTACATTAACTGCCAGACTTGGTTGGCTATCTGTGATTGTGGGGGCGATGAGAGCAGTGAGCGTGGTCGAATAGTCCAAAAGTGCGGGACTGCATGCAAATGCTCACGGTGGATCCCTCAGTGGACACGCTAGTATCGCCAAGACCAGAGACAAGGGCAGACGACTGAGTTCTCCTAAGCTGAAGCTGCTGGGCGAACCTAGATGTCACAAGATGAAGCTGGGATCCTGAATCCAGAATGGCGCGACACGGAACCAAAACGCCCGATCGATTCTTCACCAGAACGACAGCCGTAGCCAGCAGCACAACATCGGAGTGGAGACCTTGGGCAGCAAGAGAGGTAGACGCATGAGACGGCATACGGCCAGTAGAATCCTGAACCGGCGAAATAGGTGCTGGTTGTACTGCACCTTCTAGAGGAGAAACAGCTGGGGGGGCTTTGCGCTATGGATGAATCGAAATGCAATAATGTATGATGCCTTTTTCCGCAAACTCTACACTGGCCACCGGTACATGCACGAGTCCGATGACCCGACTTTAAACAATTGAAGCAAAGTGAAAGCTTCTTCACTTCCTTATGACGAAGAAAGGGAGATAAATTTGTGAAAATGCTGCACGAGTATATTCCGTGGCCCAATGAATGGCAGAAAGGGCATCCAGATGGGTTGGCGGAAGAGTTAGAGGCAACAAAAGTTTTCTTTGGATGTGTATTCTGGCTTTTTCCCACCTGAGCGCTACCAGCGTGTGTCGCTACAGCGTATTGCACGTTCTCCATCTTCTGGCATCTCTTCTCCAGAAAATCATAGAACTCCCCAGCTGTGGGTATCCTGTCCGATGACGCACTCTCCTCCCATTTGGCTTGTGTCTTGGCATCTAGCTTTTGTAGCAGCATGTGAATTGTCATGCATCCAGATATCTCCTCAGCACTTCCCAAAGTCTGCAGGGCACGCGTATGCAAGTTGACTGCGTCTGAGAACTCCCGAAGCCTTTTTAGCAGAAGGCGAATCTACCTTCTTGAGCCCAAGAATCTCCTTGATGTGTGCCTGGAAAACAAGTCGTTTGTTATTAAAGCGTTTGCTAAGTATATCCAGAGCCACACGATAATTGGCACTGGAGAGCTCCAAAGATCGAACCGAATCCAGGGCCGCCTCCGAGAGACATGAGCGAAGATGTTGGAACTTTTCGATTTCACTGAGGTCCGGATCTCCTTCGATGACCGAATTGAACACTGCAATAAAATCCGCATATTCCACATAGCCGCCGGAGAAGCTAGGAAGCTTAAGCTCAGGAAGCCGCTGCTTGTGAGCCATGATGATGGTATGACCTCCAGAGTTGTTTGGCAGGCTAGTGGAATGAGCGGCTACGCGTAGGTGTCCTAATTCGAGAGCCGAAAGCAGCTCAGCCTTCAAAGAAATGAACAGGGCATCGAATGTTTCACGAAGCTCACTTCCAATCTCGTTTTCATCCAGCGATTCCAGTTCATTATGGGACTTGTTGAACTCCTCACGCATTTCCGCCAACATATCGAGGCGCACATCTATTTCGGACGCACTTAGTTTGTCAATTTTATTTTCCGAGAATGACTCGCCAAGACGGTGCAGGCGATCATGCAGGGACTGAACTTTACGTTTGTAAAGCCTCAGCCTTTTCACCCATCGCAATATTTTCACCCGCGACTGTATTCGGCTCGTTGTCCATGCTAAGCGGTGTAATGCAAACGAAACAACGGAAAATGTAAAACCGCTTAAGCAACGTCGAACAGAGCGGGAGCGGGAATGGAAGAACGAAAAGTCAAGAACCGCGGCTGCAGCGGCGCAGGGGCAAAAGAGATTCGGCGATTAAGCAACGGAATATTCGACAAACGGAATGTCTCACTGAGCTTGCACTTTAACTGTTTTTATTGGCACAAAATGTAATTGCTTGCCGTTACACTGCACAGCAAAGAATATATTGTTCGTTTTTTTTTAATGATTTTAACAAAACACGATTCAGATTGCAGTTAAATCACGTCGGGGTCACCAATGTTTGAGGGGCCAAGCTTTTTGGCACCTGTTTATTTTTCAAAATCAATTAAAACAATTTGGTTCAAACGTTATAAAATGCTTATTTATTCAGGCGGCTAGCGAAATTGCCAATTGCTCGCTCTTTGCCAGGCCGGATAAAGTACAAACGGGCTCGGTATGCAACCTATGCGGAGAAAGATTAGCATAGAACTAACTTAGGCAACGACGGTCGATCAACGCTAGAGCCGAAGCGGCAGGTGCAGAGCGCCCTTTAACAGAGAGAAGCGCAGCAGCACTGCCGAACGCTGGAGACGACATAATTTTAGGGTTTTACATGCTCTTATACAAATACATAACTTTACATTAACTTGACGCTTAAATAGCCGCTGGCCCGAACAGTACCGAAGATTCGTTCCAAACATTGCTACAGTAGTCCAACGAATGTCCCAGCTACTCAAGAAAGGACAAACATGGGCATGGACCGCAGATCAACAAGCGGCCTTTGACCAACTAAAAACTACTCACGGCCGCTCCCATACTTGCTTGCCCCGATTTCAACATCAAGTTTTCACTACAAACCGATGCGAGCAGCCTCGGCATAGGCGCCGTACTCACGCAGGAGATCGAAGGAAAGGTACGCGTCATCGCCTATGTCAGCCGACGCCTGAACCAGGCCGAAGGAAACTACTCCGCCACAGACAACGAATGCCTCGCCGTCATTTGGGCAATCCGAAAACTACGTTGCTACCTTGAAGGATACCGGTTCGACGTTACAACCGACCATCTCGCGCTGAAATGGCTGAATACTCTGGAAAGCCCCTACGGAAGAATAGCGAGATGGGCGCTCGAACTCCAACAGTATCAGTACGACGTCCACTACAGAGCAGGGAAACAAAACGTGGTTGCCGATGCCCTGCCCCGACAACCCTTGGGGACGCTAGCCAGAATCAAAGAGGACGCAACAACTTGCCCCTGGCTCACGCGACGGATTCAGCAAAGCAAAGAGGAACCCGATAAATACCCAGACTACGTCTTCGAGAATGGAGAACTCTACAGACAACTGGGCCACATAGCCGACGATCACGACTACGTGTCATGGAAACTTTGCGTCCCAAAAGACCGACGCCAAAGAGTCCTCAAGGAATGCCATGATCAGCCCACGGCAGGCCACCTCGGCATTCGGAAAACCATCACACGGATAACACAACGATACTATTGGCCCGGCCTATATCGCGATGTGCGGATATACGTACGCAGCTGTTTGAGCTGCCAAAAGTTTAAGTCACTGCAACGCAAGCCCGTGGGTAGGATGCTTACCCGCAGGGCAGAGGAACCTTTCGCCACACTTTGCGCCGACTTCGTGGGACCACTGCCCCGATCAAAACGAGGGAACACCATGCTACTGGTATTCTTCGACACCTTCTCAAAATGGGTCGAACTAGTGCCCCTTAAGAAGGCTACCAACGCCACTCTAGAGCTAGCTTTTCGGGAACGCATTCTCAGTCACTTTGGCGTACCAAAACGATTCGTCTGTGACAACGGAACGCAGTTCACCAGCCGCTCGTTTCGCACGGTTCTGCAAACAGCCGGCGTGGATCTGCAACACACCGCACCGTATTGCCCCCAGGAAAACCCTACGGAACGGGCCAATCGGACAGTGAAGACCATGATTGCACAATTCGTGGAGGATCATCAAAACACATGGGACGAACTCGTACCCGAAATATCACTAGCAATTAACCCAGTGTCTCGGAAACAACTGGATTCAGCCCCGCCTTCCTGCTACACGGGAGCACTGTACGACGAAGTTACACCAGGGACAGGAAGCCCCACGGACACAGCCCACACTAAGGAAACCCGACTCAAAGAAGTGTTCGCGATAGTGCGGAACAACATTCAACGGGCGAGTCCAGAACAATCCCGTCACTACAATCTCCGCCGACGACAATGGCGCCCCACGGTGGGTCAAGTAGAACTGATCAGACAACACCACCTCTCCAACGCAGCTGACAGTTTCGCTGCGAAATTGGCCCCAAAATATGATGGGCCATACAAAGTCAAAGGTTTCGCGTCAACAAATATCGGGGTGTAACGAACCCTGGGGCCAGGGCCCGTTACATTCGTTATTTAAGAGAACATATTCATTGCACTAAGTTACTTTCTCATATATAATCTATACACCAACAACACAAACACAGTACAACATACTCTGTAAATTTCCAAGTCACACGCGCCGATCGATTTCTGCGAAATCGACACACGCGCCAAAGTTCCACCAAGTTGCACAACTCCACGCAGGTCATTTCTCGGTACAACCGAGTCAATGACCAAAAAGTGCAAAAGCTACACTCAGTTCATTTCTCGGTGCAACCGAGGCAATGACCGTGTCGGTGGCACGCGTGGAGAACTCGACACCACTTCCGTAACCACAAGCTTGCGGACTCAGCCCGCGAGATCGGCCTTTAATAGCCCGAGCACTCGATCAATCAGGGCAGTCCATCTGCCGAGCATCAAACGGCAGTTTTCCTAAGCAAGAAAACAATACAAGAACCACCACACGACACCATAACCACGAGAAACAATACAGAAGACAAATAAAAACATTTAATAACATCAAAAACCAACCACCCAAGAGTCATCATGATCGTGATCGTGGGCGGGAGCGTGCCCGTGGTGAAATTAAGCGTGAAGAGAGCGTCGCCGGGGGGAAAAACGCTCTTAAGTATGAGGGCGAGAGCGAGGGCAGCCGCTTGCGTAGCTGGAGTGCTAACACTGAGGTGTGGCTGGAATGCCCACAGAGCGGTTGCCCCGCCAGTTCCGTCCCCACTATGAACATTCTCCCCCCCCCCTTGCAGGATTGCAAAGAGTTTTTAGGTCTGCGTGCACGCACCAGACACAATCCCCCAAACACCGTGCTTTGGGCCACGGGAAGGCCGTCTTCGCGGGCGAGGAAAACCCGGCTGGATGACCTTAGGATACAGGTCCGCTCCCAAGACGAGCGAGATTGTCGCCGGCTTTTGGAACTCAGCATTGGCCAGCTTCAAATCGTCGAAGCGAGCCCGGACAGTGTCGCTCAGGGGGCGGATCGGGTGCGGACGCGGAGACGGGGCTCGATTTTAAAGACGGCCTCCCACTGGAGTCCCTCCCGTCCTAGCCCGGATCATGGCGGTGCAGACTCTCATCCCCGATGCAGGTGGTTGCCAGCTTTAGTTCCTTGGCCACATCGGCGTCGATGCAGCTGACCGGCGAACAGGGATCGATGAGGGCAATCGTGCTGTGCGTCCTCTGTTGCACCCGCGAGGACCACCCGTGCTGTCGGAAGGACGTTTATGCTCCGGTGCTGGAGCATGGAGTGAACTGTCGGCGCCGGATCCCTCGAGGACAGGGCGGCTGACCGGACGCCGAGGGCGTCGCTCTCCGCGGGCAGTTGGAGGTGGAGGCGACGAAGCCGAAAAGGAGCCGGCGGGGCGCCGCGGTCCTGGTGTGGTGTGGTGGTTCTTGTCGCACGTCTTGCACCGGTCTCCACTGCGGCAGTCCTTGCCCTAGTGGGAGTGAGCCAGGCAGTTCGAGCAGTATTTGTGCAACAACACTGCTCGGAGGCTTTTGCTCGCCGCTCATGCGTATGAATTTCCGGCAACTCCTCAGCGGGTGGACTCCTGGGCACACTCGGCACTTGAACGAGGTCCTACCTCGTGCCAGTGTGCTATCGGACTTGCGGCTTGCCCGGGACTGCGCGGAATGTTTTGGTGCCATGGCTATAATCCGGAAGATGACTGTGATGGAAGAAAAGAGTCAAGGAAGGATTAGTACAGTGCTGGCACGGATTGTCAACGATTCGAAAAGGGAGCTTTTGGAACTGCTTAGGAACTACGGGGAATTAAGCTGGATTAAGCGGATTCTTATGGATCGGAGCCTACGCGATGGTAGGGGGAAGAGATCTCCGAATCCATAGGCAGCAGATCCACCTTCGTGATCGGTCTCTTGATAAGGCCGCGGGTTGTAAATACGTCTACCACACGGACCTTTTCATCAGGTCCCGGATACGTGCTCTGAACACGGCCGAGACGCCATTCGTGGGAGGGATGTTCTCCTCCTTGATCACCACGAGGTCTCCAACCTCGAGGTCTCTTGTCGGATGCTGCCATTTTGTTACGCTTGTGCAACTCTCGCAGGTACTCTGTCTTCCAGCGCGAACAAAATTGCTGGTTGAGAGCCTTGAGTTGTTACCAGCGGTTTAGGATGGAGGAGGCGCTCGCCTGTATTTCGGGCTCTGCCACGGATAGTAGCGGCCCACCAATCAGAAAATGACCTGGGCTCAAGGACAACGGGTCCGTTGGGTCCTCAGACATTGGAGCGATTGGTCGCGAGTTAAGGCATGCCTCAATTTTGGAAAGAAAGGTCGCGAACTCCTCTAATGTGTATTTGGAAGTACACATCGACCGTTGGAAAAAGAGCCTTGAAGCTCTTCACACCCGTTTCCCATAAGCCCCTCGTATGTGGGGCCCCTGGAGGGATGAATCGCCTCGTTAGCCCCTGCTGGCTGTACACCGCAGAAGTCCGAGTGCGAAGGGCCTCGAGAAGATCCACAGCCAGAGAGCGGGATGCGCCGAAAAAATTCCTCCCGTTGTCGGAGTGGACTTCGTGGGGACAACCTCGTCTCACGACGAACCGGGCGAAGGCGGCTAGGAAGGTGTCAGTGGATAAATCGGACGTGGCCTCTAAGTGGATGGCCTTCGTGGCAAAACAGACGAACACGCACACATACCCCTTTAAGATGCGACAGGCGCGTCCTGTAAAACTTTTCCCGTCGAAAGGACCGGCGAAGTTGACTCCGGTGTATGTGAACGGCCGCGAAAATGTAACTCGCGTGGAAGGAAGGTCGCCCATTAATTGGGTTTGGAGTCGCTTGCGATGGATGACGGTCAACCGAACCAGCAGGCAAACCAGGAGACATGCGGGTGGTAAAAGGATTGGATGCCGTTCGTTGTAGGCCATCGACGCCGAGGCTCGGACTCGGCCACATGCCCGCATGACTCCGTTCTTGTCCAGGAACGGATTAAGGTTCTGAAGGGAGCTCGTAGTCGGGAGTGGCTGCTTGCGATGCTCCGCCGTATAATGGAAGCGTTGGGTCGTGATGGTGAGAGCTTGGAGAGCTGCAGCGACCTCTTCACTGTCTAGCTGGGGGAGACTTGGACTGACGTTGCTTGCCCTCTAACGCGCTGGACGAACCGCCGAAAATCGACTGAGGATGTCCGAGGCGGTGTCAGTGGCGTGGTGGACCTTGACGGCTCGTTTCTCCAAGTCGGTCTCAAGGATTGAGCCTCGTGTACAGGGCCACTCCGACTGCGGACCACGCAGCCACGCAGGGCCATGCCACCACATGTCATTGCCGACCAGTTCAGTGGGTCCGAGTCCTCGACTGGCGAGGTCGGCCGGATTGTCCCCGGATCGGACGTGGCTCCATCGTTCGCGGGGCCAACAGCGAGTTATTTTGGCGACTCGACCCCTACAAAAGTAGTCCAATCACATGCTGGCCTGTTCAATCAGGCCAACACAATAGTGGAATCGGTCCAAAAGTACACCTGGCTGGTGTCGAGCGGCATTTGAGGAAGGATGGCCTCGGAGAGTTCTGTCAGAAGGGCAGCTCCGCACAGCTCGAGTCGAGGCAACGAGACTGTTTTCACGGGGGCAGCGCGGGTTTTGGCTGTGAGAAGGGTACACACAATGACCTGCGGACGCTCAACTCGGACGTAAATCGCTGCACCATAGGCACGTTGAGACGCGTCGCAGAACCCATGAATCTGCACCTTGGCCATCGGACAGACGTGTAACCACCGCGGAATGCGGATCCCTTGGATGGCCGGAAAGCTTTTCAGGAATGTCTCCCAGGCTTGAGACAGATCGTTAGGAAGGACGTCATCCCATCCTAACTCTCTCAACCAAATCTCTTGCACAAATATTTTCGCTTGGTCGACGAAGGGGGCAAGCCATCCCGCTGGATCAAAGAGCTGCGCGATCTGGGACAGCACATTGCGTTTTGTGCAGGACTCTCGCTCGTTTAAGGCGGGAGGCGAAAAGAAGAACTCGTCGGCACTGGCTTGCTATCGGATTCCCAACGTCTTAGCGATGCTACTCTCTTCCAGCTCTAGGAAGTCAGCGCGAGTAAGTGGTCGACTGGAATTTCGCGCAGGACGCCGTTATGGTTAGCTGTCCACTTTCCGAGTGGAAACCCTGCAGAGTCGAGTGCTTCGCGTAGTTCAGCAATGGCGGAAATTGCTAGTGAGCACCTGCGAGCACTTCGTCCACGTACATGTCGCTCTCCAGGATGACGCTTGCCATAGGCAGCTGTGGACCTCTTGTGCGAGTTTCTTGAGGACGCGGAGGGCGAGGTACGGTGCACAGTTGACTCCGAAAGTGACAGTAGTGAGCTCGTAGTCACACACGTCCCCGTTACGGTCGCGAAAGAGTTGCATGGTCAAGTCAGACTGAAGGACTGGCCCAGCATGCAATGTGTCGTTGAGGCTTTTCCCGTTGGAAGACGGGCTGGAGGCGTTGAAGACTACGCGCAGTTTGGTTGTGGTGCTGTCGGGTTTAAACACGGCGTGATGTGGCAGGTAGAAAATGGCCGGAATCATGACTAGGTGTAACCGCTTTGTCATGTGGCCGAGCCTCTAAATATTCCTGAATGACGGCGTCGTACCGTTTTGAGCGGCAAGTTCCGCTGCAGCCGCTGCTCGTTTCTTTGAACTGGGCCTGGGCCGCGCTGGAGTGGCCTAGCTCGACCTTTTCTGGACACTTGAAAGGGAGAGTAACAACGTATCTCCCATCGGCGGTTCGTTAAGTGATCTGAAGGAAGTTTTCCTCGCACGCTGAATCGGACTCGCTCGTCGGTTTTCCCGGAAGGTCCTCCACCTCCCCAGAATTTGGTGAGAAGCTTCTCGAGTCGGACACCCGAATTCAAACGAGAGCTTCGTGGTGAAGGCGCAAACCGTCCGAGCCGAATCAGCTGATACCGGACCGGATAGGACCCATCCGAAGATGGTCTCTTGTCCCAGCACCGAGCCACAAAATGGCAGACTGGAAGCCGCCCAACAGGATAGAAGGAAGGATGTCAGCGCCTAGAAGCACATCAATCTGCCAGCTTCGGTGGAAGGAGGCGTTTGCCAACTGGAGGTTTGGAAGGTTATCCAAAAAGTGATGCGGTATGGGATATGAAGGAAGGTTGCCTGCTAATTGAGGCAGAACATATGCCGTGGTCTCGATCTTGAGGCCCGGCCTGGAAGCGGCCCCGATCATGAAATGGCCACGCTTTTGCGCCTTAGCCGCTACGGTTTGGTTTAAACCCGCGACTTGAGCCTGGATAGCTCCGAACGGTGGATAGCTCCGTCGCTTCGGAGCCTAAATCGATCAGAGCGCGGGCACGGAAATTGGTCCCCAGGTGGCAAATATTAATGAGTGCTGTGCCCAGAAGAACGGTTCGACCAGCCATGTTGCAGGCAGCTTGCCTGCCCCTGCTACTATGACTGAAGAAAATCTTCGAAGGATGTCTCCGAATTGGGTACGTCCCCAAGCATGGAGAGTGGTCTTCATCCCCAAAGCCGGGAAGATAAACCACATCTCTCCAAACGACTACAGACCCATTAGTCTACCCTCATTTTGGCTGAAAACGATGGAAAGGCTGATTGACCTATACATAAGAACCAAACTCGACAGACAAGTGTTCAGCGGAGCACTGCACGCCTACCTTAAAGGTAGATCAGTTGAGACCGCACTACACGAAGTTGTTGGGAGTATCGAAAAAACTCTTACCCATAAGGAATACGACATAGACATAGAG
>CM019042.1:28379183-28473057 GCA_009664405.1 Drosophila bifasciata
GGTGAACAAAACAGCACTCACGACACAATAAGTATTTTTAATACCCGTGTTTTAATAATTAGCGAAAAGAGCGGTCTAAAGAACTAGCGCGCGGTTTTGTGTAAGGGTTGTACTTCTTTTAATGTTGGATTAATACTGGTTGTAATGTAATGTTGAGCTTGCTCAGCAGGCTGCTAACATAAGTACAATATTGGTTAACATAATTACATGCATATGTACCAAAACGATTCGTTTGTGACAACGGAACGCAGTTCACCAGCCGCTCGTTCCGCACGTTTATGCAAACAGCCGGCGTGAATCTAACACACATTTTACCGTATTGCCCCAGGAAAACCCTACGGAAAGGGCCAATCGGACAGTGAAGATTCCTTGCATAAACCTTTTCGGATCTTATGCTCGGATTATATTTCGTTCTACCATATAATATCCACCACTAATTCACTTCCTCTACTTAAATCACTAATACTAACATACCTTGCACGTAATTAGTAATATTCTTTTTGTAACATTGCATGTTTAGCGTTGTGTTAAGCCCCAATTTTCCTCGAATATTAGTCTAACACCTATCTTCCTGCATGTTCGCGATCGGTTTCGGTACTCGTGTCGCGCGTCATGCGGCAGCGCCCCTCGGTCGGTTGGGCGGGAGGAGGTCTGCGTATCTGCCTGGGATCGGCGCATAACAGGCTTCGGCTTGGTGTCGCATGGGCCACTTGACGGTGCAGTCATTGCACATCAACGCCCTAAAGACAAGACCATGATTGCACAATTCGTGGAGGATCATCAAAACACACGGGACGAACTCGTACCCGAAATATCACTAGCAATTAACACTAAGGCAACCCGACTCAAATAAGTATTCGCGATAGTGCGGAACAACATTCAGCGGGCGAGTGAAGAACAATCCCGTCACTACAATCTCCGCCGACGACAATGGTGCCCCACGGTGGGTCAACTAGAACTGATCAGACAACACCACCTCCAACGCAGCCGACGGTTTCGCTGCGAAATTGGCCCCAAAATATGATGGGCCATACAAAAGTCAAAGGTTTCGCGTCAACAAATATCGTCATGTTGCAACACCCCGGAAGTCGGAAACTAAAAGTCGCAAAAAATCAACGACCTGAAAGAATACCACGACACGTTGGACAGCGACCCTGCTGAGGAAGCAAACGGCACCAGCGATCACATCGATTCCCTGACGACGGCAAACCATTAGTAGAAACGCCAAAACACGTTGGCCAGAACTCGACACCACCTCCGTAACCACAACCTTGCGGACTCAGCCCTCGAGATCGGCCTTAAATAGACCGAGCCCTCGATCAATCAGGGCAGTCCATCAGCCTATCCTAAACAGTAAGGGCAGTACATCCGCCGCGGCTATCAACACAACACCTAAGCAAGAAAATAATACAAGAACCACCACATGACATCAGAACCACGAGAAACAATACAGAACACAAATAAAAACATTTAATAACATCAAAAACCAACTACCCAAGAGTCATCATTTCTTCGCCGAGCGCGAACACAAATAACGTAACCCAAAAGATATTACCGCACACCGAAACCTCGGTGTCAGCGTTTTCCTCGCCAAAGTGCGATTACAAAATTACCCGTACGGTAACCAAACTCTACACCCGCTCCACTTTCGGTCTCACGGCCAAGCCCTTGCCCTAAAGTTCCAGCAAAACTACAACATTTTTGTAGAAAATCCTGACCTCCTGAGCCTACCTCAGCCTGAGATAGGTTTCATTACATCTTGCAGGTACAGCATTCCGACCAAACGGTAGCACTATGTGAGAGGAAGGACGGGAAGAACCTATACCTGGCCTCGGCATACCTGCCGTATGAGGTCAGGGCCCTAATCCACCAAGTGCGGAAAGAGGGTCTCGACATCGTCCTAGGGTTGCGACGCGAATGCCCATCACCCCTTTGTGGAAGCACGGGCACAAATTCCAGAGGAGAGCCACTGCTCGAGTACATTCTGTCCACAAATCTTGTTGTGTGCAACCGGGGAGACCACCCCCACCTTCCGCAACAAGAACCATGTAGAGGTTATTGATATAACACTTGCCTCGGACAGTGACTCCCTCAACCATTGATGATTGGCATGTTTCCGGTGAGTGCTCCTTCTCGGACCACTACAGGATTGTGTTCAACATCAAATAAAACAGAGAAAGGTCCAAGGCCTACCGCAATCCCAAGCGGACGGACCGGAGCTGCTTCTCCGCAACCGTAAGGAAGGCACCACCCTCCCCCACCGGAAGGGAACATCCTTCAAACGGAAGCAGTAGAGGAAGCGGCTCAGAATGTCACTAAAAGCCCTACATGGGGCCTTCCTTGAATCTTGCCCGATCAGCCGACCTCCAAAGTTAAATCGCAATCCGTGGTAGACGCGGGAGCTGAGCGAAGTCAGGAGGGAGTCAAGGAGGCTCTTCAACAGGAAAAAGTGACAAACACACAGGAAAGCTGGGACGAATATTGCCGCAGCTTTAACACCTACAAGAACACCTGTAGGAAGGCGAAAAGGGAGTCAAGGGAGGCTGCCTTCTGCGATTTCATAGATGGTACCACCGAGGCCTCAAGGCTTCGACGGGTGCTATCAAAGGCGCCAACCGTACCTGGACTGCCCGCAGCCAGGATGGGGACTTGCAGAAAACAGTCAGGAATCCCTAGAGCTCCTCATGAACACCCACTTCCCGGATGCTCAGATGTTACCGGTGACGAATCTAACGACATCAACGACACTGAGCCATACCAGGGAGAGGACACTGAGGACCTCATACGAGACATTATGGCACCACCACCGGTCCATACAAGTCACCGGGGCCGGATGATATACGACCAGCCATGTTGCAGGCAGGCAGCTTGCCTGCCCTGCTACCATGGCTGAAGAAAATCTTCGAAGGATGTCTCCGAATTGGGTACGTCCCCCAAGCATGGATAGTGGTCTTCATCCCCAAAGCCGGGAAGATAAACCACATCTCTCCAAACGACTACAGACCCATTAGTCTATCCTCATTTTGGCTGAAAACGATGGAAAGGCTGATTGTCCCATACATAAGAACCAAACTCGACAGACAAGTGTTCAGCGGAGCACTGCACGCCTACCTTAAAGGTATATCAGTTGAGACCGCACTACACGAAGTTGTTGGGAGTATCGAAAAAACTCTTACCCATAAGGAATATGCTTTGGCGGCATTCCTAGACATAGAGGTATCCATCAACAACGTCAGGATCGAGTCAATAACGGCCGCACTGACCAAGATTGGCACACACCCGACGGTAACCATATGGCTGGACAGCGTTCTCAGGAGCAAAACAATTAGCGCTAATCTAGGCACCTCCTTTTCAAGGAAGACGGTCACACAAGGTACTCCGCAGGGGAGGGGGTTATATCCCCTCTCCTGTGGAACTTAGTACTCAACGACCTTCTTCTTCAGTTGGGGAGGAGCGGATACAAGGTCGTGGCCTACGCGGATGATCTAGTGATACTGGTAACGGGAAAGTTCCTACCTACAATCAGTGATCTTCTGAATCTGCACTGGGAACGACCGCGAGCTGGGCACACCAAAACGGTCTGGGGTTAATCCCCAAAAGACAGAACTGGTGTTGTTCTCACGAAAATATAAGATACCAAAATTCAAACGGACAGCAATTGGTGGAACGACGCTTGAGTTATCGAACGAAGCCAAGTATCTTGGTGTCATCCAAACTCTCCTGGAAGAGAAACACGGAGGAGAGGAAGAAAAAGTCAATGGCTGCTTTCTACATTTGTAGGAGGACCTTTCGGAGAACATGGGGCTTACCATCGCTCATCATCCATTGGATGTATACACGATAATAAGACCCATTCTGACGTACGGAAGCTTGGTGTGGTGGGTAGCGGCCAACACCAAATACCTCCTGGAGAACCTCCAGAGAGTCCAACGGACGGTATGCCTTGGGGTTACTGGATCTCTCAAATCCACCCCACAGGCTGCTCTGGACACCATTCTAAACCTGGAGCCCATAGACCTCCATCTTAAGTGCAAGGCAGCGACAAGTGCCGTGAGGCTCTCAGCCGCGCGGTTCTTTAAGCCATCGCCTAATGGCCACGCCGCAATACTCTGTAAAGAGGAAAGTGGAACGGGTGAACGGAGCGACTACTGTGTCTCGGAGTTTTCATGGAAGAGAAATTTTTAAAGGACACATACCGGACAGAGAGAATGGATGCGTAACGCTGCCCTTGGGCAAAACGTGCTCTCCAACTTCACTGACGGGTCAAAGACAGTCGAACGAACAGGAGCTGGAATCTTCTCTGAAGAACTAGAACATATCCCTGAGGCTACCAGACTGGTGCAGTGTATTTCAGACGGAGATATACGCAGTGTGGCAAGCGGCAAAGTTGTTATATACCTTGGAGATACCTCCGAGAAACATATAAATCTGCGTTGACAGTCAAAGACCTGGTTTTCCTGCAAGATCACGAGCAGACTCGTACGTGATACGGTGGACAGGCTAAACCGGATCAGGGCGCACTCAATCACACTCACGTGGGTCCCGGGTCACACCGACATCGCGGGCAATGAGAGTGCGGACGAGGGTGCCAGAAATGGATCGGTTAAGCCACTGGCGGACGCAGTCAGCGAAATACGGAGGCCGCTGCGAGAGATCATCTCGCAGATGATGGGTCGATCTAGAACGAGATCAGGCAGACGGTGGAACACAATACCCAACTGTGAGATCTCACGCTCGCTCTGGCCCCACCATGACCCTAAACGCGTCATCGGCCACATGGCCACTAGGTACAGATTGCACCACCATGGCTTCTGCCG
The DNA here is from genome assembly GCA_009664405.1 of Drosophila bifasciata. NCBI lineage: Eukaryota > Metazoa > Arthropoda > Insecta > Diptera > Drosophilidae > Drosophila > Drosophila bifasciata. The sequence continues at coordinate 28,384,001 of CM019042.1, forward strand.
CAGCTGCAGGGACGAGGAGGAAATATAGAGCATCCAGCATATTCTCTGTGGCTGTCCTGCACTCATGGAAAGGCGTCACCGAATACTCGGCAGCGCCTTCACGAGGACTTGGATAGCCTGGCAAACATGCTTCTAGAGAGGCTGATGCTCTTTATTGAGGCCCTCGGGATGGTCACGAAACCCTCCCTAGGCACCGGACGTAATCCAATGACGAGTGTGGACATCACAATGGGCAATTCTTGCCTCCGAGTGACCTCGACCTCGGTGGAGCAGCCCTTTAAACCTAACCTAACCTAACCTAGTCATCTTTGAAAATATAATCCTTTATGTGTGTCCTTTTTTGTCAATTAGAGTCAATTCTAGACCAGTCTGCAGTCCCTCACAGACTTCTAAAAACGATTTTTTCTTGCGTGGGTACTTTAAAATTATGCCAACAGGTCACAAGGACGGCAACCAACTTTTGCCTGTGACCTCGTCCAACCGGCTACGCACCTCGTCCGCCTCCGGAACTACTCCGACACAGCCAATCAAGGAATCCCTCACTCCGAGAGCAGCCAGTAGCAGCCCTGCTACAAGGACCAAATCGGTCCTATTCCGTCTCCGGTGACCCTTAAGGTTCCATCGGTGACTAAACAGGATCCGAAAGGCTGCATCACTAGTCCCGTCAGCTCCCGCCACTTCACCACAATGGCTCAATCCGCCACCTCTGCCGCTCGGACCAAATTGGTAGCCGCCATTGGCCGACTATCCCACCTGGCAGAGCGTATCACTTCCGCCCCATCCGCCTCTCTATCCGTATTTGAGGAGTGTCTCAGTGACCTCAATGCCCAGCTGGCCACATCCACAGTCCTTCCTCCTGCACAGCCAGTCCAACAGGGCGGCTGTCGACTGCCTCCCGTCAACATTGAAGTTTTCTCAGGGGACTACGTCCGCTGGCCCACATTCCGGGACCTGTTCACTGCGGTCGTGATAAATAATCCAAAATTATCTCCGGTAGAGAAATTATACTACCTCACCGAGAAGACCAGGGGCAATCCAAAGGCCATTGTCGAAAAATCCCCTCACAAATGACGGTTTTCGAGTCCGCATGGTTGGCTCTCCGCAGCCGATATGAAAATAATCGGTTTCTGGTGACCAACCAAATGAACATACTCCTCTTCTTGCCCCGCGTAACTTCCGAGTGCAGTCGTGCTTTGAAGGATCTTCAAAGTACGATGCAGGGAGTCCTAAATGCGCTGGCGGTCTCCAACGTCTGCACGGAGAATTGGGACAGTCTCCTCGTGACTATTTGTGCTTCCAAATTGCCGAAGCTAAGCTAATTCTAATTCTTCCGCACTTCCGAACGTTCAGACGTATTTCGCCTCCGGCACAAGCTCTGTCCTTCTAGGCACGGCAATCATTAATATTTGCCACCTGGGGATACATTTCCGCGCCCGCGCTCTGATCTACTCGGGCTCCGAGGCAACATTCATTACGGAACGCCTTTTCGACACAATTCAATTGCCATTCGAACGTATTCAGACACAGGTCTCCAGTCTGAATCACACAGTATCCGCTCAGTCCGAGAATCTTGTCATCTTTCCATTCGCTCTCCAACGAGACCGGGTTTACAACTAAACGCCACAGCCTATGTTATCCCGGAACTGACAAAGAATCTTCCGTCGCATCCGATCTCGCAAAGTATATTAATAGACTTGCCGAGTCTTCCATTTGCGGATCCGACATTCTTCGAGAGCTCACCAATCGATGTCCTGATTGGAGCCGATGTCCTACCATCTGTAATTTCAAGTGGCTTACAGCCCAACATATGTGGTTCTCTTCTTGGACAGGAAACCATTTTTCGGTTGGGTGCTCACGGGTCCCGTGTCCAATACGGCGAGACATCAAGTTGCATCGTCTTCGAGTCAGGTTTTATCGGGCCGGAAGGAATTTTCAATCGGCTCCGAGACCCGTCCGTCACAATTGTCAAACGGGCCTGAACCGCAGGAAAGGTTCCCAAAATTCCACCACTGGGGACGAATTCAAGTCCGAGCTTAAATTTAAATTCGACCACACATGGCTTCATAAGAGCTTGTGACCAGAAAGCTACATCCAGTTGCCTAAGTGCTCCTTTAATCCGCTCCAATTTCGCTACTAATGCTTCATCAACGTTTTTATTTCGTCCTAGCCACCTCCGTACATCCAGACAAGGCTCCTCACGCTCCCGCACGTTCCCGTTCAACCTGCAGACCGGATCGCACATGTTCTCGGGGTAACAGTTCCTACCAATGCCGAGTGTGCCAATTTATCCGCTTAAGCGTCGAGCAGAGGCTCCGAGCCGTCCTAGTACACAAGTACTGCTCGAACTGCCTGGCTCACGAGGACTCGGGCAAGGACTGCCGCAGTGGGGACCTGTGCAAGGTGTGTCACCGCGACCACCACACGCTACTCCACACGCCCGGGTCTTGGCACCCCGCCAGCTCTTTTTCGGCACCGTCACTTCCATTTTAAGCTTCCAGTTTATCCAACCTGGCAATCTCGCCCGCATGCAGTCGTAGAGTTTCTATTGCAATCCTGCAAGGGGGGGAGAATGTTCAGACTGGGGACGGCAGTGGGGGGCCACCGCTCGGTGGGCATTCCAGCCACACTTCACTGTTAGCAGTCCAGCTACACAAGCTCCGCTGCTCTCGCCCTCATACTAAGAGCATTTTTCCCCCGGCGTACGCTCCCGCGCTTAATCTCACCGCGGGCACGCTCGGCCGCCCACGATCATCTACATACCTCCGCTCCGCTGCCGACAGCCCTCGGCAGCTTGAGCGCAACTTCCATCTGCGTACGCTACCGCTCCAGCTCTCGCTGCCAGCAGCCCTCGGCAGCTTGGCGCAACTTCTTTTACATTCGTTTCTACATTCTAAGCGACACGGGTTATTTTCGCACGCGGGTACACCTTGTACATACATATACATATATAACCCAATAAATGCAAGTAAACATTGACGACCCCCGGCTTTTCATTTGGATTTGGACATTTTCTTGGGTATTTCGATTTTGGAAACTTACGACGCCCCCTTGGCTCAAATATTGGTCCTTCGAGCCGGATTCTTCTGCTTCCCATAAAAGCAACTTCTCCAGCCTTCGAGCACGGCATCGCCTTCACCAGGAAATCCAAAAGATAAGTACGTTTGCCTCCTTTACCATAAACCGCCTCCATTTCGCGGTTTGTGCTCCAAAGAAAATTCCGCAAGTTCAAGTGCCGCGACAGAAGTACATATATATATATAGTCTTATATATGTACTCTCTCCAACTCCGTTATCCGTGTTGCTTCACACTTCGCCACCGCCATATTATCGGCAATTCCGGCCGTTCTCCGCTGCTTCACTTCGAATTACCAGTGATACGGTAGTTTTTCTTCGGTTTCTTGTGTCCGTCCATAACTCGCGGACAAATTATTTAACAAAATAATTAATTATTTAATAAAATATATTAAATAAAAGTGCATTTCGCGCCTACGCACATTGTATGTACGGGCTTGCGTACATACACACACACATCCATAATAGAGCGGTTTGCGTACATACACACACATGAATTCACACACACATACACTAATATTTCTTCAGTGTGTTCCATTCGCGGCCTACCCCAATAAAATATATATTGGCACGATCGGATGCGAAGTAAATTCACACACACCTATTATATACATTGTCTCCAAGAGCATTCCATCCGCGCCCTACCCTAATAAAATATACACTGGCACACTCCAAGTGCAAGTGAACACACACACATACCAACATATACACATTCCAGCAACAATAAAATTATCCATCCAGCTACCTGTGTTTTCCTAATTAAATTTATTATTTATTTTATTTATTTATTTATTACATTTATTTGCATAGTTGGCTCCCAACTATATACATACATATATACATTCAAAAAATACCAAACAATTAAATACCGCGTTCCACCACTCCGCGCAAGTGCCATTTTAAGAAAATCCGCGATTAAGTGAAACAATTGCCCCTAGCCACTTTTCGCAAGGTCTCCAATTTCTCCAACATTCTCCAAAGTCCAAATTAATTACTAGCGACCAAGGGGCGCAATTTCCGTAATTATTTGGCAATTTAGCTCACAAATTGGCAAATTGTGTTTCGTGTTTTGATATTTTTTTGTTCCGAGAGTAAGAGGTGGCCCAAAAATTATCGGCATCCGAACCTTGTGTTCATCCGAATAGAGAAAAAAAAATTTATTAAATAATGAAATAATCCGTCCACGTCCAAAAAAAACCTCCAAGTCTTTTTTTAGGTTCAAAAAATTTTTTTTTTTTTTTTGTTTTGAAAAGAAATTATTGTTGTTCCTTTTCTGTGAGGTGTCCGTGCCTGCTTCCATTGCTTCCTTCCATCCTTCCAGTTCCGCTCACGACTGCGTCAAGGGGTAAACGGAGGAGCATCGCACAGTCAATATTTCCAAATATTGCTACTCCAGTGTGACCGTTCCTCTCCTCAGTTCGGCTCAATATAGGGTCACTCATTGTTTGAGATTTCTCACCTACAGGTGATCTCAAACAACCCGAGTCGTTCCGATTATTGCCTTCCAGCTAGCTTGAGGCCTTTTGTCTGATAGTCCGTGTTTGTTATGGTTCCGGGTGTTTCCTGACGGTTTTCCGAGTCAATTCTACTCAGACCAGTCTGCAGTCCCTCACAGACTTCCAAAAACGATTTTTTCTTGCGTGGGTCCTTTCAAATTATGCCAACCACAAGGACGGCAACCAACTTTTGCCTGTGACCTCGTTCAACCGGCTACGCACCTCGTCCGCCTCCGGAACTACTCCGACACAGCCAATCAAGAAATCCCTCACTCCGAGAGCAGCCAGTAGCAGCCCTGCTACAAGGACCAAATCGGTCCTATTCCCGTCTCCGGTGACCCTTAAGGTTCCATCGGTGACTAAACAGGATCCGAAAGGCTGCATCACTAGTCCCGTCAGCTCTCGCCACTTCACCACAATGGCTCAATCCGCCACCTCTGCCGCTCGGACCAAATTGGTAGCCGCCATTGGCCGACTATCCCACCTGGCAGAGCGTATCACTTCCGCCCCATCCGCCCCTCTGTCCGAGGTCCGCCGAGGCCAAATCCTCAGCATGTGGACGGACGTCGAGGCCGAATACAAGGCCTGTTCCGCGGTGATGGCTGACGAGGATCCAGAAATCCAAGCGGACATCCGGGAAACATATGGCGAATGCTATGGGGTATTTGAGCAGTGTCTCAGTGACCTCAATGCCCAGCTGGCCCCCTCCGCAGTCCTTCCTCCCGCACAGCCAGTCCAACAGGGCGGCTGTCGACTGCCTCCCGTCAACATTGAGGTTTTTCTCAGGGGACTACGTCCGCTGGCCCACATTCCGGGATCTGTTCACCGCGGTCGTGATAAACAATCCAAAATTATCTCCGGTAGAAGTTATACTACCTCACCGAGAAGACCAGGGGCGATCCAAAGGCCATTGTAGAAAAGTCCCCCTCACGAATGACGGTTTCGAGTCCGCCTGGTTGGCTCTCCGCAGCCGATATGAGAACAATCGGCTTCTGGTGACCAACCAAATTAACATTCTCCTCTTCTTGCCCCGCGTAACTTCCGAATGCAGTCGTGCTTTGGAAGGAACTTCAAAGTACGATGCAGGAGTCCTAAATGCGCTAGCGGTATCCAACGTCTGCACGGACAATTGGGATAGTCTGCTGGTAACTATCTGCGCTTCAAAATTGCCGAAGCTAAGCCGCGCCTTATGGGAAGCGTCCGTGACGGACAAGAAGGAAGTGCCGCCCTGGAAGGAAATCGACTCCTTCCTCACTCAGCGCTATTTGACGCTCGAAGCTATTGAGAGCGACCCTTCCACTTCACGAGTGGCTACGAATCCGCCACCCTCCAAAGGCGGCCAGAATCCATCCATTCTTGCAACCGATCCAATCCATTCCGGTCGCACGGCAGTTCGGTGCCGAACAAGGTTCTTTCTTTCAAGAACCAAGTGGAGTCCGAAGAAGAGGACGTGTGATCTCTGTTCCAAGGAGAATCACCCGATCCGACTATGTCCGCGCTTTCTTAACATGTCCGCTGATGCACGTTCCAATTGCATCAAGACAAAAACAGCTGTGCCTAAATTGCTTCGCAAGGGGCCATCAGCTTCGCGACTGCTCAAGCAGCCACAATTGTTCCACTTGTGGAGCCAGGCATCACACGCTTCTGCATCGTTCCGCGCCTCCGTCCAACATGGCGGCTTCGACATCCGCCCAAACCCCTTCCTCGTCAATTCTCAGCCCAACGTACAGAGCTATTTCTCCTCCAGCACAAGTACCGTTCTTCTGGGCACGGCAATCATTAATATTTGCCACCTGGGGAAAAATTTCCGTGCCCGCGCTCTGATCGACTCAGGCTCTGGAAGCGACGTTCATCACTGAACGCCTTTTTAACATCATTAAGCCACCGTTCGAACGTATTCAGGCTCAAGTCGCGGGTTTAAACCAAAACCGTAGCGGTAAGGCGCAAAAGCGTTGCCATTCGATCGGGGCCGCCTCCAGACCGGGCCTCAAGAAACGACCACGGCATATGTTCTGCCTCAACTGAGCAAAGGCAACCTTCCTTCATATCCGATACCGCAAAGTTTATGGATAACCTTCCAAACCTCCATTTGGCAGACCCTTCCTTCCACCGAAGCTCACAGATTGATGTCCTTCTAGGCGCTGACATCCTTCCATCTTTCCTGTTGAGCGGCTTCCAGTCTGCCATTTGTGGCTCGCTTCTTGGGACAAGAGACCATCTTCGGATGGGTCCTATCCGGTCCGGTATCAGCTGACTCGGCTCGGACGGTTTCCGCCTTCACCACGAAGCTCTCGTTTTTCGGATGTCCGACTCGAGAAGCTTCTCACCAAATTCTGGGAGGTGGAGGACCTTCCGGGGAGACCGACGAGCGAGTCCGATTCAGTGTGCGAGGAAAACTTCCTCCAGACCACTAAACGAGCCCCCGATGGGAGATACATTGTTACCGTTCCCTTTCAAGTGTCCGAAAAAGTCGAGCTAGGCCACTCCAGAAACGCGGCCCAGGCCCAGTTCCTTAGAAACGAGCAGCGGCTGCAGCGGAACTTGCCGCTCAAGAAACAGTACGACTCCGTCATTCAGTGAATATTTAGAGCTCGGCCACATGACAGCGGTTACACCTAGTCATGAGTCCGGCCATTTATACCTGCCACATCACGCCGTGTTTAAACCCGACAGCACCACAACCAAATTGCGCGTAGTCTTCAACGCCTCCAGCCCGTCTTCCAACGGAAAAAGCCTCAACGACACGTTGCATGCTGGGCCAGTCCTTCAGTCTGACTTGACCAGGCAAATCCTGAGGTGGCGCGTCTTTCGCTACGTTTTCAATGCCGACATCAACAAGATGTATCGGCAAATCCAAGTGGCTTCCCAACACACGCCCTATCAGCGAATACTGTTTCGCGACCGTAACGGGACGTGTGTGACTACGAGCTCACCACTGTCACTTTCGGAGTCAACTGCGCACCGTACCTCGCCCTCCGCGTCCTCAAGCAACTCGCACAAGAGGTGCGTCCACAGCTGCCTATGGCAAGCGTCATCCTTGAGAGCGACATGTACGTGGACGACGTGCTCGCTGCTGCTCACTCTCAGTCTCAGGCAATTTCCGCCATTGCTGAACTACGCGAAGCACTCGACTCTGCAGGGTTTCCGCTCCGAAAGTGGACAGCTAACCATAAGGGCGTCCTGCGCGACATTCCAGTCGACCACTTCCAGCCGCGCTGACTTCCTAGAGCTGGAAGAGAGTAGCATCGCTAAGACGTTGGGAATCCGATGGCAAGCCAGTGCCGACGAGGTCTTCTTTTCGCCTCCCGCCTTAAAACGAGCAAGAGTCCTGCATATAAACGCAATGTGCTGTCCCAAATCGCGCAGCTCTTTGATCCAGCGGGATGGCTTGCCCCTTCGTCGTCAAGCGAAAATATTTATGCAGGAGATTTGGTTGAGAGAGTTAGGATGGGATGACGTCCTTCCTAACGATCTGTCTCAAGCCTGGGGAGACATTCCTGAATCGCTTTCCGGCCATCCAAGGGATCCGCATTCCGCGGTGGTTAAACCGTCTGTCCGATGGCCAAGGTACAGATTCATGGGTTCTGCGACGCGTCTCAACGTGCCTATGGGGCAGCGATTTACGTCCGAGTTGAGCGTCCGCAGGGCATTGTGTGTACCCTTCTCACAGCCAAAACCCGCGTTGCCCCCGTGAAAACAGTCTCGTTGCCTCGACTCGAGCTGTGCGGAGCTGTCCTTCTGACAGAACTCTCCGTGGCCATCCTTCCTCAAATGCCGCTCGACGCCAGCCAGGTGTTTTTGGACCGACTCCACTATTTGTTAGCCTGGTTGAACAGGCCGGCATGTGATTGGACCACTTTTGTAGGGAATCGAGTCGCCAAAATCACTCGCTGTTGGCCCCGCGAACGATGGAGCCACGTCCGATCCGAGGACAACCCGGCCGACCTCGCCAGTCGAGGGCTCGGACCCACTGAACTGGTCGGCAATGACATGTGGTGGCATGGCCCTGCGTGGCTGCGTGGTCCGCAGTCGGAGTGGCCTTGTCCACGGGCTCAATCCTTGAGACTGACTTGGAGAAGCGAGCCGTCAAGGTTCACCACGCCACTGACACCGACTCGGACATTCTCAGCCGGTTTTCCGAATTCGGACGCGCTCTGCGCGTGATCAATATACGTTCGGCGGTTCGTCCAACGAGTCAGAGGGCAAGCAACGCCAGTCCACGTATCCACAGAGCTAGACAATAAAGAGGTCGCTGCAGCTCTCCAAGCTGTCACCATCACGACCCAACGCTTCCATTATACGGCGGAGCATCGCTGTCTTGTAAACAAGCAGCCACTTCCGACTACGAGCTCTCTCCAGAACCTCAATCCGTTCCTGGACCAGAACGGAGTCATGCGGGCATGTGGCCGGGTCCGAGCCTCGGCATCCATGACCTACAACGAGCGGCGGCATCAATCCTGTTGCCACCCGCATGCCTCCTGGTTCGCCTGCTGGTTCGATTCACCCATCACGTATCCCTACATGGTGGGAACCAGCTGGTCATCCGCCTCCTCCGGGCAACATATTGGATCCCTCGACTACGTCACGTCGTGAGAGCAGTAATCCACTCCTGTAAGGTCTGCGTCATCCATCGCAAGCGACTCCAAGCCCAATTAATGGGCGACCTTCCTTCCTCACGAGTTACATTTTCGCGGCCGTTCACATACACCGGAGTCGACTTCGCCGGGCCGTTCGACGTGAAAAGTTTCACAGGACGCGCCTGTCGCATCTCCAAGGGGTATGTGTGCGTGTTCGTTTGTTTTACCACGAAGGCCATCCATTTGGAGGCTACATCCGACTTGTCCACCGACACTTTCCTAGCCGCCTTCGGCCGGTTCGTCGCGAGACGAGGCTGTCCCCACGAAGTCCACTCCGACAACGGGAGGAATTTTGTCGGCGCATCCCGCTCTCTGGCTGTGGACCTTCTCGAGGCCCTCCGCACTCGGACCTCCGCGGTGTACAGCCAGCAGGGGGCTAACGTGGCGATTCATCCCTCCAGGGGCCCCACATATGGGGGCTTATGGGAAGCGGGTGTGAAGAGCTTCAAGGCTCTTTTCCAACGGTCGATGTGTACTTCCAAATACACATTAGAGGAGTTCGCGACCTTTCTCTCCAAGATTGAGGCATGCCTTAACTCGCGACCAATCGCTCCAATGTCTGAGGACCCAACGGACCCGTTGGCTTTGAGCCCAGGTCATTTTCTGATTGGTGGGCCGCTACTATCCGTGGCAGAGCCCGAAATTCAGGCGAGCGCCTCCTCCATCCAAAACCGCTGGCAACACCTCAAGGCGACTCAACCAGCAATTTTGTTCGCGCTGGAAGACAGAGTACCTGCGAGAGTTGCACAAGCGCAACAAATGGCAGCATCCGACAAGAGACCTCGAGGTTGGAGACCTCGTAGTGATCAAGGAGGAAAACATCCCTCTCACGAATGGCGTCTCGGCCGTGTTCAGAGCACGTATCCGGGACCCGATGAAAGGTTCGCGTGGTAGACTTACCCACCACCCGCGGCCTTATCAAGCGACCGATCACGAAGGTGGTTCTGCTGCCTATGGATTCGGAACACCTCCCTCGCGTAGGCTCCGATCCATAAGAATCCGCTTAATCCAGCAATAGTATCTGTAGTTCCTAAGCAGTTCCGAAATCTCCCTTTTCGAATCGTTGACAATCCGTGCCAACACCGTACTAATCCTTCCTTGACTCTTTTCTTCCATCACAGTCATCTTCCGGAGTATAGCCATGGCTCCTAAGCATTCCGCGCAGTCCCGGGCAAGCCGCAAAGCCGATTGCACACCGGCACGAGGTAGGAGTGCCTCGTTCAAGTGCCGAGTGTGCCCAGGAGTCCACCCATTGAAGAGTTGCCGGACATTTCTGCGCATGAGCGGCGAGAAGATACTACCGAGCAGTATTATTGCACAAATACTGCTCGAACTGCCTGGCTCGCGCCCACTCGGGAAAGGACTGCCGCAGTGGAGACAAGTGCAAGACGTGCGCTAAAAACCACCACACCCTGCTCCACCTTCCTGGACCGCGGCGCCCCGTCGGCTCCTCTTCGGCATCGACGTCTCCGCCTACAACCTCCCGCGCAGAGCGACGCCCTCGTCGTCCGGTCAGCCGCCCCGTCCTCGGGGATCCGGCCCCGACAGTGCACTCCTTGCTCCAGCACCGGAGCATCAACGTCCTTCCGACGGCACGGGTGGTCCTCGCGGTGCAACAGAGGACGCACAGCATGGTCGCCCTCATCGATCCCCTGTACGCCGGTCAGCTGCATAGACGCCGAGGTGGCTAAGGAGTTGAAGCTGCCAACCACCTGCATCGGGGAGGAGAGGTGTGCACCGCCATAATCCGGGCTAAAACGGAAGGGAGGCTCCAGTGGGAGGCCGTCTTCAAAATCGAGCCCCGTCTCCGCGTCCGCACCCCGATCCGTCCACTGAGTGACACTGTCCGGGCTCGGTTCGATGATCTGAAGCTGGCCAACACGGAGTTCCACAAGCCGGCGACCATTTCGCTCGTCTTGGGAGCAGATGTCTATCCGAAGGTCATCCAGCCGGGCTTCTCCTCGCCCGCGAAGACGGCCTCCCCGTGGCCCAAAGCACGGTGTTTGGGTGGATTGTTTCTGGTGCGTGCACGCAGACTTAAAAACTCTTTGCAATCCTGCAAGGGGAGAATGTTCAGAGTGGGGACGGCTGAATGGGGCAACCGCTCTGTGGGCATTCCACCCACATCTCAGTGTTAGCACTCCAGCTACGCAAGCGGCTGCCCTCGCTTTCGCCTCATACTAAAGAGCATTTTTCCCCGGCGACGCTCTCTTCAATCTTAAATTCACCACGGGCACGCTCCCGCCCACGATCACGCTCCCGCTCTCGCTGCCGACAGCCCTCGGCAGTAACTTCAATTCACTTCGTTCCTACACTCAAAAGCGGCTCGAGGCTACATTCGCACGCGAGTACAGCTGTACATTTACATATACTGACATATACGAAATAAATCTATTGAAATCGACGACCCCGGCTTTTTCTCTTGGACTTCTCTTGACCTTTCTTGGAACTCCTTGACTTGAACTTGCGACGCCCCTTGGCTCAAACAATTTTGTTAAATAAATTGTCCGTTATGGACGGACACAAGAAATCGAAGAAAACTACCGTAGCACTGGTAATTGGAAGTGAAGTAGCGGAGAACGGCCGGAATTGCCGATAATATGGCGGTGGCGAAGTGTGAAGCAACACGGATAACGGAGTTGGAGAGAGTACATATATAAGAATATATAATATATATGTACTTCTGTCGCGGCACTTGAACTTGCGGAATTTTCTTTGGAGCACAAACCTTTGGTAAAGGCGTACTTATCTTGTGGTTCTCTCCTGTGGTGAAGGCGATGCCGTGCTCGAAGGCTGGAGAAGTTGTTTTTAGGGAAGCAGAAGAATCCGGCTCGAAGGACCAATGTTTGAGCCAAGGGGCGTCGTAAGTTTCCAAAGTCGAGAATCCCAAGATGTTGCAAGTCCAAATCCAAATGAAAGCCGGGGGTCGTCAATGTTTGGTGCAGTTTATTGGGTTATATGTATATGTATGTACAAGGTGTACCCGCGTGCGAAAATAACCGTGTCGCTTAGAGTGTAGAAACGAATTAATAAGAAGTTGCGCTCAAGCTGCCGAGGGCTGCTGGCAGCGAGAGCTGGAGCGGTAGCGTATGTAGATAGAAGTTGCGCTCAAGCTGCCGAGGGCTGTCGGCAGCGAGAGCGGGAGCGTGATCGTGGGCGGGAGCGTGCCCGTGGTGAGATTAAGCGCGAAGAGAGCGTCGCCGGGGGAAAAAATGCTCTTAAGTATGAGGGCGAGAGCGAGGGCACCGCTTGTGTAGCTGGACTGCTAACAGTGAAGTGTGGCTGGAATGCCCACCGAGCGGTGGCCCCCAGCGCCGTCCCCAGTCTGAACATTCTCCCCCTTGCAGGATTGCAATAGTGTTTCTACGACTGCATGCGGGCGAGATTGCCAGGTTGGATAACCTGGAAGCTTAAAATGGAAGTGACGGTGCCGAAAAGAGCCGGCGGGGCGCCAAGATGCCCGGGCGTGTGGAGTAGCGTGTGGTGGTCGCGGTGACACACCTTGCACAGGTCCTCACTGCGGCAGTCCTTGCCCGAGTGCTCGTGAGCCAGGCAGTTCGAGCAGTACTTGTGTACTAGGACTTCTCGGTGTGTACTAGAACGTTGATGAAGCATTAGTTGCGAAATTGGAGCGGATTAAAGGAGCACTTAGGCAACTGGATGTAGCTTTCTGGTCACAAGCTCTTATGAAGCCATGTGTGGTCGAATTTAAACTCAAGCTCGGACTTGAATTTGTCCCCGGTGGTGGAGTATTTTTGGAAAATTTCCTGCGGTTCACCGCGGGGACCCGTTTGACAATTGTGACGGACGGGTCTCGGAGCCGATTGACTTCGGAGTCGGAATTCGGGTCTTCCGGCCCTTTGATAGGTGCTCTGGAAACCTGACTCGAAGACGATGCAACTTGATGTCTCGCCGTATTGGACACGGGGACCCGTGAGCACCCAACCGAAAATGGTTTCCTGTCCAAGAAGAGAACCACATATGTTGGGCTGTGGAGCCACTTGAAATTACAGATGGTAGGACATCGGCTCCAATCAGGACATCGATTGGTGAGACTCTCGAAGAATGTCGGATCCGCAAATGGAAGACTCGGCAAGTCTATTAATATACTTTGCGAGATCGGATGCGACGAAGATTCTTTGTCAGTTCGGGATAACATAGGCTGTGGCGTTTAGGTTGTAAACCCGGTCTCGTTGGAGAGCGAATGGAAAGATGACAGAGCTTCTCGGACTGAGCGGATACTGTGTGATTCAGACTGGAGACCTGTGTCTGAATACGTTCGAATGGCAATTGAATTGTGTCGAAAAGGCGTTCCGTAATGAATCATTTGCCTCGGGCCCGAGTAGATCAAAGCGCGGGCGCGGAAATGTATCCCCAGGTGGCAAATATTAATGATTGCCGTGCCTAGAAGGACAGAGCTTGTGCCGGAGGCGAAATACGTCTGAACGTTCGGAAGTGCGGAATAATTAGAATTAGCTTAGCTTCGGCAATTTGGAAGCATAAATAGTCACGAGGAGACTATCCCAATTCTCCGTGCAGACGTTGGAGACCGCCAGCGCATTTAGGACTCCTGCATCGTACTTTGAAGATCCTTCAAAGCACGACTGCACTCGGAAGTTACGCGGGGCAAGAAGAGGCTATATGTTCATTTGGTTGGTCACCAGAAACCGATTATTTTCATATCGGCTGCGGAGAGCCAACCATGCGGACTCGAAACCGTCATTTGTGAGGGGAGATTTTTCGACAATGGCCTTTGGATCGCCCCTGTTCTTCTCGGTGAGGTAGTATAATTTCTCTACCGGAGTTAATTTTTGATTATTTATCACGACCGCAGTGAACAGGTCCTGGAATGTTGGCCAGCGGACGTAGTCGCCAGAGAAAACTTCAATGTTGACGGGGAGGCAGTCGACAGCCGCCCTGTTGGACTGGCTGTGCAGGAGGAAGGACTGTTGATGTGGCCAGCTGCGAAGGGCCTCGGGCATTGAGGTCACTGAGACACTCCTCAAATACCCCATAGCATTCGCCATATGCGTCACGGATATCCGCTTGGATTTCTGGATCCTCGTCAGTCATCACCGCGGAGCAGGCCTTGTACTCGGCCTCGACGTCCGTCCACATGCTGAGGATTTGGCCTCGGCGGACCTCGGACAGAGGGGCGGATGGGGCGGAAGTGATACGCTCTGCCAGGTGGGATAGTCGGCCAATGGCGGCTACCAATTTGGTCCGAGCGGCAGAGGTGGCGGATTGATCCATTGTGGTGAAGTGGCGGGAGCTTACGGGACTAGTGATGCAGCCTTTCGGATCCTGTTTAGTCACCGATGGAACCTTAAGGGTCACCGGAGACGGGAATAGGACCGATTTGGTCCTTGTAGCAGGGCTGCTACTGGCTGCTCTCGGAGTGAGGGATTTCTTGATTGGCTGTATCGGAGTAGTTCCGGAGGCGGACGAGGTGCGTAGCCGGTTGAACGAGGTCACAGGCAAAAGTTGGTTGCCGTCCTTGTGGCATAATTTGAAAGTACCCACGCAAGAAAAAAAAATCGTTTTTTGAAGTCTGTGAGGGACTGCAGACTGGTCTGAGTAGAATTGACTCGGAAAACCGTCAGGAAACACAGCTTATTTCGGAACCATAACCCAAACACGGACTAGTAGACAAAAGGCCTCAGTGCTAGCTGGAAGGCAATAATCGGAACGACTCGGGTTGTTTGAGATCACCTGTAGGTGAGAAATCTCAAACAATGAGTGACCCTATATTGAGCCGAACTGAGGAGAGGAACGGTCACACTGGGTAGCAATATTTGGAAATATTGACTGTGCGATGCTCCTCCGTTTACCCCTTGACGCAGTCGTGAGCGGAACTGGAAGGATGGAAGGAAGCAATGGAAGCTAGGCACGGACACCTCACAGAAAAGGAACAACAATATTTTTTTGTTTGTGAACCTAAAAAAAGACTTGGAGATTTTTTTTGGACGTGGACGGATTATTTCATTATTTAATTAATTTTTTTTTTCTATTCGGATGAACGCAAGGTTCGGATGCCGATAATTTTTTGGGCCACTTCTTACTCTCGGAACAAAAACAATACCAAAACACGAAACACAATTTGCCAATTTGTGAGCTAAATTGCCAAATAATTACGGAGAATTCGCCCTTGGTCGCTAGTAATTAATTTGGACTTTGGAGAATGTTGGAGGAAATGGAGACCTCGCGAAAAGTGGCTAGGGGGCAATTGTAGAACTTAATCGCGGATTTTCTTAGAAATGGCACTTGCGCGGAGTGGTGGAACGCGTTATTTAATTGGTTTGGTATTTTTTTGAATGTATGTATGTATGTATATAGTTGGGAGCCAACTATGCAAATAAATGTAAATAAATAAATAAAATAAATAATAAATTTAATTAGGAAAACACAGGTAGCTGGATGGATAATTTTATTGTTGCTGGAATGTGTATATGTTGGTATGTGTGTGTGTTCACTTGCACTGTGCAGTTGGAGTGTGCCAGTGTATATTTTATTTGGGGTAGGGCGCGGATGGAATGCTCTTGGCGACAATGTAGGTAGGTGTGTGTGAATTTACTCGCATCCGGAGCGTGCCAATATATATTTTATTGGGGTAGGCCGCGAATGGAACACACTGGAGAAATATTGCCGATACATGTGTGTGTGTATGTACGCAAGCCGCTCTCATGGGCGGGAATGTGCGTACATACATAGGCGGGGAAATCACACTTTTATTTAATATATTTTATTAAATAATTAATTATTTTGTTAAGGCTTTTATGGCGAGTTATGGACGGACACAAGAAATCGAAGAAAAACTACCGTAGCACTGGTAATTGGAAGTGAAGCAGCGGGGAACGGCCGGAATTGCCGATAATATGGCGGTGGCGAAGTGTGAAGCAACACGGATAACGGAGTTGGAGAGAGTACATATATAAGAATATATAATATATATGTACTTCTGTCGCGGCACTTGAACTTGCGGAATTTTCTTTGGAGCACAAACCGCGAAATGGAGGCGATTTGTGGTAAAGGCAAGCGTACTTATCTTTTGGTTCTCTCCTGTGGTGAAGGCGATGCCGTGCTCGAAGGCTGGAGGTTTGCTTTTTAGGGGAAGCAGAAGAATCCGGCTCGAACTGAAATGTTTGAGCCAAGGGGCGTCGTAAGTTTCCAAAGTCGAGAATCCCAAGAAGTTGCAAGTCCAAATCCAAATGAAAGCCGGGGGTCGTCAATGTTTGTTGCAGTTTATTGGGTTATATATGTATATGTATGAACAAGGTGTACCCGAGTGCGAAAATAACCGTGTCGCTTAGAGTGTAGAAACGAATTAATGGTTTGCGCCTGCTGCCGAGGGCTGTCGGCAGCGAGAGCGGGAGCGTGATCGTGGAAGGAGCGTGCCCGTGGTGAGATTAAGCGCGAAGAGAGCGTCGCCGGGGGGAAAAATGCTCTTAAGTATGAGGGCGAGAGCGAGGGCACCGCTTGTGTAGCTGGACTGCTAACAGTGAAGTGTGGCTGGAATGCCCACCGAGCGGTGGCCCCGCCAGCGCCGTCCCAGTCTGAACATTCTCCCCCCTTGCAGGATTGCAATAGAAACTCTACGACTGCATGCGGGCGAGATTGCCAGGTTGGATAACCTGGAAGCTTAAAATGGAAGTGACGGTGCCGAAAAAGAGCCGGCGGGGCGCCAAGACCCGGGCGTGTGGAGTAGCGTGTGGTGTGCGTGGTCGCGGTGACACACCTTGCACAGGTCCTTACTGCGGCAGTCCTTGCCCGAGTGCTCGTGAGCCAGGCAGTTCGAGCAGTACTTGTGTACTAGGTCTCGGTGTGTACTAGAACGTTGATGAAGCATTAGTAGCGAAATTGGAGCGGACAAAAGGAGCACTTAGGCAACTGGATGTAGCTTTCTGGTCACAAAAGAACCTTATGAAGCACCATGTGTGGTCGAATTTAAACTCAAGCTCGGACTTGAATTCGTCCCCAGTGGTGGAGTATTTTGGGAACCTTTCCTGCGGTTCACCACGGGGACCCGTTTGACAATTGTGACGGATGGGTCTCGGAGCCGTTTGACTTCGGAGTCGGAATTCGGGTCTTCAGGCCCTTTGATAGGTGCTCTGGAAACCTGACTCAAAAACGATGCAACTTGATGTCTCGCCGTATTGGACACGGGACCCGTGAGCACCCAACCAAAAATGGTCGCAAGCAGACTATCCCAGTTGTCCGTGCAAACGTTGGAGACCGCTAGCGCATTTAGGACTCCCTGCATCGTACTTTGAAGTTCCTTCAGAGCACGACTGCATTCGGAAGTTACGCGGGGCAAGAAGAGGAGAATGTTAATCTGGTTGGTCACCAGAAGCCCATTGTTCTCATATCGGCTGCGGAGAGCCAACCAGGCGGACTCGAAACCGTCATTCGTGAGGGGGACTTTTCTACAATGGCCTTTGGATCGCCCCCTGGTCTTCTCGGTGAGGTAGTATAACTTCTCTACCGGAGATAACTTTGGATTGTTTATCACGACCGCGGTGAACAGATCCCGGAATGTGGGCCAGCGGACGTAGTCCCCTGAGAAAACCTCAATATTGACGGGGAGGCAGTCGACAGCCTGGCTGTGCGAGAGGAAAGACTGCGGAGGGGCCAGCTGGGCATTGAGGTCACTGAGACACTGCTCAAATACCCCAGAGCATTCGCCATATGTTTCCCGGATGTTCGCTTGGATTTCTGGATCCTCGTCAGCCATCACCGCGTAGCAGGCCTTGTATTCGGCCTCGACGTCCGTCCACATGCTGAGGATTCGGCCTCGGCGGACCTCGGACAGAGGGGCGGATGGGGCGGCAGTGATGCGCTCTGCCAGGTGGGATTAATTAGCAGGCAGCCTTCCTTCATATCCCATCCCGCAGCACTTTTTGGATAACCTTAGAAACCTCCAGTTGGCAAACCCCTCATTCCACCGAAGCTGGCAGATTGATGTGCTTTCTAGGCGCTGACATCCTTCCTTCTATCCTGTTGGGCGGCTTCCAGTCTGCCATTTGTGGCTCGCTGCTGGGTCAAGAGACCATCTTCGGATGGGTCCTATCTGGTCCGGTATCAGCTGATTCGGCTCGGACGGTATGCGCCTTCACCACGAAGCTCTCGTTTAATTCGGGTGTCCGACTCGAGAAGCTTCTCACCAAATTCTGGGAGGTGGAGGACCTTCGGGGAGACCGACGAGCGAGTCCGATTCAGTGTGCGAGGAAAACTTCCTGCAGATCACTTAACGAACCCCCGATGGGAGATACGTTGTATTTCTCCCTTTCAAGTGTCCAGAAAGGTCGAGCTAGGCCACTCCAGAAGCGCGGCCCAGGCCCAGTTCCTTAGAAACGAGCAGCGGCTGCAGCGAAACTTGCCGCTCAAGAAGCAGTACGACGCCGTCATTCAGGAATTTTAGAGCTCGGCCACATGACAGCGGTTACACCTAGTCATGATTCCGGCCATTTCTACCTGCCACATCACGCCGTGTTTAAACCCGACAGCACCACAACCAAACTGCGCGTAGTCTTCAACGCCTCCAGCCCGTCTTCCAACGGGAAAAGCCTCAACGACACATTGCATGCTGGGCCAGTCCTTCAGTCTGACTTGACCATGCAAATCCTGAGGTGGCGCGTTTCCACTACGTGTTCAATGCGGACATCAACAAGATGTATCGGCAAATCCAAGTGGCTTCCCGACACACGCCCTATCAGCGAATACTGTTTCGCGACCGTAACGGGGACGTGTGTGACTACGAGCTCACTACTGTCACTTTTCGGAGTCAACTGCGCACCGTACCTCGCCCTCCGCGTCCTCAAGCAACTCGCACAAGCGGTGCGTCCACAGCTGCCTATGGCAAAGCGTCATCCTGGAGAGCGACATGTACGTGGACGACGTGCTCGCTGGTGCTCACTGGCAATTTCCGCCATTGCTGAACTACGCGAAGCACTCGACTCTGCAGGGTTTCCACTCGAAAGAAAAAGCTAACCATAAGGGCGTCCTGCGCGAAATTCCAGTCGACCACTTACTCCGCGCTGACTTCCTAGAGCTGGAAGAGAGTAGCATCGCTAAGACGTTGGGAATCCGATGGCAAGCCAGTGCCGACGAGTTCTTCTTTTCGCCTCCCGCCTTAAACGAGCGAGAGTCCTGCACAAAACGCAATGTGCTGTCCCAGATCGCGCAGCTCTTTGATCCAGCGGGATGGCTTGCCCCCTTCGTCGTCCAAGCGAAAATATTTATGCAGGAGCTTTGGTTGAGAGAGTTAGGATGGGATGACGTCCTTCCCTAACGATCTGTCTCAAGCCTGGGAGACATTCCTGAAAAGCTTTCCGGCCATCCAAGGGATCCGCATTCCGCGGTGGTTACACGTCTGTCGGATAGCCAAGGTATAGATTCATGGGTTCTGCGACGCGTCTCAACGTGCCTATGGGGCAGCGATTTACGTCCGAGTTGAGTGTCCGCAGGTCATTGTGTGTACCCTTCAGAACTCTCCGTGGCCATCCTTCCTCAAATGCCGCTCGACACCAGCCAGGTGTACTTTTGGACCGATTCCACTATTGTGTTGGCCTGGTTGAACAGGCCGGCATGTGATTGGACTACTTTTGTAGGGAATCGAGTCGCCAAAATCACTCGCTGTTGGCCCCGCAAACGATGGAGCCACGTCCGATCCGAGGACAATCCGGCCGACCTCGCCAGTCGAGGACTCGGACCCACTGACCTGGTCGGCAATGACATGTGTTGGCATGGCCCTGCGTGGCTGCGTGGTCCGCAGTCGGAGTGGCCTTGTCCACGGGACTCAATCCTTGAGACCGACTTGGAGAAACGAGCCGTCAAGGTCCACCACGCCACTGACACCGCCTCGGACATCCTCAGTCGATTTTCGGCGGTTCATCCAGCGCGTTAGAGGGCAAGCAACGGCAGTCCAAGTCTCCACCCAGCTAGACAGTGAAGAGGTCGCTGCAGCTCTCCAAGCTGTCACCATCACGACCCAACGCTTCCATTATACGGCGGAGCATCACGGTCTTGTAAACAAGCAGCCACTCCTGACTACGAGCTCCCTTCAGAACCTTAATCCGTTCCTGGACCAGAACGGAGTCATGCGAGCATGTGGCCGAGTCCGAGCATCGGCGTCGATGGCCTACAACGAACGGCATCCAATCCTTTTACCACCCGCATGTCCACACAAGGACCGCGGCGCCCCGCCGGCTCTTCTTCGGCTTCGTCGCCTCCACCTCCAACTGCCCGCGCAGCGCGACGCCCTCGGCGTCCGGTCAGCCGCCCTGTCCTCGGGGATCCGGCGCCGACAGTTCACTTCCTTGCTCCAGCACCGGAGCATAAACGTCCTTCCGACGGCACGGTTGGTCCTCGCGGTGCAACAGAGGACGCACAGCATGGTCGCCCTCATCGATCCCCTGTACGCCGGTCAGCTGCATAGACGCCGAGGTGGCTAAGGAGTTGAAGCTGCCAACCACCTGCATCGGGGAGGAGAGAGTGTGCACCGCCATAATCCGGGCTAAGACGGAAGGACTCCAGTGGGAGGCCGTCTTCAAAATCGAGCCCCGTCTCCGCGTCCGCACCCCGATCCGTCCACTGGTGACACTGTCCGGGCTCGGTTCGATGATCTGAAGCTGGCCAACACGGAGTTCCACAAGCGACAATCTCGCTCGTCTTGGGAGCGGACCTGTATCCTAAGGTCATCCAGCCGGGTTTCCTCGCCCGCGAAGACGGCCTTCCCGTGGGCCCAAAGCACGGTGTTTGGGTGGATTGTGTCTGGTGCGTGCACGCAGATGGAAAAAACTCTTTGCAATCCTGCAAGGGGAGAATGTTCAGAGTGGGGACGGCGCTGGCGGGGCAACCGCTCGGTGGGCATTCCAGCCACACCTCAGTGTTAGCACTCCAGCTACGCAAGCGGCTGCCCTCGCTCTCGTCCTCATACTTAAGAGCGTTTTTCCCCGGCGACGCTCTCTTCGCGCTTAATCTCACCACGGGCACGCTCCCGCCCACGATCACGCTCCCGCTCTCGCTGCCGACAGCCCTCGGCAGCTTGAGCGCAACTTCTATCTATATACTTCTCCCGCTCTCGCTGCCAGCAGCCCTCGGCAGCTTGAGCGCAACTTCTATTAATTCGCCTTTTCATCCGAAGAGACACGGTTATTTTCGCACGCGAGTACTCCTTGTACATATATATATATATATATATCAACCAATAAATTGAATAAACATGTCGACCCCGGCTTTCATTTGGATTTGGACATTTGGACTGTATTTTGGACTGTATTTGGACTGTGGAACTATACGACGCCCCTTGGCTCAAACACACTTTTTCATTCGATTGAACCAATTTTCGAAGTTTTTTTTTTCCGAATGACACACCTATAAAATACGCAATTGTAATGCTTCCACCGCTTCAATCGCCGCATCAATAGCCGAGTCTATGTCTGTCTGTCTGTAATTGTTTGTCGCTATAAGAGCTGGAGAAACCAAATTTGTTTTCCAGACTGATGTGATATCTCACTCCTAGAAGTGTTTTTAAACATATCGCCCCGCTCACTTCTGCCCCTAAAAAAGGGGGCACATCTGTGGCGAATCTGAATAGGATCGGAACCTTAGTATAGTCACAACGGAGAAAATCATTTGGAAAGGGAGCGTCCCCTCTCCCTCTCTCTCACACAAAAACGAGTCGCTTTAGTATGTAATGAAACCTATTTCAGGCTGAGGTAGGCTCAGTCTGTCCAGGATTTTTCTACAAGAAAATTTTTAGATTTGCTGGAACTTTAGGGCAAGGGCTTGGCCGTGAGACCGAAAGTGGAGCGGGCGTAGGGTCTGGTTACCGTGCGGGTATTTTTGTAATCGCACTTGTCGAGGAAAACGCTGACACCTGAGTTTCGGTGTGCGGTAATATATTTTGTGTTACGTAATTCGCGTTCGCGCTCGGCGAAGAAATTATGACTCTCGGATGGTTGGTTTTTGATGTTATTAAATGTTTTTATTTGTGTTCTGTATTGTTTGTCGTGGTTATGGTGTCGTGTGGTGGTTCTTGTATTGTTTTCTTGCTTAGGAAAACTGCCGTTTGATGCTCGGCAGATGGACTGCCCTGATTGATCGAGTGCTCGGGCTATTTAAGGCCGATCTCGCGGGCTGAGTCCGCAAGTTTGTGGTTACGGAAGTGGTGTCGAGTTCTCCACGCGTGCCACCGACACGGTCATTGCCTCGGTTGCACCGAGAAATGAACTGAGTGTAGTTTTGGCACTTTTTGGTCATTGACTCGGTTGTACAGAGAAATGACCTGCGTGGAGTTGTGCAACTTGGTAGAACTTTAGCGCGTGTGTCGATTTCGCAGAAATCGATCGGCGCGTGTGACTTGGAAATTTACAGAGTAAGGTGTACTGTGGTTGTGTTGTTGGTGTATATGAGAAAGTAACTTAGTGCAATGAATATGGTCTCTTAAATAACGAATGTTACGGGCCCTGGCCCCATGGTTCGTTACACCCACCCATCATATTTTGGGGCCAATTTCGCAGCGAAACTGTCGGCTGCGTTGGAGAGGTGGTGTTGTCTGATCAGTTCTACTTGACCCACCGTGGGGCGACATTGTCGTCGGCGGCGATTGTAGTGACGGGATTGTTCTGGACTCGCCCAGTGGTCCCACGAAGTCGGCGCAAAGTGTGGCGAAAGGTTCCTCTGCCCTGCGGGTAAGCATCCTACCCACGGGCTTGCGTTGCAGTGCCTTAAACTTTTGGCAGCTTAAACAGCTGCGTATTTCTGCACATCGCGATATAGGCCGGGCCAATAGTATCGTTGTGTTATCCGTGTGATGGTTTTCCGAATGCCGAGGTGGTGGCCTGCCGTGGGCTGATCATGGCATTCCTTGAGTACTCTTTGGATACCCGTGTGAATACCTTCTTCGCTGATGACGTGACCAAGATATTTGATCCGGCTTTGGAAAAAGGTGCACTTCACCGCGTTTATCCGCAGGTTCGCTTTTCGAAGGCGAGAGAGGACTATTGCCAGGTTGTGAAGGTGGTCCTCGAAGTCTCGTCCGATGACGACAATGACGCCTAAATATGCGAATGCGTAGGGTGCTATGTCGGCACCGACCACAGTATCAAGGGCCCGTTGGAATGTTGCTGGTGCAGAATGTAATCCGAAGGGCATCACTTTCCATTGACAGAGACCTCTGCCGGGTACCGTGAAGGCGGTGGCTTCTCGATTTCCGTTGGCAATGGGTATTTGCCAGTATCCGTTCTTCAGATCGAGTGTGGTTATGAAGCGTGCGTTCTGCAGGCGCTCCAAAATGTAGTTGATCCTGGGCAGTGGGTACGCGTCAGGAACAGAGTGAGTGTTGAGTTGTCGGCGCACATGCGCCATTTGCCGTTCTTTTTACGTACGAGTACAATGGGGGCCCTGTGCGGGCTTCGTGAGGGTTCGATGAGACCTTCTTGGATCACTTGGTCGACTTGCTCGTCGATAATCCGCATCATGGCTGGGTTCTTTTGGTAGTACCTCTGTTTGATGGGTCGATTATCCCTAATGACGATGGTGTGCTCGGCGATGTTGGAGGTCCCGTGGAGATTATTGAACTTTGGAAGTGCTGTGTCCAGAAATTCTTGAATCTGTGGTGCTATGTCCGGCGGCCAGGGATCGGAGATCAGTTCTGGGTCGGGTCTGGAGAGATCGGGGGTGTCGGGGTCCTTGTGCTGGCTTGGGTCTTCTGGGAGGATGGTTGTGTCAAACGCGCTGGGGTGTTCGATCATACGTGGGTAGTCGCTTATGTGGGCGACGATCGAGGTAGCGTTGGCCGTAAGTGGCGAATCTTCGTGGGTCTGGCGGTATACCTGGGTTGTAATGTCTCCAGATCGTTGTATGGCCAGGCGGCCCAGTGTCGACTCTGTTTTCGCAGAAACGACTTGTTTGGGCGACGAAGATTTCGGACGTGGTGTTAGGCATGGCGTGGTGCATGGCGCTAGTGTGCACGTCAGTACGCGGAAGGTACTCCAGTGGGTTGGCGAAGATCGGGGTGGCGTCGGCCGTAGGTACGACAGGACTGCGATCGGTGTTTCGGGGAGTCATCGGGATAGATTCCTGTTCCGGGTGGAGAGGTTTTGTGGAGATTAGTTCGATGATTGGACCCGACCAGCAAGGGATTTGCGTGGCTGTTTCCCTCGTGGTTTGGTTGTTGCACTATTGCTGCCGTTGTCGTTGTTCGGGGCTGGGTGTCCGTGGGTTCACCTTCTCCGTTGAGGGTAGGTTGCATGGGTGCGCGTTGGCTGAACTTGGACCTGGGCTTCCTGTGTCGCGCGGGTTCAAGTTCGTTGGGGTTTGTCTCGTGTGTGAGATCCTTGTGGTGGGTTCGGGGTGCGTGTGCCCCGTAGGTTGTTTTGGTCCTGGGCTTCCTGTGTCGAGTTCCTGGTTCAAGTGTGTTGATTCTTGTCTCATGTGTGAGCTTCTCGTGGAGTGTTTGGGATGTGTGATCCCTGTGGCTGGCTTAGAACGTGGGTGCTACGTAGTGGCAGTGGGATTCGTTTTCCCGTTTGCTTGGTTGCAGTTTACCGGTGCTTGTTTCGGATTCGTGTTTTCCGTTGTGGGCCGGTGCTTTGCCTTCGCTGTGGTTGGTTGCGGGGTCGTATTCTTCGTTTCAGTATTGGGTGCCGTCTTCTTCGCGGTAGGTCGGGGACGTGTATTTGCGGCGGTTGACCTAGATTTCTTGTTACTGAGGTTGGTGACTTGTACGTGGTTGGATTGAACTGACGGTGGCGTTGGCGTGAGGTGGCGATCTTGTAGCTTTAACAGCGTGGTGCCGCATTGGATCGTCGCTTCGATGGCACATAGGAAGTCCATGCCGACTATAACTTGCTCCAGCATGCTTGGGAAGACCAGGAGTGGGATTTGGACTTCTCGTTGATCCAGCTTGATGTGCGCCAGTATAACTTTGTGTGATCTCTCTGACTGAGCCGTCAGCCAGGCGTATGCGGACGAATGCATCTTGCAGGTTGGAGTTGTTGTTTAGTTGTAGGGCTATGTTGTCGCTGACGAAACCTTGGGACACCCCGGTGTCGATGGTGTCCTCCGTTGTTTGTCCTCCTATTGTCACTATCGCCACTATTCGGCCGTCGTTCACGTGCAGTGTGTTGCTTAGTCGCGGGTCTGGGGAGGCGTCGTTCTCGGCTGATCCGGGTCAGTCGAGGACGTGTGTCGTTTCCCCGACGTGGCTCGGCGGCAGCATTCGACGGTTCGAGTGCCGCGTTTTGCACATTCCCAGCAGAATAGGATCGAAGCGTTGGTGCAGTCGTAGGCGGCGTGTCCAGCTTAGCCACATCGGCGACAAGCTGCGCGTGGGTTGGCAATGGGAGTGGTGATCATTCGATGGGCGACGTCTTGGTTCGGTGTGCTGGTTTGATTCGATGACTGTCTGCGCGGTGTGTCTGCTGAATCCCAATGGGGTCTCCCGAAAGGGCGTCCGGTAGGACTCACCTTCTCTGCGGTCTGGGTGTCTTGCCGGCCTGGGGTCTCTTGGTGGGATTCGCATGGGTGCGGGAGTCGTTGCGTGTTTCCTCACGTGAATAATCTCTTACTCTGCCGCTAGTTGGGTCAGCTGTGACAAGCTTTCCATTCGTCTCGTCGCACGTATAGCTGGAGTCCTGGCAGGGCGTTGTCGTAGATCCTATAGAGCTCCTTAACTAGGTCGTACTCGGCATGGTGCATGAGTAGCCGTATCTCGATGAGATAGTCTTTGAATGGTTCTCCCACAGCTTGCTTGCGGCCTCGGATCTGGTCCTCCAATTGTTCGAAATACCTTGGCGGCAGAAAATACGTCAGAAACTCCAGGCGGAAATATGCCCAGGAACTACCCTGTAGTTGACTGGTACGGTACCAGCGACTGGCTCGGTCGGTGAGTAGTTCGGCCATGCCCGAGGCAGCTGGTTGGTGTCCACTTCGTAGGCACGGGCGCGTTCCTCGAGTAGTTCCAGAAACGATATTGGGTCATCTTCTCCGTTGAACTGGATACCCCATCCGCGGATGCGTTCCGCCGCGCGTGCGACGTGGTTATAGTCGGGCCCGATTATGGAGGCGTCAATCGCTGGCACGATTCGCTGTGTGGGCGAACGGGAGGTTTCCATAGTGGGCGGCCTTGGAAGATCGGTGGCTGTGACCATTGGTGGTCGGGGCGTGGGCTTTGGGGCTGCGGGGACTTGCAAGCTGACTTTGGGATCCCATCTTCCGGTGCCTGATGGTCTTGGAGTAGTCGGCAGCGGGGACCTGGAGCGTCCGGCTGGTCTTGCGTATTGTCTCTCGAGTTGTGCGAGGCGAGTCCAGGCACCCGGCGGGAGTGGTCCGGCGACTAGTATGGCAAAGTTCTTGCGAAACTCTTCGACGGTTCCTTCGCTGTCAAATCCAAATTCCTTGGCGAAGGCCTCCAGCTCGTCCCGGCGGCGTTTGTAGATCCAGCCGATGCTGACGCCTGGTTTGGGAGTTTGCTCGCTTGTGTAGAATTCACTGCCTGAGTCGTCTTCGTAGGTTTCCATGGTGATTGACTGAGTTTTCCTCTGCGTTGTTTTTGGCACTTTTCCACTGTTTTAGCACTTGGTCACTCCGTATACTTCTTTCCCGGTGGCATTCGCGACTGGATTCGGGTGGGTGCGCGAATTTGGTTTTGTACCGGACTTGTGTTCTGCGGTTAGCTCTACTATTCTTTCTCGGTGGCCGTGGGTCTTTAATCCACGTAGCCCCGTGTTAAGGTTTCTCTTTAAGTTTCCTTTAAAGTTGACAAAAGTCGGCTTTGAAATTTCCTTAAAGTTGCCAGAAATTCGGCTTTGAAATTACCTTAAAGTTGCCAGAAAGTCCCTGCTCGGGCGCCACTTGTAATGAAACCTATCTCAGGCTGAGGTAGGCTCAGTCTGTCCAGGATTTTCTACCATACATTTTGTAGTTTTGCTGGAACTTTAGGGCAAGGGCTTGGTCGTGAGACCGAAAGTGGAGCGGAAGTAGGGTCTGGTTACCGTGCGGGTATTTTTATAATCGCACTTGGCGAGGAAAACGCTGACACCTGAGTTTCGGTGTGCGCTAATATATTTTTGTGTTACGTTATTTGCGTTCGCGCTCGGCGAAGAAATGATGACTCTTGGGTGGTTGGTTTTGATGTTATTAAATGTTTTATTTGTGTTCTGTATTGTTTCTTGTGGTTATGGTGTCGTATGGTGGTTCCTGTATTGTTTTCTTGCTTAGGAAAACTGCCGTTTGATGCTCGGCAGATGGACTGCCCTGATTGATCGAGTGCTCGGGCTATTTAAGGCCGATCTCGCGGGCTGAGTCCGCAAGCTTGTGGTTACGGAAGTGGTGTCGAGTTCTCCACGCGTGCCACCGACACGGTCATTGCCTCGGTTGCACCGAGAAATGAACTGAGTGTAGTTTTGGCACTTTTGGTCATTGACTCGGTTGTACCGAGAAATTACCTGCGTGGAGTTGTGCAACTTGGTGGCGCGTGTGTCGATTTCGCAGAAATCGATCGGCGCGTGTGACTTGGAAATTTACAGAGTAAGGTGTACTGTGTTTGTGTTGTTGGTGTATAGATTATATATGAGAAAGTAACTTAGTGCAATGAATATGTTCTCTTAAATAACGAATGTAACGGGCCCTGGGCCCAGGGTTCGTTACTACTTGTTCGTAGTTTGTGTCGCTTGGATCTTAGAGACTATACGAGCTAGAGCAAACCAAACTTTCTGTTCAAACTTCTGTCATTCCAATCCATTGTATTGTATTTCAAAATTTCGCCGCACCCCCTTCCGCACCCGCAAAAGACGAAAGTCCATAGTTTTGAAGATAACAGAAAAACAAAAATGTAGAATCATAGAAAAAGACCATATCTATCAGGGGCCCAAATTTGAATCAGATCTGATCATTAATATAGCCACAATAGAGAAAAAAAACATACGAAAAACTTCGCTCCCTCCCTTTCGCACTCACACAAAAATCGAGTCGTTTAGGTTTTCGTATAAATGAGCGCCTCGATTTCAGAGACTATAAGAGCTAGAACAACCAACTTTTTGCCAGACTCCTGTGATATCGCTTCAGTGCAAGTTTATTTTAAAATTTTGCCACGCCCACTCCCGCCCCCCAAAAATACGAAAACCCACAATTTTGAAGATAGGAAAAAACGAAAATCGCAGTATTGTAGAGAATGACCATATCTCCCAGATTGCGGAATATGGTTCAGATCGGATCATTATTGTAGCCACAATGTTGAAATTAATTTTCAGCAGCTAGCCGCCGGCCCTCTGCCGTGCAGTGTTGTTGTGAGAAGTGATGTAGGTGACAGATGTAGGAAAAAATGTTAAGTGTAAAATGTAAAAAATGATAAAATATTTTAAAATTCCACATAAATCTCATGTGTACTGACGGAGTACGGGTATAAAAGTAGAGTCGCGTTAACAGCGACTCCAATCGTTCTTTCTAGTTAGTTTTCTGTTATCTTCAAAATTCTGACGCCGCAGATGTGCGCCCTTTGTGGGGGCAAAATAGTGGACTTTGAAATACACTTGTCTTGATTTGGTATCATAGGAGTTTGAACAGAAAGTTTTCTAGCTTTTATAGTCTCTGAGATCCAGGCGACACAAAATACGAATAAACAAAACGACTCGTTTTGTGTGAGAGAGAGCGAGATAGACCGATGTCATTCCATATGTATTTCTCCGTTGTGACTATACTAATGATCCGACCCGACACTTTTCTTGATTTGGTATAACAGGAGTCTGGACAGAAAGGTTGGGTGCTCTAACATTTATAGTCTTTGAGTCCCAGGCGACACAAAATACAAAAAAAACCAAAGCGACTCGTTCTTGTGTGAGAGAGCGAGAGGGAACGATGCCTTTCGAAATGATTTTCTCCGTTGTGAAAAGTTGGGTCAGTTGGGAAAAGTTAAAACAAATAGGTAAAAACTAAAATAGAAAAAAATCGAAAGAGGAAATAGCTGAAGGTAATCCCTCATTCTTAGTGCAAAAAAGGGCACCATAAAATTTCTAAAACAGAGAAGATGTAGGGCAATCCCACGCTTCCGGAAATCTACAATGAAGAGATTGGATTTTAATAAGCTGAAGGGCAATCCCCCGCTTCCACCGAAAGATCTACAAGGAAAAAATAGTCAGAAGGGCCCTCCCTCGCCTTACAAAATTAAAAAAAAATAAAAAACAACACAGGCCGAAGAGAATCCCCTCTCACAAATCCTCCGACACATTCAAAACAGCGCTCACCCGGAAGATCAAATTTTAAATATAACAGCGTTCTTACCACAAGAGAAAAGAATGTAAGTGAATTGTTGGCTTATCATTTTTTATGTTGTAAAGACCTAGACGTCTTTACAGACCTTCCCCCATCCTACACCATGCGACCCAGGACCGGCCATGGAATTGCCACTGGAGGCACTAATTTTATCGTTATTGTTATTTTTTATTTCTTATGGATATTTCCTTTGATATCCTCACCCACAACGACCCGCCACTGAAGGCCAAATCTTATAAAAATCCGTTCCTTACAATAAATAGCTATAATAGTTATATCTTGCGAATAAATAGTTATAAGTAATTATAAGTAATACGTCTTTAAACCCGCCACTGAATTCGTTAGGACATTTCACACTAAAATACTACCGATGGTGGACGAGGTGGCAACCCCTAAAACTATCGATACCCAACAAAAAAAAAGGCAAGCGATCGAAAAAAAAGAAGAGCCGGCACTCAGCGACGAACCTTCAAGCCACGCGGAAGCATTCACTCAGCGACGAACCTTCAAGCCACGCGGAAGCATTTACTCAGCGACGAACCTTCAAGCCACGCGGAAGCATTCACTCAGCGACGAACCTTTAAGCCACGCGCAAGTTCTTATTCATAGCGATCCATAGTGCAAACGCGCCGAATATTCGCCACTAGAGACGGGCCCAGAACCACGACGCGATCGCAGTACGAGCCCATGGCTACGCGAACGGCGCGGTACCGATTATTTCCCTGGTTCATTCCTCTAGTTGTAGCCACACGTAAGTCTAAGACAAACAAAACCACATGGTGCAGTCAGGGACCCCTTTATTGAATATTTTCTGAATAAATCCATACGTATACACCCAAACCACACGTATTTTAGTCAACTTATTCAAGTTAACCACTAACACGCCTTCTCCTTACCCAACTGAGCTTTTGCGACAACGCACTGCTCTACCTCGCCCCTTTTCCTGATCTTCCCGAGCTTTTTGCGACAACGCACTGCTCTGCCTCGCTCTTTTCCCTGGCCTTCCCG
The DNA here is from genome assembly GCA_009664405.1 of Drosophila bifasciata. NCBI lineage: Eukaryota > Metazoa > Arthropoda > Insecta > Diptera > Drosophilidae > Drosophila > Drosophila bifasciata. The sequence continues at coordinate 28,414,485 of CM019042.1, forward strand.
AGCCTTTGCGACAACGCACTGCTCTGCCTCAGCCTTGTCCTGGTCTTCCCGAGCCTTTGCGACAACGCACTGCTCTGCCTCACCCTCTTCATGGTCTTCCCGAGCTTTTTGATACAACGCACTGCTCTGCCTCACCCTCTTCCTGATCTTCCCTGAGCTTTGCGACAACGCACTGCTCCACCTCGTTCTTTCCCTGATCTTCCCGAGCCTTTGCGACAACGCACTGCTCTGCCTCGCCTTCTCCGGGTCCCACCGAGCCCTTGCCACAACGCACTGCTCGGCCTCGCCTTCTTCTGATCCTTCCGGGCCTTCGGTGGCTTTGCGACGACGCACTGCCCCACCCACCCAGTTTCCAAGCCACGGCTGTCCTGTATCCTCAAGCGCACGCTCCAGGCAGCGAGATCAGCCACCCAAGTACCGATCCACCTAGATCCGTCTTGGGAAACCGTGACACATTGGTGACTCACACCAAGCACAACGCGGCTACGGCATTGCCTCGCCTGGTCTCACCCCTCGCCTAAAGTCCCCACAACAACTACAATTTTCTTGTAGCCGACCCTGGACAGACTGAGTTACCCCAGCCTGAGATAGGTTCCTTACAAGTGGCGCCCGAGCAGGGACTTGAGGGAGATATTAGTCGAAGCGAAGCCTCACTGCAAACTCATATCCACCAACACGTGCTTTCAGTACAGCCAAAACAAAGTACGAGTAGCAGCCAGACACAGAAAACCTACAAACATTTCACTTAGTGCAAATATACAAGAACATACACACAAACATACGCCCCCACCCTAAAAACTAGCGCCGTACCCCGACAACAACACATACACGCGCAGGTACCGCAAAACCACACACGTACACACATATTGGAGATCACGAAAACCAACGCTACAGTGCCCGCCCGAAAAAAGATCTTAGTACAACGCTACAGTGCCCGTCCGAAAAGTCATCGCAGTACAACGCTACAGTGCCCGCCCGAAAAACCATCGCAGTACAAAGCTACAGTGCCCGCCTAAAAACTATCACAGTACAGATACAGCGCAACTCATAAGAAAAATACAATTTCGTCGCACTTCCAGTGCCAATGCCGAAAATCGAACCGTGCGGAGGAAAAAAAAGAACCGAAATAAATAGTAATTATATACAACACAGTAAAAGAAAAAAAAAAAACCCACAACGACATTTGTGCGCTAAAACAACACTAGCCGACAGTAAATACCGCTACGCCTGCCCTCCATTTTCACGAGCTCGAACTTCTACGTCCAAGCATGGATCAACGTACCGACGGTGACCAGAGTGAGTATTACCCTGCAGAAATAATCAAGAATCCTGGGGTGGGCACCGGATGGATACATCAACGCCGTCGAGACGAACTCGGAGCATTCGCAGACGAGTTCGGGTTTGCCAAGGAAGGCATCGTGGATGACCTGAGGAAGACGTTCGCTACGCTCATCGAAGGCAAATTCACTCGGGACGTCTGGGTTCGATTGGCGGAACTCGAAGGACAGTATTCCAGGTCTCGGGGACGCTCCAAATCACCGTAGCCAAGTGTTAAAACATCCCAGAAGAGGAGGAAGACCCTCGATCACAAACTTGGCATACCCGTTCCCCCGGCCGTGACGTTCAAAAACAATGTGTCCCCTACAGTCCTGATATCCGAGGGAGGTTCACCAAGGCCCCGGTCGCCGGTAGACAATCCGATATCCATACGGAGAACGCTGCCTCTTACGGACGAAACAAGCAGACACACTGAGCCTGGGAACCACCGGGACACTTCGTACTCCCCACACCTTCCAGATGGCGGACAGAATTAGGCACTGGGGCATCCAATTCAACGGCCACGATGATCCCTTGACATTCGTGGAATTGCTCGAAGAACTTGCTCTTTCATACGGAGTCAACATCAATCATCTACCCCGAGCCATGGCAAAAATTCTCACGGACAAAGCGGGTCGTTGGTTCCGTACCAGCCGACTTCAGAACGCTTCGTGGGAAGAGTTTCGAAAGGAATTTTTGACATTCTTTCTTCCGCCTCGATATTTTGAACAGCTTGAAGACACAATCAGGGCACGAAAACAAGCGGTGGGCGAACCGTTTAAGGACTTCGTCATCGAGATCCGCCTTCTAATGCACCACGCACGGTATGACACGACTCAAGAACTCAACCGCATATACGACAATACTCTACCAGGGTACCAGCTATACGTGAGGAGACACGAACTTCGAACTCTGGCTCAGTTAACACAGTTAGCCGTGGAATTTGAAAGCATTCAGGAACGGAACGACACCGGAAACTGGAACTCACCAGAAGCGAAGTCACCTCAGAGTACATCAAGACGCAACAGACCCACTCTGAGCCCAGAGTATAAGGAACCGGAAAGGAACCAGACGCGGAACCCGTTTCCTATAATCGGATAGATCTCACTAGCAAACCCGGCCCAACGCAACACAGTATCCCGGGTGAGATCTCCCACAACATGATTCAGCACGACACCTCCCCCATTACCAACGCGCACGGCATGTCGTCGATGCGGAGGATCCGACCATTTGGCGGCAAGCTGTCAAAATAGTGCTATCATATTTTGTTGGGAATGCGGGAAACGAGGCATTCGAACCATCCAATGCCGCAAGCGAGAAGCTTCGGGAAACTAGGTCCGTCCTCGACTGTGACGGGAACAGCCGAGAACGAGGCCATCCAGGACCCAAGATCAAAAAGACACTTACACGTACATTACGGCCGGATAGTGGCGATGGTAACGATTGAAGGAAGGCCAACGGAAGCAACCATAGACACAGGAGCAACCCGAAGTTTCGTAAACCAAGATCTGGCAGAGAGATTAAATACGGACACAAATGTACGAGACGCCTTAATGCAGATCCGTCTAGCCGACGGGTCAGTGAGGCCCATTACTCAAGTCCTACTCGCATCCACTCAACTACATATGCGCGAGGTACGGATACCCCTATTGGTATTACCAAGCATGGTGGAGAGTGTTATCCTGGGGATGGATTTTTTATGCGCCAACCACAATACAATGCGGAACCACTCGCCTACATTTTCGAGGCGTTTGCACCAATGACGACGAGCCGATGACCACCGCCAGCCATGTGCTAACTCAATGACCCAAGCACAAAACCAAACGACCAGCAACAGAGAACCCAACTACGACATCCTCAATGGAGAACAAAATCCGGAGACCAACAACCATGACCACGCAATCATCCCCAGGGAACGCAAACGCAAGACAACCAACAGAGAACCCAACTACGACATCCTCAACGGAGAACAAAAGTCAAAGGCAAACAACCATGGCTACGACATCATCCACAGAGAACGCAAACGCGAGAAAACCAACAGAAATCCCGGCTACGACAGAGATTAAGAATCAACAACAAGCAACAGAGAACACCATAACGAGGGCGATCACAGGAAACACGAACACGATGGTTTTCACATAAACCACAAGCACGAGAATAGTTACCGAGACCACCAGCACGAGAACACCCACAGAAAGCACGAGCACGACCATATCAGCCACGACCATGAACACTAGGACAAGGATCACGAGTTCAAGGACCGGAATGGAATCGAGGGACATATATGCTGCTAGACGAACGGATAAAGTCGAGCCGATATTCCTTCAAGACAAAGGCCAGAGGAATACAGCAATCATGGATACCACTACACCCATCATCTTCAACATCTCCGAGTACCCCACCCGACCAGACCACCCAAGCGCATTTGACACGACAATTCATCCCGACCACTCCACCGAAACCGCCGACACCGAAATAAACATGCATGCCGCAGATGAACCCGAACTAGACGTACAGCCCTGGCCTCCAGACATAGCACCACACATCCGCGAATTTCTTGCCGAAGAGCTTCCCAAAATGCGAAACTCTCCAAGGTACGACAGACAAAAGAATGTTTGGCAGGCTTGTGGGCAATCAGAAAACTACGTTGTTACCTCGAAGGCTATAGATTTGACGTTATCACCGACCATCTCGCCCTTAAATGGCTAAATACCCTTGACAGTCCGTACGGCAGAGTGGCGAGATGGGCACTCGAGCTAAAGCAGTACCAATACGATGTACATTATCGAGCGGGAATACAAAACGTTGTGGCGGACACCCTATCCAGGCAACCCTTGGAAGCCCTTGCACGGATCGAAGAAGAGGAAACCGCCTGCCCCTGGATAAAGCGCTGGATACAACAAGTCCAAGACGGGCCCCAGAAATATCCGGACTACGCACAGGAGAACGGACAACTCTATCGAAACATAGGGCACGGAGCTGACGATAATGTGGTTTGAAGCTTTGTGTACCCACAGACCGTCGCTCGAGGGTACTGCACGAATGCCATGACCAACCTACCGCCGTGCATCTCGGCGTACGGAAGACGATCACCAAGCTCACACAAAGACACTACTGGCCAGGTATGTACCGAGACGTGAGACGATACGTTCGAGTATGCGTCAGTTGCCAGAATTTTAAAACCATGCAACAAAACCCGCCGGAAAGATGCTCACCCGCAGACCAGAAGAACCATTTGCAACCCTGTGTGCCGACTTCGTAGGACCGCTCCCGCGATCCAAACAAGGTAACATCACACTGCTGGTATTCTTCGATACCTTTCCAAGTGGGTGGAATTAGTCCCGCTTAAGAAAGCAACAGCAGCAAACCTTGAACGAGCCTTTCGGGAGCGGATCCTCAGTTATTTTGGAGTACCGAAAGTATGCGGTAATGGTACCCAGTTTACCAGCCGCTCCTTCAAAAGCCGTTCGTTCGTTCTCTTTGATGTGACCAGACGTGTTTTTTTCTTGCGCTCCGCTTCTTTTCTTTTATATATTAAAAACAACCGGTGTTTGGCCTAATAAATTAAATAATTACACTCTGAATCTGATTTTCTATCAAAAACTGCGGGTGCATGCCTATTTTTTTGTGTATAAACACGACGGTTTTGTTGCTTACAGTAAGTAAGAAAATACATTTGGCCGCTCTTTAGCTTTTGTCTAGCAACTCTCTCACTCTATCACCCAAACTAACTAATCTTTTCTCTCTCGCTTATAAACCTTTTGTGCAGTAGCTCTCTCACTTACAAACTGTTGCAGAAGTTCTCTCTTTTTTTTTTCCATTTCTTCTTTAAGCATAGCTTTTTAGAAACTGCTTGCACTGTGGTCTGATTGCTATTTGATTTGATCTTTCTTTTTGTTATTGAAAAAAAAAATTTGAAACTAAATTATGGAATTTTCTGTGGTCTGCGCAAAAAAAACCTGCAAGAAGCAGATCACTCACGATCAGCCGAACATACCTTGCAGGCTTTGCGACAGCGTAGTGCACGCAAAGTGTGCAGGTATTTCTGGCCGTGTGGGTGATGCCATCTCACAACGCAACGGCTTGCATTATAGTTGCGAGGATTGCCGTGCGGTAGAAAGCAAAATGCGCTCGTTTATGAGGCAAACGAGGAGTGTCTTTAAGGAGCTGATCGTGGGCTTTAAAAGCAATACGATCGGCTCTTAGCCATGGACACTCAGTTCAGCAGTTTACAGCTGCTGGCTGAGTCTCCGCGGCGCAAGAAGTCCACTCCACGGGACTTGCAAGTGCCAACTGCCTCACGCCCGCCGGCATCTGAAAAACTAACCCGACCACTACGCCAGTGCAGCAGTTGATTTTGTTTGCCACCCAAGGGCAACGATCGCTGCTGGTGATGCAGATTCGGTAGCCTAATGCATCGTCTCGGAGAACAAGCAGCCGACTGTAGCGTCCGTGTCCGTAGAGTCCGTACCAAACTCCATAGCCATCCCATCGATTACGAACCCACCAGTTGTTGAACGTCCGGGACCACCGGATATTGCCATCACAGGTACCGCACCTGTGGTGCCAAAACCACTGGTGGGTGTCCCACCAAAGCGGTAAAAAGTTTTTGTCTCTCGGCTTGCCCCTGATCTTACATCTAATGATGTAACTGCTTTTTATACAAAGCAAAATAAAAGCCGAAGGCCTAAAGGTGGAGAAGTTTAATTTCGCTTATGCCAGGGAGATAGCTTCTTTTAAGATAAGCGTCTCCCCATCTCATTTCGACACCATTTGCTCTGCCAATTTTTGGCCGGACCACTTGGTTGTGAAAGAGTATAAGGCTAAGAAGAAGAAGAAGGCCCCTCATAATTCTCCCCGGCAGTCAGACCAGTGCTCCATCCTCATCTTCCCGCTCTACTTCTACCCATCCAAAAAAACTAGCTTCCTTTTTTTTAATTACTAACCAGAATGCTAGAGGCTTACGTACTAAGCTCAGCACTCTCTATCTTGAAAGTTTCACATTTTTGTCCCATATTATTGTGTTAACTGAAACCTGGTTAAAGCCGGACATCCTTAGTTCCGAAGTTTTGGCAGATCGGTACACAATATTTAGAAATGACCGTTTGTCTCGACGTGGAGGAGGGTCCTCATCGCAGTGGACTCTAACTTCACATCGGAACATTTCATATTCCAGGTTTAAAAAGACCTGGAATTCCTGTGCATAAAACTGATTCTTCCAGCCTTTTCTATTTTCATTACCTGCTCGTACATTCCACCGTTCGGATATCTCTATACACGAGCAGCACCTGCCCGCTTTAAAAACTGTTTGATTGAGGGGCCGCTTTTTTTTGGCACCTGTTTATTTCCAAAATCAATTAAAACAATTAGATTCAACGTTATAAAATGCTTATTTATTCAGGCGGCTAGCGAAAGCCAATTGCTCGCTTTTTGCCAGGCCGGATAAAGTACACAACGGGGGCTCGGTATGCAACCTATGCGGAGAAAGATTAGCATAGAACTGACTTAGGCAACGACGGTCGATCAACGCTAGAGCCGAAGCGGCAGGTGCAGAGCGCCCTTTAACAGAGAGAGCGCAGCAGCACTGCCGAACGCTGGAGACGACATAATTTTAGGGTTTTACATGCTCTTATACAAATACATAACTTTACATTAACTTGACGCTTAACTAGCCGCTGGCCCGAACATACCCCCGTTGGAAGCTCGCCTTTCAACTGACTTCTCAAGGGCAGCAAGCACAGCCGAGTAACAGCCCTCCTGATGGCTCCTGAGGCCGTCCTTAAGTCAGCCACGCGGCACACTCCATCCTTGCCCTTGACGACGTCGACCACTCTAGCCAGTGGCCAACGCATTGGAGGAAGATTCTCGTCCTTCACCAGGACGACATCGTTCACGCAGAGGTTTTGCGTAGCCGTACGCCACTTCGAGCGCTCATGCAAAAGAGTCAGATACTCTTCGCGCCAGCGCCGCCAGAATGTCTGCTGAAGTTGCGTGACCCGCTGCCAACCATCCAGACGATTGTAGTTGAGCTTCGTTAGATCAGGCTCGAGAATTGCTTCGTGCGGGCCCCCAAAAGCAGATGAGCAGGCGTCAACACATCCAAGTCGTCAGGATTTTCTGAAAGCGAGAGCAAAAGGGCGAGAATTAACAATTGCCGTGATCTGGCAGATCAAGGTACGCAGCTCGTCGAAGCTAAGGACGGATGGCCCAACTGAGCGGTACAAATGATGCTTGGCGGTCTTCACGGCCGCTTCCCACAATCCGCCAAAGTGCGGAGAGCGCGGCGGGATGAAATGCCAGTCGATTCCGTCAGCCAAACAGGATGCATGGACCTCCTTCATGTGCGAGTCGCTTAGGAAGAGCCTCCTTAGCTCCAGAAGCTCGTTCTTGGCTCCAACGAAGTTTGTCGCATTATCTGACCAAATTTGACTTGGTCTTCCTCGAATGGACGTGAACCGTTTTAATGCGCCTAGGAACGATGCGGTGGTAAGATCCTTAACAAGCTCCATGTGAATGGCCTTAGACGTGAAGCATATAAACACGCTTATGTAGCATTTGATTGGAGGCCTACTGCGGATTTCTGACCGGTAGAAAAACGGTCCACAATAGTCCACTCCAGTTACTTCGAAGGCCCGGGATCCTTCCAGACGCTCCTTTGGCAAGTCTCCCATAATGTGTTCAACGATGCGTGGCCTCGTCCTGAAGCATCTCACACACTTGTTAACCACCTTTGAAACGGCCTTGATTCCTCCAATAGGCCAATATTCCAATCGAATTTTGGCAAGCAAGGCGCGAGGTCCGGCGTGGAGGCTCCGTTGATGATAATAGTTTATCACTGCAGCCGTCACGGGATGATCCTTGGGCAGAATAAGCGGGTGCCGAGCACTAAATGGGAGCGATGAGTTGCCGAGCCGACCTCCAACTCGAAGCAAACCAGCCGGATCGATGAACGGAGAAAGCGAACTGATGGAGCTAGACTTCCTGACCTGCCCATTGCGCCTTATCTCCCTTTATGTCCGACCACAAACTTGCCAGCTGAATATGCCGAACTAGAAGATGCGTTCCTTGCTGAATGTCAGAAACCGTGAGTCCAGTATGCCTAAGACGATGAATGAATTTATGCATGTAGGCAAACGTGCGCTGCATGCCAAAGAATGAATTTGGAAATTTGCATCCGGGAGTGAGATCAGCATGTGGAGAAACGATCAGCAATACACGCTTGCGAAGCTCAATGGTCGGAGTTTCAGAAACGGGAGATGCAGGCCACTCATCCTTAGATCCCAACAAAAACGACGGGCCGTGAAACCACAGCTCTGACTGGATGAGGTGACTGGGAAGCGAGCCTCTCGAGAGGATATCAGCGGGATTCAACGATGTGGGAACATAGTGCCATGCCATGCCTTGCGTCAACTCCTGAATTGTTGCCACTCGATTTGCCACGAAAACCTGAAATTTGGCTGGCTCATCCCGTATCCAAGATAGCGCCGCCGACGAATCCGACCAGCAATGAAACTGGCCTGGGAAGATTCCAGTCTCCCCTTAGGTTGTGCATAACCTTCGCAAGCAAATGAGCTCCACTCAATTCAAGCTTTGAATTGACAATGATTTTAGGGGCGCCACTCGTGACTTTGAGCACAAAACATTGCTCGACGACTCCCCTTGCCTGGACACGACATATACGCACGCACCATATGCCTCCATACTGGCATCACAAAATCCATGGATCTCCAAAACTGCACTGGGAGGATGGACAAGGCGAGGAAATGAAATTCGAGAGATGCTTGCCAAGCTGTTTCTTAGGTCCATCCAAGTTGAATGCAGCGCTGCCGGTAGCTGCCGGAGCTGTAGCGGTAGCTGCCGGATCCCAGTCGCAAGTTTTCTCCAAAGCTGCTGAAGGAAAATCTTACACCTGACAATAACAGGATTAATCAATCCAAGAGGGTCGTAGAAACGCGCAATCGTTGACAAAACCGAACGCTTGAGGGCCTTGAATTTGTGTCCAGCGCAGACAAGGCAAACAGCAGCTGATCTGACGCAGGGTCCCAAGCTAAACCAAGAGTTTTTGTGATGTCGCTTCCATCATGAAACCGCAGAAACTTCTCCACGTCGCCTTCCGGAATTCCATCAAGCACCTCCTGGCTACTCGAGCACCATTTTCTAAGCTTGAAGTTTCCGCATGAAAGTAGACTTGAAGTTTGGCGCATCTTTTCCTTGACCTCTGCGACCGAGATGCCGCCAGAGATGAGATCATCGACATAAAACTCCTGTTTCAGAGCAGCTGAGCCAAGAGGGTAGGGCTCACCTTCGTCGATGGCCAGCTGGTGCATTGAGCGGACAGCTAAAAACGATGCAGGCCTCGTACCGTATGTGACGGTGTCTAATGTGTAGACCTGAACATCGGCCTGGATGGAATCTCGCCAAAGGATACACTGGAGATAATTGTCAGGTGGAGATACCCTTACGCAGCGGTACATTTTACAAATGTCACCCGTGAGAGCGACGGGATATGTGCGGAACCGGATCAGAATGGTAAACAATGCCGGCTGAATAACAGGACCTGTCATCATCACATCATTTAAGGAGAATCCAGTTGATGTAGCTGCAGAGCCATCGAAAAAACGACACGGAGTTTTGTCGTAGTGCTGTCCTCCTTTAAAACGCAGTGATGAGGCAGAAAATACTTGCAGCGGTTACGTGAGTCAGGATGGACTTCGGACATATGCTGCAAGTCAATGTACACCTTCATAAAGCCGAGTACCGCTCCTGAGCGTGGGATTACGATCCAGTTTTCGTTCCAAACTGAGGAATCGCCGGTACGCCTGAGTATAAGATTCTCCTAAGCGATCAGCATCATGCTTTAAAGGCAACCTAACGGAGTACTCCCCGATGGCAAACGTGAAAGGTGGCTTACGAAATGCGCCTCACAATCTACTTCTTCCTTTGTACTTAAGGCAGCCTCCACACAATCCTCGACTTCCCAAAACATACGAAGAGTTTGATCCAACCTTGCATTCATTCTAGCCTCCGAATCCGAAGAAATTTGAATTCCCAAAAGCGACGAACTTGATACCCTCTGCCCACCACCAGATACGATCCACCCAAGCCGGGTCTTCTGCAGAAGCGGCAATCCGTCTATGAGCTTGATTTGCCCTACGCAGAGAAGGTCATAAAATATGCTCGCGCCAATGAGGAGATCTACTCGCTGAGGATTAAAGAACGCAGGATCGGCAAGCTGAATATTGGAGGGAATGTTCCAATCGGCTACATTAACTGCCAGACTTGGTTGGCTATCTGTGATTGTGGGGGCGAGGAGAGCAGTGAGCGTGGTCGAATAGTCCGAAGTGCGGGACTGCATGCAAATGCTCACGGTGGATCCCTCAGTGGACACGCTAGTATCGCCAAGACCAGAGACAAGGGCAGACGATTGAGTTCTCCTAAGCTGAAGCTGCTGGGCGAACCTAGAGGTCACGAGATGAAGCTGGGATCCTGAATCCAGAATGGCGCGACACGGAACCAAAACGCCCGATCGATTCTTCACCAGAACGACAGCCGTAGCCAGCAGCACAACATCGGAGTGGAGACCTTGAGCAGCAAGAGAGGTAGACGCATGAGACGGCATACTGCCAGTAGAATCCTGAACCGGCGAAATAGGTGCTGGTTGTACTGCACCTTCTAGAGGAGAAACAGCTGGGGAGCCTTGCGCTATGGATGAATCGAAATGCAATAAGGTATGATGCCTTTTTCCGCAAACTTTACACTGGCCACCGGTACATGCACGAGTCCGATGACCCGACTTTAAACAATTGAAGCAAAGTGAAAGCTTCTTCACTTCCTTATGACGAAGAAAGGGAGATAAATTTGTGAAAATGCTGCACGAGTATATTACTGTGGCCCAATGAATGGCAGAAAGGGCATCCAGATGGGTTGGCGGAAGAGTTAGAGGCAACAAAAGATTTCTTTGGATGTGTATTCTGGCTTTTTCCCACCTGAGCGCTACCAGCGTGTGTCGCTACAGCGTATTGCACGTTCTTCATCTTCTGGCATCTCTTCTCCAGGAAATCATAGAACTCCCCAGCTGTGGGTATCCTGTCCGATGACGCACTCTCCTCCCATTTGGCTTGTGTCTTGGCATCTAGCTTTTGTAGCAGCATGTGAATTATCATGCATCCAGATATCTCCTCAGCACTTCCCAATGTCTGCAGGGCACGCGTATGCAAGTTGACTGCGTCTGAGAACTCCCGAAGCCTTTTAGCAGAAGGCGAATCTACCTTCTTGAGCCCAAGAATCTCCTTGATGTGTGCCTGGAAAACAAGTCGTTTGTTATTAAAGCGTTTGCTAAGTATACCCAGAGCCACACGATAATTGGCACTGGAGAGCTCCTAAAGATCGAACCGCCTTCTGCTAAAAGGCTTCGGGAGTTCTCAGACGCAGTCAACTTGCATACGCGTGCCCTGCAGACATTGGGAATTGCTGAGGAGATATCTGGATGCATGATAATTCACATGCTGCTACAAAAGCTAGATGCCAAGACACAAGCCAAATGGGAGGAGAGTGCGTCATCGGACAGGATACCCACAGCTGGGGAGTTCTATGATTTCCTGGAGAAGAGATGCCAGAAGTCAAGAACCGCGGCTGCAGCGGCGCAGGGCAATAGAGATTAGGCGATTAAGCAACGGAATATTCGACAAACGGAATGTCTCACTGAGCTTGCACTTTAACTGTTTTTATTGGCACAAAATGTAATTGCTTGCCGTTACACTGCACAGCAAAAGAATATATTGTTCGATTTTTAATAGTTTTAACAAAACACGATTTAAATTGCAGTTAAATCACGTCGGGGTCACCAATGTTTGAGGGGCCAAGCTTTTTGGCACCTGTTTATTTCCAAAATCAATTAAAACAATTTGGTTCAAACGTTATAAAATGCTTATTTATTCAGGCGGCTAGCGAAAGCCAATTGCTCGCTCTTTGCCAGGCCGGATAAAGTACAAACGGGCTCGGTATGCAACCTATGCGGAGAAAGATTAGCATAGAACTCACTTAGGCAACGACGGTCGATCAACGCTAGCCGAAGCGGCAGGTGCAGAGCGCCCTTTAACAGAAAGAGCGCAGCAGCACTGCCGAACGCTGGAGACGACATAATTTTAGGGTTTTACATGCTCTTATACAAATACATAACTTTACATTAACTTGACGCTTAACTAGCCGCTGGCCCGAACACTGTTTCTTCCTCGCTATCAGATAAAGACCACATGATAGTTCTGGGGGATTTCAATTTGCCAGGCACTGTTTGGTCTTCGGTAAACGAGTCGAATAACCTTGTGCCCATATCACGACATGACTTTATTGACGGCTTGCTAGACCTGTCCCTGTGTCAAGTCAACCATGTGAAAAATTCCTTGGGTCGATTGCTCGATCTGTGCTTCGTCTCGGATCCGACCATAGCGTTGTTAACCCGAGCCCTTCCGCTCACTATACCTGAAGACTCCTACCATCCTACTTTCGAAGTATCGGTCGATATTGGACCTTCTGTATTGGATCGATCAGGTAAGCTCTCTAAACGTGTCCGCTGCTTTCGTAAGGCCGAGTTTAAGAAGCTTAATAGCCTGATTAGGATTTCGATTGGTCCGCTCTGTACTTGTGCACTGACGTTATGAAAGGCACAAACCTTTTCTATAATGTACTTGACATACTCTTTTGATTCTTGTGTCCCATATTTTTGTCCGATTAGATCTGGGAAGCCCCTTGGTTTACCAAAGAGCTATCCAGTCTAAAAAAACATAAAATCGAGACTTTATAAAAAAATTTCAAGAAGTTGGCTCTCCTTCTTCTCGCTCTCGCTTTGTAATAGCTCGGTCAAATTTCACCATTGTAAACGATCAATGCTACAAAAACTACCTAGCTCGATGCAGGATGCGTTTTTCTCTGACGTTTTAACAGTTTTACAGCTTCGTAAATAGCAAGCGTAAAACGTCCGTCCATCCTCGCTATCATTTCATAATTCGTCGGCAAACAATGATCAGGCCATTGCCGATCTTTTTTGCACAATTTTTCCAAACAATCTATTCCCTTGAAAGCTACTCTGGTCAGCCGTATCCATACAGTTTAACAAGATCGAACGGCATTTTCAGCCCTTCGTTAAATGAAAGCTCACTGCTTCAGGATCTTCGACTAGTTAAGCCGGTGTTCTCACCAGGTCTTGACGGAGTCCCCGGCTGTGTACTCAGGTACTGCGCCGACGCTCTGTGTGGACCCTGCTTAAACTATTCACCCTATCCCTTAACTCCTCATGTTTCCCTCCGATCTGAAAGAATCGTTTATTATTCCTCCATAAGAAAGGTAGTAAGTTTGACGCAATGAATTACAAAGGTATATCAAAGTTATCCGCTATTCCTAAAATGTTTGAGAAAATTTTAACCCCGCACTTGCAAATCTCTGCAAATCACTTATATCTCCAGCTCAGCACGGATTTATAAGGCGACGATCAACAACTACAAATTTACTAGAGTTTACCTCTTTTATTATTAAAGGCTTCCATGGTAACATGCAGACGGATGTCATTTACACCGATTTCAGTAAAGCATTCGACTCTGTAAACCATTTCCTTTTAGCACAAAAGCTTGACATTTTAGGGTTTCCGCCCAATCTTTTGAAATGGATTTCCAGCTACCTTTTTGCTCTAGGTCTCAAAGAGTCCTCTTCAAAAACTCCTTGTCTTCACCTGTTCAGGTTACTTCTGAGTACCACAGGGCAGCCATTTGGCCCCCTACTTTTCACACTTTTCATTAATGACCTGCTTTCAGAATTAACAAACTCTCGAGTACTCATGTATGCGGATGACGTTAAACTCTGTGTCCAGTATAAGGACATTACATTTCACTATTGCTTGCAATCCGATCTCAATAGCTTTCAGTCATGGTGTTGTGCAAATATATAAGGAAATGACATTTCATCGCTCCAGCTCTTGTTGGCTCCTTACACGCTCTGCGGTGGTTCTCTTGAGAGAATTACATTGGCTGATGATCTTGGTGTTAATCAGCCTAGAAAAACTTTTTTACTTTTTGCTCTGCGTGGCCTCAACTGGGATGAAGGTGTGAGACTGCCTTCTTACTCTCGTAGATTTCTCTTAATAGACCTTAAATCCATACTTAATCGTAGAAAAATGCTTCGTGTGATTTTCATGCACAACTTGATCAGGGGTGACATCGACAGCCCTGACTTGTTGAGCCGCATAAACCTCACGATTCCTATTAGATCCTCTAGAAATTTTATTGTACCTTCCACTGTGTAGATCGAATTATTCCTTGCCTGAACCGTTTCGGATCTTATGCTCGGATTATAATAATAATTATAATACCATATAATATCCACCACTAAATCACTTCCTCTACTTAAATCACTAATACTAACATACCTTGCACGTAATTAGTAATATTTTTTGTAACTTTGCATGTTTAGCGTTGTGTTTAGCCCTAATTTTTCCTCGAACATTAGTCTAACACCTATCTTTCCTGCATGTTCGCGATCGGTTTCGGTACTCGTGTCGCGCGTCATGCGGCAGCGTCACTCGGTCGGTTGGGCGGGAGGAGGGGCTGCGTATCTGCCGGGGATCCGCGCGTAACAGGCTTCGGCTTGGTGTCGCATGGGCCACTTGATGGTGCAGTCATTGCACATCAACGTCCTAAAGTAAAAAAAAAAAAAAAAAGTAGAACTCCAACACACAGCCCCCTACTGTCCTCCAGAAAACCCCACAGAAAGGGCTAATCGGACTGTGAAAACAATGATAGCTCAGTTTTTCGAAGAACATCAAAGCACCTGGGACGCGGTACTACCAGAGATGTCCTTAGCCATCAATTCCAGCATCTCAGACACGACTGGCTTCAGCCCAGCTTTCTTGCTGCACGGCCGAGAACCCCGGTTGCCCGGCGCTTTATACGACGAAGTCACACCTGGAACTGGAAGCCCCCCGGAATCAGCCCTGTACAAAGCAACCAGGCTCAAGGAAATATTTGCCATCGTCCTTTACAATATCCAACAAGCAAGCCAGGAACAAGGACGCTACTATAACCTACGTCGAACACAATGGCGCCCTACCACCGGAGCTTTGTTCCTCGTGCGTCAACATCACCTCTCCAACGCAGCCGACGGTTTCGCTGCAAAGCTGGCTCCTAAGTTTGACGGGCCATACAAACTGAAGTGCTTCATCTCACCAAATGTCGTCCGACTCCAGCACCAGAGCAACCGGAAACAAAGAGTAGCAAACATAGCGGACCTTTAGCAGTTCCACGACAACGATGACATCGCAGACCAGACCAGCCCCAACGACCAGGACCAGACACTACTAGAGCAGTAAGCCGAATAATCCTTTATTATCCCTACTCTGTATCTCTATTGTGACCACTCGTTAGTAAGTTAGTGTAACGGACCATGGACATGGCCCTATACAATACCTCTACACATACACCCGTTAGCAAGCTAAGATACACCTACACTCGACCTAAGCAACCCAATTACCAATTAAACCACACTGCCCTTAACATAACCCTACTCAATTTCCGCGATTGCAGCAAAACGCGCGCCCCAAATCTCAGACACTTGGTCAGCTGCATAGTCAGCAAGGCCACTCACCCAACCAATAAACACAACTCGTGAATATATAAAAGAGAACTCATTTGTCAGCTATTTTTCATTGCGCTAGCACCAACATTTCCCCTGCCGTTGCCACAACCCGGTAACATAACCAGAGCTCTTCTTTCGGTCTCACGGCCAACCCCCCCCTCGCCATAAAGTTCCAGCGAACTACAAATTCCTTGTAGGGGAAAAATCCTGGAATGAGTGAGCCTACCTCAGCCTGAGATAGGTATCTTACATTAGTGAACATGTTGGGAGAAATTTGGATGCACCAAGGAAAGCAATAATAATAAGTAGGACAGAATCAGTTAATCCACATATTTTCTAATATTGCAATAAGCTCCCGTGGCCGCCGACATGGATTTGGGCGAGGAGAACTCCTCCGAGACTCCACCAAGGGGCGTGTAACTTGACGAGGTAACTTGACACCGAGCTCGCAGAAGACGACCGGGATACCGAGCTCGCAGAAGACGACCACGAAATGGAGTTCTCCGACGAGGATTCCTCCGCGAACGACGTCCCAACGGCAGCAAACTTCCGGGCCTATCGTGCCACACCACCACCGCGACGACCAGCAGGTGACCCGACCGCCTGGGTTGACCTGACGTCATCCCCGATGTCCACAGACGATTCGCCCATAGGTCGCCCAGCCACACCACCGTTGTTCTCACGGCGTACCACCTATCCGTCGTACCCACGCTACGCCCCGACTCACCACGCTACGCCCCCGACTCACCAAGCTACGCCCCGGAGTCACCCTCTTACGCCCCACGTGCGACACCGTATGTGGACCCGGACCCGCCGACTCATCCCACCTACCGGTCACCCCGATATGCTGAGGCCACGGATGAAACCGAGGAATCATCCCGTCGTAGACGCGACCCCCCGACTCGGCTAAGGAGTGTACCGCGCTGTGACACCCAAACAAGGGCTGGAACAATATGTAGCACCGCCACAAAATTGGTACGACCAGGAAGACGACGATGACGACTACTACGTACAGGAGTTCGTATCGAATGCCGGGAGCTACCATCACATCGTCACACCTTGGGGCATGCGAGTCACCCAGAACTGCCGGATGACCGTGGACGTAATGATTCCACCATGGCGCAACGTGCAGGAATTTTTCAATACATTCCAGGAACCTGCCGAAGCCCTGCGAAACAGTCCGGCACACGAACCAGCCGAACCGGCACCAGACGTCGAACCAATGGTCGAGGACGTGAATCGCTCACCTCCAGAAACGGACCACGAAGTCAGGGGGCCCAGGATCCGGACGGGGACCTTACGGCCAAACTCCCGAAGCGGCGACGCACCGCGACCAGTCCCCAAAGGGAAAGTACCCTTGCAAGCTGGGAGTCGGTATCCTCCCTGGAGGACAAAGATCACCCCGAGTCTTACAAGATCGGATGAAGAATGGGAAGTCGACAGGGAGTGGGATGCCAACCCCACCCAGCAGTCACTCAATATCCGTTTTCGAAGGGTCAAGCCTACTGCACTGCAAAAAGACCCGCCCCAGGAATCGGGGTCCTACAAGGCGGACTCCAACGCATCGAAAAACTCAGAGCCCGTGTTGCCATCAACATCCGGCATAGACCCAGCCTCACTGAGTGGCGAGGCGCCACCTAGGCGCCGAGGACCTGGAGGATCTTCTACAGATCCTTGGTTCTGAGATGGACTTCAACGAGTTGCTTTATACGGCAGACACCAACATCGTCGAAGAGCTGGCACAGGAAGAACCCTGGAACGAAGCCCCAAGCGACTGGAACGTGCAAACTCCAGATCGCCGACTACCGACAAGTCTCATCCAGGAGATCCAAACCTCCGCATCTCCGGGGATAAAGGCCCACTTCACCACAACCCATGAAGGCCAAGAGTACCAGGTCAACAGGACCAAGAACGGCAAGATCCACATTTGGATACGTTCCGTGAAGAAAGGGGTGGTGTAAAGACCTAGACGTCTATTCAGACCTTCCCCATCCTACACCATGCGACCCAGGACCGGCCATGGAATTGCCACTGGATGCACTAATTTTATCGTTATTGTTATTTTGTATTTCTTATGGTTATTTCCTTTGATATCCCCACCCACAACGACCCGCCACTGAAGGCCAAATCTTATAAAAATCCGTTACTTACAATAAATAGTTATAATAGTTATATCTAGCGAATAAATAGTTATAAGTAATTATAAGTAATACTAGGTCTTTAAACCCGACACTGAAGGCGTTAGGACATTTCACACTAAAATACTACCGATGGTGGACGAGGGGGCAACCCCTAAAACTATCGATACCCACCAAAAAAAAAAGGCAAGCGTTCGAAAAGAAAGAAGAGCCGGCACTCAGCGACGAACCTTCAAGCCAAAGCGGAAGCATTCACTCAGCGACGAACCTTCCTGGTTCATTCCTCTAGTTGTAGCCACACGTAAGTCTAAGACAAACAAAACCACATGGTGCAGTCAGGGGACCCCTTTATTGAATATTTTCTGAATAAATCTATACGTATACACCCAAACCACACGTATTTTAGTCAACTTATTCAAGTTAACCACTAACACGCCTTCTCCTTACCCAACTGAGCTTTTTGCGACAACGCACTTCTCTACCTCGCCCCTTTTCCTGATCTTCCCGAGCTTTTGCGACAACGCACTGCTCTGCCTCGCTCTTTTCTCTGGCCTTCCCGAGCCTTTGCGACAACGCACTGCTCTGCCTCACCCTTTTCCTGGTCTTCCCGAGCCTTTGCGACAACGCACTGCTCTGCCTCACCCTCTTCATGGTCTTCCCGAGCCTTTGATACAACGCACTGCTCTGCCTCACCCTCTTCCTGATCTTCCCGAGCTTTGCGACAACGCACTGCTCCACCTCGTTCTTTCCCTGATCTTCCCGAGCCTTTGCGACAACGCACTGCTCTGCCACGAGGTGCAGAGCAGTGCGTTGCCACAAAATTGATTAAAAACGTTGTGTTTATACACTAAAACTAGGCATGCACCCGGGGATTTGGATAGCAAATCAGTTAAGAATATATTTAGTAAATTTATTAGGCCAAACACCGATTGTTTGTAATAGATAAAAAAAGAAAGAAGCGGAACGCAACAAAAAACACGTCTGGTCAATACAAAAGAACGAAACTATCATCACCGACAGAGAGCAATGGTTCATACGCAGCAGACCGACTTGGAATGCTGTGTAAATTAAATAAGTTTGCAACACCTTCGAGAAGGACTTTACCATAATTACTCTCTGTAACTTGGAAGGCCTTTACTGTACCTAACGCTTCAGTCTCAAGAAATGAAAAAGCAGATAGCTAAACTTCTTTACATTTGACAATTGGTCATCATCGTGCACTAACGTATTGAATAGTCCTATAAAGTTTTTATAATCCGAATAAACTCCACTAAACTTTGGCAAATTCATTTTTGGAAGCTGCTTATGATGCACAGTCGATGTATTTACTGTTGACTATTAACTGTTTACTGTTGTAATGCAGATAATTTCCAGTTCTTGACTTGATAAAAAATCGGAATTAATGTTTCTAATGACCACTATGCTTCACATTCTCCTGGACTTGACGGTCTCAGCGAGAGCGTCCGTGTTTGATAAATGTATTACATGGCGCGTTTTTTTTCCCCAAAAAGAACAACAATTTGTTTCAGGTGGAAGCACGCCTCTTCTAGGATGGTCTGGTTCCTAAAGCAATTGACTGGCTTGTCTGTCATTGCTATCGTGTAAGTCATTGATACCTCACTGTGAAATGTTGCTGCATTCCTCAGACCGAAAGGCAGTCGGCAAAGTTCAAACTTCCCTCCTTTTACCAAAAGGAAGTTTTATCCCTATCAGGTTCCGCCAAAGGTTTTTGGTGGTACCAGGATTTCAGGTCAAGGGTTGTGAACTATTTTGCCGTACCCAGATTTTACAAGATCATTGAGATGTTCGGCATGGGGAACTTGTCGGCCACTGTTTTCATATTGAGCTTCCGAAAGTCCATTACGGGACGTTTCTTCCTGTTGCCCTTTTCCTCAGTACCTTTTTTATCGACCACCCATATAGAATTGTAATCTGACGATATTGATTTTTGGATGATTTTGTCTATTAGGAGGCTCTTAACCTCGGAATTGACCAATTCTGATACACCCATCAGGTAGGGGCATAGCTCGGAGTAAATCGGTTCGTCGTCCACCGTGCGAATGGTGGCCACGAACGAAGTATTATAGCAACTGCATGAAGTTTGCCTTTATGGCTGGAGGCTCGTCGATATCAACAATTCTGATATGAATCTGCGCATTTATGGAATTCGATCACTTCAGTCGTGTTACCGAAACGTGAGTGTTCCATATTGCAGGGATAGCGTGGCCCCCACCTGCGTTAGCAGGTCGAGGCCATCAAAGCCAGTTAGTGTTTTTAGAAGAAAGAATGGGGTTATCTTACCGAATTTTGGCAGGGGAAATTTTTCTGTTATGTTATTGGACCCGTTAATTAAGAAAAAGGGAGAACGGTGATTCGACCGAGGTAACACCGAGAAGCCACTGGAATGGCTTGATGAAATTTGTTGGCCTTCTTTTCCATGGCCCTGGCGTAGTTCGCAATACGAATGGTGCGATCTTCGCTGGATTCTACCGCCTGGGCTAGAGCCAGAGCGGTCGGCAGATCCTTTGGCCTTGCCGGAAAGACTGCTGCCTTCAAGGACTGTCTCAGCCGCGAGATGAACACCTCTAAGGCGTCTTCCCTGGTCCTTTGGTTTAGCGTATCCGCTGCTTCTGCGGAATAGCTCAACACGTTTTTGTTGGTGATAAGGGAGAGCTGTTTTTCCAGCCCATCGTAATAATCTGACAGCGACAGGTTCGCCTGGCGCATAGTCGTCAGTCTGAATTACTCCTACTGGCGTCTTATCCGCATAACCAGTTTATTATCGCTTTGAAATTCAGGAAGGTGTTGAAGGATGACAACACGTTGTGTGCGGCACCCTTTACCTTGTTCCTGATTATATCTGTCGACACGAAGTTTTTGCTACTTGCTTCATATGGCTCGAAAAGCTCGTAGGCGGCCAACGTCTACCTGCTTACCGTCGAACTCTGGGAGTGATTTGACCATGTCCCACGTCTGATCGCTTGTGACCCCGCGAATGACTTGTACTTTCTGTACTTCACTTTTGACACAGATGCACCTGCACGCGACCGACTAAGCTCCTCCCGTTACTGCCACACTGCCAACACCGACTCGTGGAATTCTTTTCACAAATCGCGAGGGCCAACTTATCTGAGATTTATTGCTATCCATCAGTTATTCTTAACTGATTTGCTATCCAAATCCGCGGGTGCATGCCTAGTTTTAGTGTATAAACACAACGTTTTTAATCAATTTTGTGCGTCGGTTAATTGTGTTTTTGTTGTTGCTTCAAGTAAGTAAGAAAATACATTTGACCGCTCTCTTGTTTTAGCTTTTGTCTTGCAAGTCTCTCTCTCTCTCTCTATCACCCAAACTCAACTAACTGTTCTTTTTCTCTCTCGCTTATAAAACCTTAAGTGCAGTAGCTCTCTCACTTACAAGCTGTTGCAGTAGTTCTCTTTTTTTTCTGCTTGCACTGTGGTCTGATTGCTATTTGTTTTGAACTTGTAACGAACCCTGGGACCAGAGCCCGTTACATTCATATACATATTCATATTCATAGCACTAAGTTACTTTGTCATATATAATCTATACACACAAACACAGTACACCTTACTCTGTAAATTTCCAAGTCACACGCGCCGATCGATTTCTGCGAAATCCAGTTTCCCCCGAATTTCAAAACTACACTTAGGTCATTTCCCGGTGCAACCGAGATCGGCCTTAAATAGCCCGAGCCCTCGATCAATCGGGGCAGTCCATCGCCTATCCTCAACTGAAACGGCAGTCCATCGCCTATTCTAAGCAGTAACGGCAGTCCATCGCCTATTCTAAACAGTAACGGCAGTCCATCGCCTATTCTAAACAGTAACGGCTGTCCATCAGCCGAGCACCAAACGGCAGTCCATCCGCCGTGGCTACTAGAACAAGTCCAGAACAAGAACCACACAACACAAAGACAATTAAATATATACAATAATAGCAATAAAGAAAACCTATCAAAACAAAACTCAACGAAGTGTCATCATTTCTTCGCCGAGCGCGAACAAACCTCAGGTGACCCAGAAACATATTACCGCACACACCAAAACTCAGGTGTCAGCGTTTTTCCTTTCATCGCCAAGTGCGATTACCAAACTACCTACACGGTAAGTCTTCGTCTTGCCCCTGATCTCATCTAGACTCTACGCTCGCTCCACTTTCGGTCTCACGGCCAAGCCCTGCCCTAAAGTTCCAGCGAACTACAAAATCCTTGTAGGGAAAAATCCTGGACAGACTGAGCCTACCTCAGCCTGAGATAGGTATCTTACAAACTTTCTTTTTGTTATTGAAAAAAAAATTAAAAACTAAATTATTGAATTTTCTGTGGTCTGCGCAAAAACCTGCAAGAAGCAGATCACTCACGATCAACCGAACATACCTTGCTGGCTGTGCGACAGCGTAAGTGTGCAGGTATTTCTGGCCGTGTGGGTGATGCCATCTCACAACGCAACGGCTTGCATTATAGTTGCGAGGATTGCCGTGCGGTAGAAAGCAAAATGCGCTCGTTTATGAGGCAAACGAGGAGTGTCTTTAAGGAGCTGATCGTGGGCTTTAAAAAGCAGTACGATCGGCTCTTAGCCATGGACACTCAGTTCAGCAGTTTACAGCTGCTGGCTGAGTCTCCGCGGCACAAGAAGTCCACTCCGCAGGACTTGCAAGTGCCAACTGCCTCACGCCCGCCGGCATCTGAAAAACTAACTCCGACCACTACGCCAGTGCAGCAGTTGATTTTGTTTGCCACTCCAAGGGCAACGATCGCTGCTGGTGATGCAGATTCGGTAGCCTAATGCATCGTCTCGGAGAACAAGCAGCCGACTGTAGCGTCCGTGTCCGTAGAGTCCGTACCAAACTCCATAGCCATCCCATCGATTACGAACCCACCAGTTGTTGTACGTCCGGGACCACCAGATATTGCCATCACAGGTACCGCACCTGTGGTGACAAAACCACTGGTGGGTGTCTCACCAAAGTGGCAAGTTTTTGTCTCTCGGCTTGCCCCTGATCTCACATCTAATGATGTAACTGCTTTTATACAAAGAAAAAAATAAAAGCCGAAGGCCTAAAGGTGGGGAAGTTTAATTTCGCTTATGCCAGGGAGATAGCTTCTTTTAAGATAAGCGTCTCCACATCTCATTTCGACACCATTTGCTCTGCCAATTTTTGGCCGGAGCACTTGGTTGTGAAAGAGTATAAGGCTAAGAAGAAGAATAGGCCCCCTAACTCTCCCCGGCAGTCAGACCAGTGCTCCATCCTCATCTTCCCGCTCTACTTCTACCCATCCAAAAACCTAGTTTCCTCTCCTTTTAGTTACTTACCAGAATGCTAGAGGCTTACGTAATAAGCTCAGCACTCTCTATCTTAATAGTCTCACATTTTTGTCCCATATTATTGTGTTAACTGAAACCTGGTTAAAGCCGGACATCCTTAGTTCCGAAGTTTTTGGCAGATCGGTACACAATATTTAGAAATGACCGTTTGTCTCGACGTGGAGGAGGGGTCCTCATCACAGTGGACTCTAACTTCACGTCGGAACATTTCATATTCCAGGTTTAAAAGACCTGGAATTCCTGTGCATAAAACTGATTCTTCCAGCCTTTTCTATTTTCATTACCTGCTCGTACATTCCACCGTCTTCGGATATCTCTATATACGAGCAGCACCTGCCCGCTTTAAAAACTGTTTCTTCCTCGCTATCAGATAAAGACCACATGATAGTTCTGGGGATTTCAATTTGCCAGGCACTGTTTGGTCTTCGGTAAACGAGTCGAATAACCTTGTGCCCATATCACGACATGACTTTATTGACGGCTTGCTAGACCTGTCCCTGTCTCAAGTAAACTATGTGAAAAATTCCTTGGGTCGATTGCTCGATCTGTGCTTCGACTCGGATCCGACCATAGCGTTGTTAACCCGAGCCCTTCCGCTCACTATACCTGAAGACTCCTACCATTCTACTTTCGAAGTATCGGTCGATATTGGACCTTCTGTATTGGATCGATCAGGTAAGCTTTCTGATCGTGTCCGCTGCTTTCGTAAGGTCGAGTTTACGAAGCTTAATTGCCTGATTAGGGATTTCGATTGGTCCGCTCTGTACTTGTGCACTGACGTTATGAAAGGCACAAACATTTTCTATAATGTACTTGACACTTTCTTTGATTCTTGTGACCCATATTTTACCAAAGTTTACCAAAGAGCTATCCAGTCTAAAAAACATAAAATCAAGACTTTATAAACAATTTCAAGAAGTTGGCTCTCCTTCTTCTCTCTCTCGCTATGTAATAGCTCGGTCCAATTTCACCATTGTAAACGCTCAATGCTACAAAAACTACCTAGCTTTTAGTTTTAAAAGTTTTAAAAAACTTCGGTCCAAAAGCTTGTGGTATTTTGGCTGTCTTGTCATGTGCGTGCAAATCACTAAGCTTTTCATTGATGCTAGACTTACAGTATTTGCAATAGCATTTCCCTTCATCGGCTGCATCTACAGCCAGCCAATCTTTGAATGATGGGTCCTGCATACAGGCATGATGCGGTTTCTGCTTATAAACCTTAGGCATTTTACACTTACACGATCGCGAATTAGATTGTGAAATAACTCATTAGTGATTGTATTAAACTCGATTCAATTTATTTAATACCTAAAAAACGATGAAATTGAATTCTCTTTTGGCTTATCGATGTTATTTTGCGATTTAAATCAAAAAATACAACAAAGTATATAAGTGTGGCAGCGTGAAAGTATAAAAATACCTGAAGCTGCCAGAGGTTTGTAATAAGCTAAAAATTACGCCAGTTTGTCTTGAAAATAGCCATAATTCCCGCTACCCGATATTTTACAATTTATCCCGCATTTGGCAATTGAAACACTATAGATCTACTGGGAAAATAGCTAAATTGGCAACACTGATCCAGGCGCTCATTTTACGAAAGGGCAAAGCCGACACGTTTCTGTGTGAGTGCGAGCGAGATGGAACGATGTTTTTTGAAATGGTTTTCTCTATTGTGGCTATACTAATGATCCGATCGGATTCAGATTTGGGTCTCTGATAGAAATGATCTTTTTCTATGATTCTGCATTTTTCGTTTTTTGTTATCTTCAAAATTGTGTGCGATTTTGTGTTCAGATGTGCGCTCTTTGTGGGGGCGGAAGTGGGCGAAATTTTGAAACACTTTTCTAGAAGTGAGAGATCACATCAGTCTGGAAAAAAAAATTTGATTACTCTAGCTCTTATAAGACGGTCAGACGGACAGACAGCATATACCACAAATACAACATACCCTTTTACTCTTCGAGTACAGGTATAAAAACGAAATACGCAAGGGCCAAAGCATATTGTGAAGAAAGTTCTGCTCCAATATCGGGAAAGTCTCAAAAAACGACTTGACTCCGGCTTAAGCTTAATAAGGACAGTGGACTGAGGGCAGTAAAGAAAACCTTACATTACTAATGAAAGTTGACTTCCCAGGATGTACAAAAGGTTGCCGATGCTCCAACGCTTCAGGATTTAGCTACTATGAAACAGATCTGATATCTTCTAAGAGAACTCCTCCTTGCACTAGACAGGATATTTCTAAATCGAACACGAGTGGTAGACGAAGAGCAAGAGAGAGCTGCTTAGACGCGGCAGGTGCAGGTAAGTAACACGAAAGAAGCGGGAAAGATAGCTGACAGAACGGCCGCAGGCGGGCGGATGCATAAGCGTTATGCTATGGATAATCAACATAAGCCCCTCTGCAGTTTACTCACCCTGCGCACAGACTATATCCCTGTCTAGTAGAAGATCTCGCGGAATATCTAGAGCTGGAACACAAGCTGGAGCTGGCTAAATAAAGCTGAGATCTAAATTTGGAAGGCTGCTTCAGTTAAGCTGACTTCTCGCTTTCGACTTTTCTATCAGGCATAGTGCGCGATGCCTGAGACCAGAGCATGCTCCCGCTAGCGTTTGTTTATATTACAGGTCTGTGATGTGAAATTACATTACAAACAGCGTTACTTTGTTACAATGTGCTTAACATTAAATCTAAGAAAATACGTCTGTTGCACCAAAAATCATATATATTAATTTATTTATTTATTTTACCAAACATTGTACAAATTACACTTCTTAATTACTAGTTCGCTTTGGTTTTGGTAAAGGGTTCCAATCTAAATTTGATGATGTTGGCGATGATTCTCTGTACTTTCCCGTTGATTTTAATATTTTTGTTTTATAAAAGTTATTATTTTGAGTTTTTGATAAGATTTCGTCGGTATTAGAAGTTAAGATTGACTTAATTGTTGATTCCGGCTCCGAACATCTTACGTTTTGACTATTTAACTCATTTGCGTAGATATATTCTTTTTCATCATACCGGTATAAAGATGTTAAGCTTGATTTTGTTCCTTTGGCTGCACTCTCATTTAAAAGCTGTTGATTACGATTTATAGATTCAATAACTTTATTAATTGATTTTCGTAGACTCAATTGGTTTGAATTGTGATTTGTTGAGGTTGAATTAGTCAGACTAATATCGTTAATATTGTTTTTAGAATATGATACAGGTTCGTTCAACTCAAACTTTTTCTGCAAATTATGAAGGTTGTAGGTTTTTTTCTGAACTTTTAGATTTGTTTTGTTTGCATGTGTTCAATTTGTAGAATTGATCTTTTCTATTATCCATTTTTTGACATGGGGTGGTCATGTAATTTGGTATTAGTATTTGAGTTCGAATTTTCTTCAAATTTGTTTTCATTGTTTTTAGATGTATTTGAGTGTCTGGTAGTTTGAACATCCAAATCTTTTTTAGTTAAAGCATCGTCAGTACACTTCAACGTTCCATTTGAATCATAATTTACCAGAGATTCGTATCTCTCATTAACAAAAGTTCTATTTCATTAGCAAGTGATTTAATGTCAACTCCTCCATCATTATTGATTGAAACGTCAATTTCTCTTTCAAAATTATAATCATTTTGCTAAAATAAACAAATTTTCTTAGTAAATGTTTATTATTATATGTGTAATCTTACCAATGGTGAAGGTGGTTGTGGGGCTCTCCTTTTTTTACGATACTTTTTATAAGTAATTGGATTGTTTAAATCTATATTGACTTCGGTATCAAATGGATTAGTACTTGTCAAACTAGACTGCGATGACCTTAAAAGAATAGAAAGAGCAAGAAAGAAAAGAAGAGGCATATAACTACATCTAATCATATTACACGGATGACAGTATCAAAGGCAAGAAAAGCAAGAAAATAAGGGCAAGAAGATTTATGGAGTACATGGCGTTACTGCTAATATATCTATATATATAAAAGAAAAGTCTTGTTAGTAAAATCATTTATAACTCAAGAACGGCTGTACCGAAAACAGTGCAATATTATCACTATCTAGTCATAATCTGGAAGCAGTCTTTTAATTCAGAATGTACGAAAATAATCTGGAAGCAGTCTTTTAATTCAGAATGTAAGAAATAGTAATTGCTTTAAATTAGGCAAAGTTTAGCAACGACGGCACGTGGTAAACCGAATTGCAACAAAATCAGAAGTTTTGTTATAGATTATTATAAATCCAATAGCCAAGCAATTAAATCTGGATAAGTCGTCCGTTCAAGACCTTATAAACAATTTTAAAAAAAAATGGCAATATTGAAAAACTTCAAGAGATGTGGGACTCTATTTCAAAGGAACAATGCCAGAATTGATTAAAATCTATGCCAAAGCGTTATAAATGTGTTGTAGAGGACAAAGGTGATTCTACACAACAGATATTATATAGAGAGAATCAAGGAGAGAATATATAGAGAGAATATTACACAACAATAAATATTACAAAAAAATTATTATACCCGTACTCGAAGAGTAAAAGGGTATATTGTATTTGTGGTAAAAGTGGATGTGTGTAACATAGAGAAGGAACAATTTCCGTCTGTCTGTGTCCGTCCGTCCGTCTTGTTTGTCACCCATTGCTCGGAGGCTATAAGAGCTAGAGCAACCAAATTGTTTTTCCAGAGTGATGTGGTATCTCACTCCTAGAAAAGTGTTTTAAAATGTCGCCCCGCCCACTTCTGACCCCAAAAAGGGCGCACATCTGTGGCGTCCACAGTTTTGAAGATAACAGAAAACGAAAAATGCAGAATCATAGAGAAAGATATCTATGATATGAATCGAATCGGATCATTAATATAGCCACAATAGAGAAAAAATGCGAAAAAAACTTCGCTCCCTCTCTTTCGCACTCACACAAAAACAAGTCGATTTGGGTTTTCGTACAAATGAACGGCTGGATCTCAGAGACTATAAGAGCTAGAGCAACCAAACTTTCTGTCAAGACTCCTGTGATACCAAACCTGAACAAGTGTATTTCAAAATTTCGCCCCGCCCCCTTCCGCCCCCACAAAAGACGAAAATCCACAATTTTGAAGATGGAAAAAAAAAGAAAAATGTAGTATCGTAGAAAATGACCATATCTACCAGATTCCTGAATTTGGTTCAGATCGGATCATTACTTTATCCACAATGATCAAATGAATTTTCAGCAGCGATTTTCCACTTGCCACGCCCCCATGCGACGTAAGTCATTTATGCGGATGATATTCGCTACTGATTCTCTAACACTCACACTCACACACTCACGCTCTCACGAACTGCTTCGTGCAGTGTCCGTGTGTTGTTGTGAGAAGTGATGATGTAGTTGTAGATGACAGATGTAGCAAAAAAAATGTAAAATGTAAAAACTGATAAAACATTTGAAAACTCCACATAAATCACATGTGTACAGACTGAGTACGTTTACCCGTAAGTAGAGTCGCGTTCACAGCGACTCCGTAAGTTTTTTCTCGTTATACCCGTACTCGAAGAGTAAAAAGGGTATATTGTATTTTTGGTAAATGTCCGTCTGTCTGTCCGTCTTGTTTGTCGCCCATTGCTCGAAGGCTAAAAGAGATAGAACAACCAAGACCAGACTTTTTTTTTTTTTCTTGCGCTCCGCTTCTTTCTTTTATATATTACAAACAACCGGTGTTTGGCCTTATAAATTTGCTAAATATATTCTTGATCTGATTTTCTATCCAAATCCGCGGGCCCATGCCTAGTTTTTGTGTATAAACACGACGTTTTTAATCAATTTTGTGCGTCCGTTAATTGTGTTTTTTGTTGTTGCTTCCAGTAAGTAAGAAAAATACATTTGGCCGCTCTCCTGTTTTAGCTTTTGTCTTGCAAGTCTCTCTCTCTATCACCCAAACTTAACTAACTGTTCTTTCCTCTCGCTTATAAACCTTTTGTGCAGTAGCTCTCTCACTTACAAGCTGTTGCAGTAGTTTCTTTTTTTTTTTCGAGTTCTTCTTTAAGCATACCTTTTATAAACTGCCTGCACTGTGGTCTGATTGCTATTTGTTTTGAACTTTCTTTTTGTTATTGAAAAAAAAATTAAAAACTAAATTATGGAATTTTCTGTGGTCTGCGCAAAAAAAACCTGCAAGAAGCAGATCACTCGCGATCAGCCGAACATACCTTGCTGGCTTTGCGACAGCGTAAGTGTGCAGGTATTTCTGGCCGTGTGGGTGATGTCATCTCACAACGCAAAGGTCTGCATTATAGTTGTGAGGAATGCCGTGCAGTCGATAACAAAATGCGCTCGTTTATGAGGCAGACGAGGAGTGGCTTTAAGGAGCTGATCGTGGGCTTTAAGAACCAATACGATCGGCTCTTAGCCATGGACACTCAGTTCAGCAGTTTACAGCTGCTGGCTGAGTCTCCGCGGCACAAGAAGTCCACTCCGCAGGACTTGCAAGTGCCAACTGCCTCACGCCCGCCGGCATCTGAAAAACTAACTCCGACCACTACGACAGTGCAGCAGTTGATTTCGTTTGCCACCCAAGGGCAACGATCGCTGCTGGTGATGCAGATTCGGTAGCCTAATGCATCGTCTCGGAGAACATGCAGCCGACTGTAGCGTCCGTGTCCGTAGAGTCCGTACCAAACTCCATAGCTATCCCATCCATTACGAACCCGCCAGTTGTTGTACGTCCGGGACCACCGGATATTGCCATCACAGGTACCGCACCTGTGGTGACAAAACCACTGGTGGGTGTCTCACCAAAGTGGCAAGTTTTTTGTCTCTCGGCTTTTGCCCCTGATCTCACATCTAATGATGTAACTGCTTTTATACAAAAAAAAAAATAAAAGCCGAAGGCCTAAAGGTGGGGAAGTTTAATTTCGCTTATGCCAGGGGAGATAGCTTCTTTTAAGATAAGCGTCTCCCCATCTCATTTTCGACACCATTTGTTTCTGCCAATTTTTGGCCGGAGCACTTGGTTGTGAAAGAGTATAAGGCTAAGAAGAAGAATAGGCCCCCCTAACTCTCCCCGGCAGTCAGACCAGTGCTCCATCCTCATCTTCCCGCTCTACTTCTACCCATCCAAAAACCTAGTTTCCTCTCCTTTAGTTACTTACCAGAATGCTAGAGGATTACGTAATAAGCTCAGCACTCTCTATCTTAATAGTCTCACATTTTTGTCCCATATTATTGTGTTAACTGAAACCTGGTTAAAGCCGGACATCCTTAGTTCCGAAGTTTTGGCAGATCGGTACACAATATTTAGAAATGACCGTTTGTCTCGACGTGGAGGAGGGGTCCTCATCACAGTGGACTCTAACTTCACGTCGGAACATTTCATATTCCAGGTTTAAAAAGACCTGGAATTCCTGTGCATAAAACTGATTCTTCCAGCCTTTTCTATTTTCATTACCTGCTCGTACATTCCACCGTCTTCGGATATCTCTATATACGAGCAGCACCTGCCCGCTTTAAAAACTGTTTCTTCCTCGCTATCAGATAAAGACCACATGATAGTTCTGGGGGATTTCAATTTGCCAGGCACTGTTTGGTCTTCGGTAAACGAGTCGAATAACCTTGTGCCCATATCACGACATGACTTTATTGACGGCTTGCTAGACCTGTCCCTGTCTCAAGTAAACTATGTGAAAAATTCCTTGGGTCGATTGCTCGATCTGTGCTTCGACTCGGATCCGACCATAGCGTTGTTAACCCGAGCCCTTCCGCTCACTATACCTGAAGACTCCTACCATTCTACTTTCGAAGTATCGGTCGATATTGGACCTTCTGTATTGGATCGATCAGGTAAGCTTTCTGATCGTGTCCGCTGCTTTCGTAAGGTCGAGTTTACGAAGTTTAATTGCCTGATTAGGGATTTCGATTGGTCCGCTCTGTACTTGTGCACTGACGTTATGAAAGGCACAAACATTTTCTATAATGTACTTGACACTTTCTTTGATTCTTGTGACCCATATTTTTTACCAAAGTTTACCAAAGAGCTATCCAGTCTAAAAACATAAAATCAAGACTTTATAAACAATTTCAAGAAGTTGGCTCTCCTTCTTCTTCTCTCTCTCGCTATGTAATAGCTCGGTCCAATTTCACCATTGTAAACGCTCAATGCTACAAAAACTACCTAGCTTTTTAGTTTTAAAAAAGTTTAAAAAAAAACTTCGGTCCAAAAGCTTGTGGTATTTTGGCTGTCTTGTCATGTGCGTGCAAATCACTAAGCTTTTCATTGATGCTAGACTTACAGTATTTGCAATAGCATTTCCCTTCATCGGCTGCATCTACAGCCAGCCAATCTTTGAATGATGGGTCCTGCATACAGGCATGATGCGGTTTCTGCTTATAAACCTTAGGCATTTTACACTTACACGATCGCGAATTAGATTGTGAAATAACTCATTAGTGATTGTATTAAACTCGATTCAATTTATTTAATACCTAAAAACGATGAAATTGAATTCTCTTTTGGCTTATCGATGTTATTTTGCGATTTAAATCAAAAAATACAACAAAGTATAATAAGTGTGGCAGCGTGAAAGTATAAAAATACCTGAAGCTGCCAGAGGTTTGTAATAAGCTAAAATTACGCCAGTTTGTCTTGAAAATAGCCATAATTCCCGCTACCCGATATTTTACAATTTATCCCGCATTTGGCAATTGAAACACTATAGATCTACTGGGAAAATAGCTAAATTGGCAACACTGATCCAGGCGCTCATTTTTACGAAAGGGCAAAGCCGACACGTTTCTGTGTGAGTGCGAGCGAGATGGAACGATGTTTTTTGAAATGGTTTTTCTATTGTGGCTATACTAATGATCCGATCGGATTCAGATTTGGGTCTCTGATAGAAATGATCTTTTTTCTATGATTCTGCATTTTTTCGTTTTTGTTATCTTCAAAATTGTGTGCGATTTTGTGTTCAGATGTGCGCTCTTTGTGGGGGCGGAAGTGGGCGAAATTTTGAAACACTTTTCTAGAAGTGAGAGATCACATCAGTCTGGAAAAAAAATTTGATTACTCTAGCTCTTATAAGACGGTCAGACGGACAGACAGCATATACCACAAATACAACATACTTTTTTACTCTTCGAGTACAGGTATAAAAACGAAATACGCAAGGGCCAAAGCATATTGTGAAGAAAGTTCTGCTCCAATATCGGGAAAGTCTCAAAAACGACTTGACTCCGGCTTAAGCTTAATAAGGACAGTGGACTGAGGGCAGTAAAGAAAACCTTACATTGCTAATGAAAGTTGACTTCCCAGGATGTACAAAGGTTGCCGATGCTCCAACGCTTCAGGATTTAGCTACTATGAAACAGATCTGATATCTTCTAAGAGAACTCCTCCTTGCACTAGACAGGATATTTCTAAATCGAACACGAGTGGTAGACGAAGAGCAAGAGAGAGCTGCTTAGACGCAGCAGGTGCAGCAGTAACACGAAAGAAGCGGGAAAGATAGCTGACAGAACGGCCGCAGGCGGGCGGATGCATAAGCGTTATGCTATGGATAATCAACATAAGCCCCTCTGCAGTTTACTCACCCTGCGCACAGACTATATCCCTGTCTAGTAGAAGATCTCGCGGAATATCTAGAGCTGGAACACAAGCTGGAGCTGGCTAAATAAAGCTGAGATCTAAATTTGGAAGGCTGCTTCAGTTAAGCTGACTTCTCGCTTTCGACTTTTCTATCAGGCATAGTGCGCGATGCCTGAGACCAGAGCATGCTCCCGCTAGCGTTTGTTTATATTACAGGTCTGTGATGTGAAATTACATTACAAACAGCGTTACTTTGTTACAATGTGCTTAATATTAAATCTAAGAAAATACGTCTGTTGCACCGAAAATC
Source organism: Drosophila bifasciata (assembly GCA_009664405.1). Lineage (NCBI taxonomy): Eukaryota > Metazoa > Arthropoda > Insecta > Diptera > Drosophilidae > Drosophila > Drosophila bifasciata. Next base: position 28,447,750 of record CM019042.1, read on the forward strand.
ATATATATTAATTTATTTATTTATTTTACCAAACATTGTACAAATTACACTTCTTAATTACTAGTTCGCTTTGGTTTTGGTAAAGGGTTCCAATCTAAATTTGATGATGTTGGCGATGATTCTCTGTACTTTCCCGTTGATTTTAATATTTTTGTTTTATAAAAGTTATTATTTTGAGTTTTTGATAAGATTTCGTCGGTATTAGAAGTTAAGATTGACTTAATTGTTGATTCCGGCTCCGAACATCTTACGTTTTGACTATTTAACTCATTTGCGTAGATATATTCTTTTTCATCATACCGGTATAAAGATGTTAAGCTTGATTTTGTTCCTTTGGCTGCACTCTCATTTTAAAAGCTGTTGATTACGATTTATAGATTCAATAACTTTATTAATTGATTTTCGTAGACTCAATTGGTTTGAATTGTGATTTGTTGAGGTTGAATTAGTCAGACTAATATCGTTAATATTGTTTTTAGAATATGATACAGGTTCGTTCAACTCAAACTTTTTCTGCAAATTATGAAGGTTGTAGGTTTTTTCTGAACTTTTAGATTTGTTTTGTTTGCATGTGTTCAATTTGTAGAATTGATCTTTTCTATTATCCATTTTTGACATGGGGTGGTCATGTAATTTGGTATTAGTATTTGAGTTCGAATTTTCTTCAAATTTGTTTTCATTGTTTTTTAGATGTATTTGAGTGTCTGGTAGTTTGAACATCCAAATCTTTTTTAGTTAAAGCATCGTCAGTACACTTCAACGTTCCATTTGAATCATAATTTACCAGAGATTCGTATCTCTCATTAACAAAAAAGTTCTATTTCATTAGCAAGTGATTTAATGTCAACTCCTCCATCATTATTGATTGAAACGTCAATTTCTCTTTCAAAATTATAATCATTTTGCTAAAATAAACAAATTTTCTTAGTAAATGTTTATTATTATATGTGTAATCTTACCAATGGTGAAGGTGGTTTGTGGGGCTCTCCTTTTTTTTACGATACTTTTTATAAGTAATTGGATTGTTTAAATCTATATTGACTTCGGTATCAAATGGATTAGTACTTGTCAAACTAGACTGCGATGACCTTAAAAGAATAGAAAAGAGCAAGAAAGAAAAGAAGAGGCATATAACTACATCTAATCATATTACACGGATGACAGTATCAAAGGCAAGAAAAGCAAGAAAATAAGGGCAAGAAGATTTATGGAGTACATGGCGTTACTGCTAATATATCTATATATATAAAGAAAAGTCTTGTTAGTAAAATCATTTATAACTCAAGAACGGCTGTACTGAAAACAGTGCAATATTATCACTATCTAGTCATAATCTGGAAGCAGTCTTTTAATTCAGAATGTACGAAAATAATCTGGAAGCAGTCTTTTAATTCAGAATGTAAGAAATAGTAATTGCTTTTAAATTAGGCAAAGTTTAGCAACGACGGCACGTGGTAAACCGAATTGCAACAAAATCAGAAGTTTTGTTATAGATTATTATAAATCCAATAGCCAAGCAATTAAATCTGGATAAGTCGTCCGTTCAAGACCTTATAAACAATTTAAAAAAAAAATGGCAATATTGAAAAACTTCAAGAGATGTGGGACTCTATTTCAAAGGAACAATGCCAGAATTGATTAAAATCTATGCCAAAGCGTTATAAATGTGTTGTAGAGGACAAAGGTGATTCTACACAACAGATATTATATAGAGAGAATCAAGGAGAGAATATATAGAGAGAATATTACACAACAATAAATATTACAAAAAAATTATTATACCCGTACTCGAAGAGTAAAAGGGTATATTGTATTTGTGGTAAAAGTGGATGTGTGTAACATAGAGAAGGAACAATTTCCGTCTGTCTGTCCGTCCGTCCGTCTTGTTTGTCACCCATTGCTCGGAGGCTATAAGAGCTAGAGCAACCAAATTGTTTTTCCAGAGTGATGTGGTATCTCACTCCTAGAAAAGTGTTTTTAAAATGTCGCCCCGCCCACTTCTTCCCCAAAAAAGGGCGCACATCTGTGGCGTCCACAATTTTGAAGATAACAGAAAACGAAAAATGCAGAATCATAGAGAAAGATATCTATGATATGAATCGAATCGGATCATTAATATAGCCACAATAGAGAAAAAAATGCGAAAAAACTTCGCTCCCTCTCTTTCGCACTCACACAAAAACAAGTCGATTTGGGTTTTCGTACAAATGAACGGCTGGATCTCAGAGACTATAAGAGCTAGAGCAACCAAACTTTCTGTCAAGACTCCTGTGATACCAAACCTGAACAAGTGTATTTCAAAATTTCGCCCCGCCCCCTTCCGCCCCCCCAAAAGACGAAAATCCACAATTTTGAAGATGGAAAAAAAAGAAAAATGTAGTATCGTAGAAAATGACCATATCTACTAGATTCCTGAATTTGGTTCAGATCGGATCATTACTTTAGCCACAATGATCAAATGAATTTTCAGCAGCGATTTTCCCTTTGCCACGCCCCCATGCGACGTAAGTCATTTATGCGGATGATATTCGCTACTGATTCTCTAACACTCACACTCACACTCACGCTCTCACGAACTGCTTCGTGCAGTGTCCGTGTGTTGTTGTGAGAAGTGATGATGTAGTTGTAGATGACAGATGTAGCAAAAAATGTAAAATGTAAAACTGATAAAACATTTGAAAACTCCACATAAATCACATGTGTACAGACTGAGTACGTTTACCCGTAAGTAGAGTCGCGTTCACAGCGACTCCGTAAGTTCTTTCTCGTTATACCCGTACTCGAAGAGTAAAAGGGTATATTGTATTTTTGGTAAATGTCCGTCTGTCTGTCCGTCTTGTTTGTCGCCCATTGCTCGAAGGCTAAAAGAGATAGAACAACCAAGACCAGACGTGTTTTTTTCTTGCGCTCCGCTTCTTGTTTTTTTATATATTACAAACAACCGGTGTTTGGCCTTATAAATTTGCTAAATATATTCTTGATCTGATTTTTCTATCAAATCCGCGGGCCCATGCCTAGTTTTTTGTGTATAAACACGACGTTTTTAATCAATTTTGTGCGTCCGTTAATTGTGTTTTTGTTGTTGCTTCCAGTAAGTAAGAAAATACATTTGGCCGCTCTCCTGTTTTAGCTTTTTGTCTTGCAAGTCTCTCTCTCTATCACCCAAACTTAACTAACTGTTCTTTCCCTCTCGCTTATAAACCTTTTTTGTGCAGTAGCTCTCTCACTTACAAGCTGTTGCAGTAGTTCTCTCTTTTTTTTTTCGAGTTCTTCTTTAAGCATACCTTTTATAAACTGCCTGCACTGTGGTCTGATTGCTATTTGTTTTGAACTTTCTTTTTTGTTTATTGAAAAAAAATTAAAAACTAAATTATGGAATTTTCTGTGGTCTGCGCAAAAAAAAACCTGCAAGAAGCAGATCACTCGCGATCAGCCGAACATACCTTGCTGGCTTTGCGACAGCGTAAGTGTGCAGGTATTTCTGGCCGTGTGGGTGATGTCATCTCACAACGCAAAGGTCTGCATTATAGTTGTGAGGAATGCCGTGCAGTCGATAACAAAATGCGCTCGTTTATGAGGCAGACGAGGAGTGGCTTTAAGGAGCTGATCGTGGGCTTTAAGAACCAATACGATCGGCTCTTAGCCATGGACACTCAGTTCAGCAGTTTACAGCTGCTGGCTGAGTCTCCGCGGCACAAGAAGTCCACTCCGCAGGACTTGCAAGTGCCAACTGCCTCACGCCCGCCGGCATCTGAAAAACTAACTCCGACCACTACGACAGTGCAGCAGTTGATTTCGTTTGCCACCCAAGGGCAACGATCGCTGCTGGTGATGCAGATTCGGTAGCCTAATGCATCGTCTCGGAGAACATGCAGCCGACTGTAGCGTCCGTGTCCGTAGAGTCCGTACCAAACTCCATAGCTATCCCATCCATTACGAACCCGCCAGTTGTTGTACGTCCGGGACCACCGGATATTGCCATCACAGGTACCGCACCTGTGGTGACAAAACCACTGGTGGGTGTCTCACCAAAGTGGCAATCTTTTTTGTCTCTCGGCTTGCCCCTGATCTCACATCTAATGATGTAACTGCTTTTATACAAAGAAAAATAAAAGCCGAAGGCCTAAAGGTGGGGAAGTTTAATTTCGCTTATGCCAGGGAGATAGCTTCTTTTAAGATAAGCGTCTCCCCATCTCATTTCGACACCATTTGTTCTGCCAATTTTTGGCCGGAGCACTTGGTTGTGAAAGAGTATAAGGCTAAGAAGAAGAATAGGCCCCCCCTAACTCTCCCCGGCAGTCAGACCAGTGCTCCATCCTCATCTTCCCGCTCTACTTCTACCCATCCAAAAACCTAGTTTCCTCTCTTTTAGTTACTTACCAGAATGCTAGAGGATTACGTAATAAGCTCAGCACTCTCTATCTTAATAGTCTCACATTTTTGTCCCATATTATTGTGTTAACTGAAACCTGGTTAAAGCCGGACATCCTTAGTTCCGAAGTTTTGGCAGATCGGTACACAATATTTAGAAATGACTGTTTGTCTCGACGTGGAGGAGGGGTCCTCATCGCAGTGGACTCTAATTTCACGTCGGAACATTTCATATTCAGGTTTAAAAAGACCTGGAATTCCTGTTCATAAAACTGATTCTTCCAGCCTTTTCTATTATTATTACCTGCTCGTACATTCCACCGTCTTCGGATATCTCTATATACGAGCAGCACCTGCCCGCTTTAAAAACTGTTTCTTCCTCGCTATCAGATAAAGACCACATGATAGTTCTGGGGGATTTCAATTTGCCAGGCACTGTTTGGTCTTCGGTAAACGAGTCGAATAACCTTGTGCCCATATCACGACATGACTTTATTGACGGCTTGCTAGACCTGTCCCTGTGCTTCGTCTCGGATCCGACCATAGCGTTGTTAACCCGAGCCCTTCCGCTCACTGTACCTGAAGACTCCTACCATCCTACTTTCGAAGTATCGGTCGATGTTGGACCTTCTGTATTGGATCGATCAGGTAAGCTTTCTAAACGTGTCCGCTGCTTTCGTAAGGCCGAGTTTACGAAGCTTAATAGCCTGATTAGGGATTTCGATTGGTCCGCTCTGTACTTGTGCACTGACGTTATGAAAGGAACAAACATTTTCTATAATGTACTTGACACACTCTTTAATTCTTGTGTCGCATATTTTTGTCCGATTAGATCTGGGAAGCCCCTTGGTTTACCAAAGAGCTATCCAGTCTAAAAAACTTAAAATCAAGACTTTATAAAAAACTTCAAGAAGTTGGCTCTCCTTCTTTTCTCTCTCGCTATGTAATAGCTCGGTCAAATTTCACCATTGTAAACTCTCAATGCTACAAAAATTACCTAGCTTGATGCAGGATGCGCTTTTCTCAGGACCCTAAACAGTTGTACAGCTTCGTAAACAGCAAGCGTAAAACGTCCGCACATCCATCCTCGCTATCATTTCATAATTCGTCGGCAAACAATGATCAGGCCATTGCCGATCTTTTTGCACAATTCCCATGAAAGCTACTCTGGTCAGCCGTATCCATACAGTTTACCAAGATCGAACGGCATTTTCAGCCCTACGTTAAATGAAAGCTCACTGCTTCAGGATCTTCGACTAGTTAAGCCGGTGTTCTCACCAGGTCCTGACGGAGTCCCCGGCTGTGTACTCAGGTACTGCGCCGACGCTCTGTGTGGACCCTGCTTAAACTATTCACCCTATCCCTTAACTCCTCATGTTTCCCTCCGATCTGGAAGGAATCGTTTATTATTCCTCTCCATAAGAAAGGTAGTAAGTTTGACGCAATGAATTACAGAGGTATATCAAAGTTATCCGCTATTCCTAAAATGTTTGAGAAAATTTTAACCCCGCACTTGCAACATCTCTGCAAATCACTTATATCTCCAACTCAGCACGGATTTAAAAAGGCGACGATCAACAACTACAAATTTACTAGAGTTTACCTCTTTTTATTATTAAAGGCTTCCATGGTAACATGCAGACGGATGTCATTTACACCGATTTCAGTAAAGCATTCGACTCTGTAAACCATTCCCTTTTTAGCACAAAAACTTGATATTTTAGGGTTTCCGCCCAATCTTTTGAAATGGATTTCCAGCTGCCTTTTTCTCTAGGTCTCAAGGAGTCCTCTTTTAAAAACTCCTTGTCTTCCCTTGTTCAGGTTTCTTCTGGAGTACCACAGGGTAGCCATCTTGCCCCCTACTTTTCACACTCTTCATTAATGACCTGCCTTCAGAATTAACAAACTCTCGAGTACTCATGTATGCGGATGACGTTAAACTCTGTGTCCAGTATAAACACATTAAATTTCACTATTGCTTGCAATCCGATCTCAATAGCTTTCAGTCATGGTGTTGTTTCAGTAAAGCATTCGACTCTGTAAACCATTTCCTTTTAGCACAAAAAACTTGACATTTTAGGGTTTCCGCCCAATCTTTTGAAATGGATTTCAAGCTACCTTTGCTCTAGGTCTCAAAGAGTCCTCTTCAAAAACTCCTTGTCTTCACCTGTTCAGGTTACTTCTGAGTACCACAGGGCAGCCATTTGGCCCCCTACTTTTCACACTTTTCATTAATGACCTGCTTTCAGAATTAACAAACTCTCGAGTACTCATGTATGCGGATGACGTTAAACTCTGTGTCCAGTATAAGGACATTACATTTTCACTATTGCTTGCAATCCGATCTCAATAGCTTTCAGTCATGGTGTTGTTCAAATATATAAGGAAATGACATTTCATCGCTCCAGCTCTTGTTGGCTCCTTACACGCTCTGCGGTGGTTCTCTTGAGAGAATTACATTGGCTGATGATCTTGGTGTTAATCAGTCTAGAAAAACTTTTTACTTTTTGCTCTGCGTGGCCTCAACTGGGATGAAGGTGTGAGACTGCCTTCTTACTCTCGTAGATTTCTCTTAATAGAGCTTCCATCCATACTTAATCGTAGAAAAATGCTTGGTGTGATTTTCATGCACAACTTGATCAGGGGTGACATCGACAGCCCTGACTTGTTGAGCCGCATAAACTTCACGATTCCTATTAGATCCTCTACAAATTTTATTCCTTTGTACCTTCCACAGTGTAGATCGAATTATTCCTTGCATTAACCGTTTCGGATCTTATGCTCAGATTATAATTCGTTCTACCATATAATATCCACCACTAAATCACTTCCTCTACTTAAATCACTAATACTAACATTTTTTTGCACGTAATTAGTAATATTCTTTTGTAACATTGCATGTTTAGCGTTGTGTTTAGCCCTAATTATACAAATACTGAAGAGTAAAAGGGTATATTGTATTTGTGGTAAAATTGGATGTGTGTAACATAGAGAAGAAATAATTTCCGACCCTATAAAGTATATATATTCTTAATCAGCATCAATAGCCGAGTCGATATAGCCCTGTCTGTCCGTCTGTCTGTCTGTCCGTCTTGTTTGTCGCCCATTGCTCGAAGGCTATAAGAGCTAGAGCAACCAAACTTCTTATCCAGTCTGATGTGATATCTCACTCCTAGAAAAATGTTTCAAAATTTCGCCGCGCCCACTTTCGCCCCCACAAAGAGCGCACATCTGTGGTGTCCACAATTTTGAATATAACAAAAAACTAAAAATGCAGTATCATAGAGAAAGACCATATCTATAAGGTGCCCAAATCTTAATCGAATCGGTTCATTAATATAGCCACAATAGAGAAAAACTTGCGAAAAAACTTCGCTCCCTTTCTTTTCGCACTCACACACAAAAACAAGTCGATTTGGGTTTTCGTACAAATGAACGGCTGGATCTCAGAGTCTATAAGAGCTAGAGCAACCAAACTTTCTGTCAAGACTCCTGTGATACCAAACCTGAACAAGTGTATTTCAAAATTTCGCCCCGCCCCCTTCCGCCCACCCAAAAGACAAATATCCACAATTTTGAAGATGGAAAAAAAAGAAAAATGTAGTATCGTAGAAAATGACCATATCTACCAGATTCCCGAATTTGGTTCAGATCGGATCATTACTTTAGCCACAATGATCAAGTGAATTTTCAGCAGCGATTTTCCCCTTGCCAGGCCAGCATGCGACGTAAGTCATTTATGCGGATGATATTCGCTACTGATTCTCTAACACTCACACTCACACTAAATCACATGTGTACAGACTAAGTACGGGTATAAAAGTAGAGTCGCGTTTACAGCGACTCCGTACGTTCTTTCTCTTTTTCCTAGAATATTAGTCTAACACCTATCTTTCCTGCATGTTCGCGATCGGTTTCGGTACACGTGTCGCGCGTCATACGGCAGCGCCCCTCGGTCGGTTGGTCGGGGAGGAGGGCTGCGTATCTGCCAAAGATCCGCGCGAAACAGGCTTCGGCTTGGTGTCGCATAGGCCACTTGATGGTGCTGTCATTGCACATCAACGTCCTAAAAATTTTTTCGAGACTGATGTTATATCTCACTCCTAGAAAAGTGTTTCAAAATTTCGCCACGCCCACTTCTGCCCCCACAAAGGGCGCAAATTTGTGGCGTCCACAATCTTGAAGATAGCAGAAAACGCAAAATGAAGAATCATAGAGAAAGACCATATCTATCAGAGGACCGAATTTAATTTGGATCAGTCACAACGGAGAAAATCATTTCGAAAGACATATTCACATTTTTGTCCCATATTATTGTGTTAACTGAAACCTGGTTAAAGCCGGACATCCTTAGTTCCGAAGTTTTGGCAGATCGGTACACAATATTTAGAAATGACCGTTTGTCTCGACGTGGAGGAGGGTCCTCATCGCAGTGGACTCTAACTTCACGTCGGAACATTTCATATTCCAGGTTCCACAAGACCTGGAATTCCTGTGCATAAAACTGATTCTTCCAGCCTTCTCCATTTTCATTACCTGCTCGTACATTCCACCGTCTTCGGATATCTCTATATACGAGCAGCACCTGTCCGCTTTAAAAACTGTTTCTTCCTCGCTATCAGATAAAGACCACATGATAGTTCTGGGGATTTCAATTTGCCAGGCACTGTTTGGTCTTCGGTAAACGAGTCGAATAACCTTGTGCCCATATCACGACATGACTTTATTGACGGCTTGCTAGACCTGTCCCTGTCTCAAGTCAACCATGTGAAAAAATTCCTTGGGTCGATTGCTCGATCTCTGCTTCGTCTCGGATCCGACCATAGCGTTGTTAACCCGAGCCCTTCCGCTCACTATACCTGAAGACTCCTACCATCCGACTTTCGAAGTATCGGTCGATATTGGACCTTCTGTATTGGATCGATCAGATAAGCTTTCTAAACGTGTCCGCTGCTTTCGTAAGGCCGAGTTTACGAAGCTTAATAGCCTGATTAGGGATTTCGATTGGTCCGCTCTGTACTTGTGCACTGACGTTCTGAAAGGCACAAACATTTTCTATAATGTACTTGACACACTCTTTTGATTCTTGTGTCCCATATTTTTGTCCGATTAGATCTGGGAAGCCCCTTGGTTTACCAAAGAGCTATCCAGTCTAAAAACATAAAATCAAGACTTTATAAAAAATTTCAAGAAGTTGGCTCTCCTTCTTCTCTCTCTCGCTATGTAATAGCTCGGTCAAATTTTACCATTGTAAACGCTCAATGCTACACAAATTACCTAGCTCGATGCAGGATGCGCTTTTTCAGGACCCTAAACAGTTTTACAGCTTCGTAAACAGCAAGCGTAAAACGTCCGCACATCCATCCTCGCTATCATTTAATAATTCGTCGGCAAACAATGATCAGGCCATTGCCGATCTTTTTGCACAATTTTTTCAATCAACCTATTCCCATGAAAGCTACTCTGGTCAGCCGTATCCATACAGTTTACCAAGATCGAACGGCATTTTCAGTCCTACGTTAAATGAAAGCTCACTGCTTCAGGATCTTCGACTAGTTAAGCCAGTGTTCTCACCGGGTCCTGACGGAGTCCCCGCCTGTGTACTCAGGTACTGCGCCGACGCTCTGTGTGGACCCCTGCTTAAACTATTCACCCTATCCCTTAACTCCTCCTGTTTCCCTCCGATCTGGAAGGAATCGTTTATTATTCCTCTCCATAAGAAAGGTAGTAAGTCTGACGCAATGAATTACAGAGGTATATCAAAGTTATCCGCTATTCCAAAAATGTTTGAGAAAAATTTTAACCCCGCACTTGCAAACATCTCTGCAAATCACTTATATCTCCAGCTCAGCACGGATTTAAAAGGCGACGATCAACAACTACAAATTTACTAGAGTTTACCTCTTTTTATTATTAAAGGCTTCCATGGTAACATGCAGACGGATGTCATTTACACCGATTTTAGTAAAGCATTCGACTCTGTAAACCATTCCCTTTTAGCACAAAAACTTGACATTTTAGGGTTTCCGCCCAACCTTTTGAAATGGATTTCAAGCTACCTTTGCTGTAGGTCTCAAAGAGTGCTCTTCAAAACTCCTTGTCTTCACTTGTTCAGGTTACTTCTGAGTACCACAGGGCAGCCATCTTGGCCCCCTACTTTTCACACTCTTCATTAATGACCTGCCTTCAGTATTAACAAACTCTCGAGTACTCATGTATGCGGATGACGTTAAACTCTGTGTCCAGTATAAGGACATTTCATTTCACTCTCGCTTGCAATCCGATCTCAATAACTTTCAGTCATGGTGTTGTGCAAATATGTTACACCTGAATGCCTCGAAATGTAAAGTAATGACATTTCATCGCTCCAGCCCCTTGTTGGCTCTTTACACCCTCTGCGGTGGTTCTCTTGAGAGAATTACATTGGTTGATGATCTTGGTGTTAAACTAGACCCCAAGTTAAAATTTTCTGAACATATTTCTACCATGGTAAATAAAGCCATGGGAGTGTTTGGGTTTATAAAGAGGTGGTCAAAGGAATTTGACGACCCCTATATAACGAAGACTCTCTATATTTCACTTGTTCGTCCGATTTTAGAGTACGGCTCGTGTGTATGGTGTCCTCAGTACAAAGTACACCAAGACCGTATAGAATCAGTCCAGAAAAACTTTTTACTTTTTGCTCTGCGTGGCCTCAACTGGGATGAAGGTGTGAGACTGCCTTCTTACTCTTGCAGATTGCTCTTAATAGACCTTCCATCCTTACTTAATCGTAGAAAATGCTTGGTGTGATTTTCATGCACAACTTGATCAGGGGTGACATCGACAGCCCTGACTTGTTGAGCCGCATAAACTTCACGATTCCTATTAGATCCTCTAGAAATTTTATTCCTTTGTACAGATTTCCACTGTGTAGATCGAATTATTCCTTGCATGAACCGTTTCGGATCTTATGCTCGGATTATAATTCGTTCTAACATATAATATCCACCACTAAATCACTTCCTCTACTTAAATCACTAATACTAACATACCTTGCACGTAATTAGTAATATTCTTTTGTAACTTTGCATGTTTAGCGTTGTGTTTAGCCCTAATTTTTCCTCGAATATTAACACCTATCTAACACCTATCTTTCCTGCATGTTCGCGATCGGTTTCGGTACTCGTGTCGCGCGTCATGCGGCAGCGCCCCTCGGTCGGTTGGGCGGGAGGAGGGCTGCGTATTTGCTTTGGGATCCGCGCGTAACAGGCTTCGGCTTGGTGTCGCATGGGCCACTTGATGGTGCAGTCATTGCACATCAACGTCCTAAAGAAAAAAGACATCGTTCCCTCTGGCTCTCTCTCACACAAAAACGAGTCGTTTTGGTTATTCGTATTTTGTGTCAACTGCATCTCAGAGACTATATGAGCCAGAGCAACCAAGCTTTCTGTCCAAACTCCTGTGATACCAAATCAAGACAAGTGTATTTCAAAATTTCCCCGCCACCTTCCGCCACCATAATATGAAAGTTCACAATTTTGAAGATAGAAAAGAAACGAAAAATGCAGAATAGAAGAAAGTGACCATATCTACCAGATTGCTGAATCTGGTTCAGATCGGATCATTATTGTAGCCACAAAGATGAAATGAATTTTCAGTAGCTAGCCGTTAACCCTTCAGCCACGCAGTGTTTTTGTAAGAAGTGATGTATATGTAAATGACAGATGCAGGAATAAATGTAAAATGTAATAATATGTTAAAAAATATAAAAAGAAATTTTAAATTCCACATAAAACACATGTGTACTGACTGACTACGGGTATACAAGTAGTGTCGCGTTAACAGCGACACAACACGTCCCTTCTCGTTAATTTGAGTTTCGATGTTTTTTCGATTTTCTAAAACACCGCTACTATTATATTGAACAGCAGATTTCATGGGTATACGGCCAAAAGTCATATAAAACAAGAAAGTGGAAAGCAAATGTAACAATATTTCTTCGGTTTTTAATGGCTACATTCCAGTCTATTCAAAAAGGTATCATTTCTTACATATGAATGACTAGAAGTGTTAAAAAAAAGTTGTGAACATGTTTTGAGGGGACTACTATTATTTTGAAGACAGCTGTACAACAATCAAGAAGGCAGACCTTCATAGTGAAGAACTTCTTCTTCAGGAAGATACTGTCTGGTAGTGGGAAAAATACCACAAGCTTGGCTTCAGAATAAAATAGTCTTTATCCTCAAAGCAGGAAAAACCTAACACTTAACCCCAAAAAGACCTAGAACAATCAGTCTATCGTCCTTTATTCTCAGACTAGTCGCCCGACAGCTTAGAACGATCATTAATCCTCAGTTCATACACTATGGTCAAGGATGAAGCTGAACGAGAAAGAACGTACGGAGTCGCTGTTGCCGCGACTCTACTTTTTATACCCGTACTCAGTCAGTACACATGTGACTTATGTGGAATTTTCAAATGTTTTATCAGTTTTACATTTTACATTTTTGCTACATCAGTCATCTACATCTACTTCATCCACATCACTTCTCACAACAACACAGGTGCACTGCACGAGGCAGCTTGTGTGAGCGTGAGTGCGCGTGTGAGAGAATCTGTACAATCATCCCCATAAAATGACTTATGCTGCAAGGGGGTCGGGAAGCTGGCAGCTGAAAATTCATTTGATAATTGTGGCTACAATAATGATCCGATCTGAACCAATCTGGTAGATATGGTTATTCTCTACAATACTGCATTTTTTCGTTTTTTTTATCTTCAAAATTGTGGATTGTCGTCTTTTGGGTGGGCGGAAGGGGGCGGGCAAAAATTTTGAAATACACTTGTTCGGGTTTGGTATCACAGGAGTCTAGGCCAAAAGTTTGGTTCCTCTAGCTCTTTATAGTCTCTGAGATCCAGGCTACACAAAAATAAAAAAAAAACAAATCGACTCGATTTTGTGTGAGTGCGAGAGAGAGGGAGCGAAGTTTTTTCGTATAGTTTCCTCTATTGTGGATACATTATTGATCCGATCTGATTCAGATAGATAGATAGCCCCTGATAGATATAGCGTTTCTCTATGATTCTGCATTTTTAGTTTTCTGGTATCTTCAAAATTGTGGACGCCACAGATGTGTGCCTTTTGTGGGGGCGGAAGTGGGCGGGGCTGAATTTTTAAACTTTTTTTCTAGGAGTGAGAGAACACATCAGTCTGGAAAAAAATTTGGTTGCTCTATCTCTTTTAGCCTTCGAGCAATGGGCGACGAACAAGACGGACAGACGGACGGACAGACAGGGCTATATCGACTCGGCTATTGATGCTGATCAAGAATATATATACTTTATAGGGTCGGAAATTATTTCTTCTCTATGTTACACACATCCACTTTTACCACAAATACAATATACCCTTTTACTCTTCGAGTACGGGTATAAAAATGACTCACCCTTTATATAAGAGTCTGAGCTCACCCATTGGGTGTGGTGGGCGTTGGCATCGCTGCCTATTTAAGGCCTTTATTCGACATAAAGCTGTCGCTGGCTGTTTTGCGAACGAGTTCACTGGGAGGATCGCTTTTTTCGTGAGCCACGTAGCAGCCGTGCCGCCATTCCTAAAATTGTGAAGCAGAAAGATTTTTAGGTGTATTCTCGCCAAAACTGTACATATCTTTTTTTGGAGCTACCATTATCCTTCGTCGCTAATCCACAGATTTTGTCTCCTGCCACCCAATTCCCTGATTCAGACGTCCAAGCGGAGATTTATCTGCAGAAGCCTCAGAGACTTCACTAGAAATGTTCTCCACTGTAATGGTGTTATCAGAGTCGACTGGATTGTCGACAGAACTTGCCTCGGCCGCTGCGTCCGACTTGTAGATCTTCATGGTCACCGAGCTGAAGCCGAAGTTGAGCTCTCCCATTGCTCCCCTTGATCCTTGTCTAGAACAAGCACCGCCTTTGTCGGGCCCTTCGTGTTCTTAACTTTTACCAGTTTCCAGTCTGAGGTTGGTACACTAGGGGTTGCATCTCTGCAACATTTTGAGGTCTCCTTAAAGGTGGCCGGCACTCATATGCGGACTCTTGGTTTGCTCTGCACATCCCTCCAGTCTATAGCGACGAGCTTCGACCCAACGTAGACCTCCCAGATTTTCGCTAGCGCAGCTTTGTAGAGCTTCACGGGTTGCTCATCGTCGCAGGCTATCACCTTAATGCTCCCCTGGAGCCAACCCATGTCTTTGCAGACTGGCGGTGGCCAAGAGTCCTTGACTAGAGAGCTCGAAGCTTCTTAAGGCCTTAAGGCCACTGCTTTTCCCTGCTTAGGATTTCTCCCAACCGGTATTTGGGGAGTGCCTTTCTTTGTTTATTTGTGTTTTTTGGCGTTTGCTTATATTCCATATTCATCCAACGCGATGCAGAAAAGGGAAAGGGGAACAAGTTTCGTTTTCGAGGGATTATCTTCCAATCCACGTGACGTAGTCCATTCTAACAGTCGGGCGAGCTTTTGTAGTAATTAAATCGCAAAGTGTTTAAGGGAGTTTGCCAAAGAATATAATGGCACCGTCGTCCCCAAATGTCACCACAATAAATAGCAGATTTATCTGCAGAAGCCTCAGAGACTTCACTAGAAATGTTCTCCACTGTAATGGTATTATCAGAGTCGACTGGATTGTCGACAGAACTTGCCTCGGCCGCTGCGTCCGACTTGTAGATCTTCATGGTCACCGAGCTGAAGCCGAAGTTGAGCTCTCCCATTGCTCCCCTTGATCCTTGTCTAGAACAAGCACCGCCTTTGTCGGGCCCTTCGTGTTCTTAACTTTTACCAGTTTCCAGTCTGAGGTTGGTACACTAGGGTTGCATCTCTGCAACATTTTGAGGTCTCCTTAAAGGTGGCCGGCACCCATGTGCGGACTCTTGGTTTGCTCTGCACATCCCTCCAGTCTATAGCGACGAGCTTCGACCCAACGTAGACCTCCCCGATTTTCGCTAGCGCAGCTTTTAGAGCTTCACGGGTTGCTCATCGTCGCAGGCTATCACCTTAATGCTCCCCTGGAGCCAACCCATGTCTTTGCAGACTGGCGGTGGCCAAGAGTCCTTGACTAGAGAGCTCGAAGTTTTAAGGCCTTAACTCCTTAAGGCCACTGCTTTTCCCTGCTTAGGATTTCTCCCAACCGGCATTTGGGGTTTTTTGTGTTTTTTGGCGTTTGCTTATATTCCATATTCATCCAACGCGATGCAAAAAAGGGGAACGGTCGGATCGGGCAGAGATTTACGTTGCCCAGGTAAGGCATCATTAGAACAGGGAACTGCCAAGTCTCTGAGCTCTCCGTTGGCGACTGTGCTAGTTTTGCTAGTGTGGGACGTATCGCAAAGCATGCGAACGATTGAATTTGCTTGAGAATGACATGCATTGGGATCTTACACTTGAAAATGCAGTATTGTCATCAAGTCCACATCGAACTCGGACACTTTTCGCAATTATTTACAACGAAGCATTGATCGCTATTGAAGACCTTTGCTTGATAATGGCAAGCAAAGCATTAGCTCAATTAGGTATGACAGCGCCTAATCGTGAAATACACGACCTTTTCAACAAAGAACTGGAGCGTGAAAAACAGTATGATCGGTCCAGCTTAATACGTTTGTTCAAAACAATGAGGCAAGATTAAATGTCAATCAAAGAACGGTTTACGACCAAATATTGCGATGAACAACATGGTGGACTGTTCTTTTTGGATGCAGGTGGAGGTACCGGAAAAACGTTTGCATTTCGATTATTTTGGCTACCATTCGAGTACAAGGTAGACTCGCATTGGCTCTGGCTTCGTCTGTCATCGCTGCCACATTATTGATGGTGGTCGCACGGCGCACTCTGCCCTTAAGTTGCACTGGAAC
Organism: Drosophila bifasciata; assembly: GCA_009664405.1. NCBI lineage: Eukaryota > Metazoa > Arthropoda > Insecta > Diptera > Drosophilidae > Drosophila > Drosophila bifasciata. The sequence continues at coordinate 28,463,992 of CM019042.1, forward strand.
ATGCAGGCTGACGATAATCCTACATGCAACATTTCAAAAAGATCTGCAATGGCGAGAGTGCTGCAGCAATGCTCTCTTATTGTATGGGATGTACTATCGCCAACAAGAAGTCACTGGAAGCACTTAATAGTACGTTGAAAAATATTCGAGGAGATAATCGATTGTTTGGTGGTGCGTTGATATTGTTAGCAGGTGATTTCAAACCAACATTGCCTGAAGTCAAACTAGGAACTGCTTCTGATGAAATTAATGAGTATTTGAAAACATCTAATTTGTGGCACTCTGTGAAAACACTTAGATTGACTACAAATGTTGTGTTCAATTGCGAAACGATGCTTCAGCAGATTTGTTTTCCAGACAACTGTTAGACATTGGTAATGGCTCCCAAATAATTTTTGCACTTTTGAGTCATCGAAGGAATACCTAATTTGGAGTGTGTTTCCAAATATTGTACAAAAATTATAGAAACTTTGACTGAAGATGCAATTTTGGCCAGAGCAAATAAAGATGTCAATGAGATCAACGCATCTACTTTGAATTCTATCCCAGGAGAAATGGTTGCGATAGGTTTATTGATACTTTATCAATCAAGATGATGTTGTAAATTATCCAGTCGAAATTCGAAATTCATTGGATTTACCTTGATTGCCGCCAAACTATTTACAAGTAAAAGTTTGAGCCACCATAATTATGCTGCGGAATCTTAATCCACAACGACTTTGCAATGGTACAAGACTTGCAGTGAAAAAAGTTATGACTAATTTACTTAAAGCAACTATTTTGACAGGGAAATTTTGTGGTGAACACGTTTTAATTGCGAGAATTCCGATGATTCCGACTGACATGCCACCTTATTTCAAACGATTACAATTTCACATTCGTCTTGCCTTTGCTATGACTATTAATAAATCACAAGGACAGTCGCTGCAAATTTGTGGTTTAAATTTGGACCGTGCTCACGAGTAGGCAAAATTACTGTTTATCACAAAGCATTGACACAAATCAAATATATTATTTTATCAAAATTATCATTGTTTAATTTCGATGAATTCCTAGACATTGAGTAAGGCTTGAGCGAAGCGCGTATTTGTATAAATAAAAGTTTGAATTCAATAAATGACAATTATTAATCTAGAAACACGCAACATAGTACAGAGAGGGTTTTAATTTTGAAGATTGTGAAGAGGAAAAACCGGTGTGTGTAAATTGAGGTTGCAAGTTGAAGGTGGTGGAAAGGGAGCTAGTCCCATCCATACCCCAGGTTTGGGACGATGGCTTGGGACACAGGTTGCGCTTACACACGCCTTAAGAAGCGGCCCCGGAGATACGGACGAGCACACCCTGAAGGCAGGCGAGGTGAAGAAGTTCCTCGATCTGGAGACCATCGTAGAGGCTGCGTATGTTGGGGGAAATAATCCCCAAAAACCAGCAACTGCTCATTGGTATGAACGCCAATGCCCCCGAAATTGTGTGGGGAAGTTCCGATGTTAACGACAGTAGTAAGTCACTCCTAGAATAAATGCTATCAACTAATCTAGATGTAGCAGTCGTGAGGAAGGAACACACCATCGAAGGTTCCACCTCGTCAAATGTATTAGATCTAACACTCTTAACGGTAAAAAAAATCTGGCTGAAGAACCGTCGAAAGACCATCATAGGCACATTCAGTTTAAGTGCGTATAACTTCTCAACCTCGAGAGAAAAAAGAGAACAAAACCACTCTGAGTACTTTGTTATCTGGCTGAAGAACCGTCGAACCGTGGAAAACGTGATTACGTAATATATGGACAGCCGCTTGTATATTCCTCTCCATAAGATAGGTTGCAAGACTGACGATCATATTAGCATATTATTTCTAATATGCTTGAGAATGTCAAGGAAATGATTATATTTGATTACATGGGGAGGGGAGAGTCTTGGACAATGATTACGTGATCATTTTAGGGGGAGAGAGAGGGTCAAAAATCATCGAAAACGAATTACATAATATATGGACAGCCCCTAAGGTGCCACAGGATAGCCACCTACGCCTTCAGTATTAAAAAAAAATAGCAAAACTTGATCAGGGGTGACATAGATACTTTACTGGTTGAGCCGCATAAATTTCACGATTCTATTATATAATGTAGCAAATTTTATTCCTTTGTCCTTTCCGCTGTGTAAATCGAATTATTCCTTTCATGAACCGTTAAGGGTCTTATGCTCGGATTGAAATTCCCTCTACCACATAACATCCACCACTAATTCTCATCCTCTTCTAAAATCACTAATACATATTTTATATACAATAACATACCTTTCCCGTAATAATGATTTTCTTTGCAACTTTGCATATTGTGAGAACCTATCTCAGGCTGAGGTAGGCTCAGTCCGTCCTGGATTCCTCTACAAAAAATTTGTGGATGGCTGGAAACTTTTACCTGGAGGGCGTGGCCGTGAGACCGAAAGAAGAGCTAAGGTAGCGTTGGGTTACCGTGTTTTTGGCTTGTAATGCAGCTGTTCGCGCTGGGCGAAGAAAATGCTGACCCTTGAGTTTGTTTGATGAAGCCTTTATTTGTATATTTGTAAGTGAGTACTTAATAGGTGTGGAGCTAACGTTTCTGCCCGGTGGCGGTGTGACTGCTGGCGGATGGACTTTCCTAACCGTTTGACTGTCGGCTAAGAGGTTAAGAGGTCGTGTTGCTTTTTGCTCGACTTCGTAATCGAAAAGTCAAGTATTAGGACATGGTCCGCTTTGCTAAAGATTGCAACCGGGAAAAGAGAGTGTGGATCGAAACTCTTCTCGATTTTGTAATCGAGAAGTCGAGCATTGGGTTTTGTGCTCTGTCGACGATCTGACGGTAGGTCAGTGGGTTGTGAGCAGTTGGTTCTGTCGTGTCTGCATGGAGCGAATCAAGTGGTGTATGTGGGTCAGTAGTTGACAAAAGTGGGTGAGGTTGGTGATTGTGTTGCGAGGGTTCTTATAATTATTTTTGCTTAGTCTAGGTGTACCGATGTTTTTATGTTTAGATGAGTAGGGCATCTTATGCCCCTAAAGAATGTAGCGAACCATGACCCCATGGTTAAGTTTTTGTGTTGCTTTTAATTATCCTGATGGAAAATTTTCTAATTTTCATTGTGGCCATACTGATGACCCGATCCGATACAGGGCCTCTAATAGATATGGGCTTTTCTATGATTCTGCATCTTTCGTTTTCTGTTATCTTCAAAATTGTGGATCCCACAGATTTGCATCCTTTGTGGGTTTAGGGACGGTGAGATATCACATCAGTTTTAATAATAATTAATAATAATAATAATAATTAATCATTTCTGCCTAGCCTTGAATCCGCCGACTGAAGGGTCATACACAAACTGGCTTTATGGAAGAAGCGTCAATCTGAAATAAAGTATGTCATTGATCGGATAGAAAATCCGATTATCTGCGAATTGACACGAATCAGTTTTTACAAGGAGTTGAAGCAGTGGACTGTGGTAACTAGAAAGCTCTTAAATTTCTAAAACCACAGCCCAAATCAGTATACATGCCGGTGAAGGGATTCTTAATTGACTCCTCGGATGGTTTAAAAACTTTTATAATTTGAGGACATTGTCACCTTGATGATAGACCTAATCTTTAGCCAAAATAAAGAAAAATAGGTTAATAGGCAAGGATGACTAAGTATTGGGAATCTTTCCTTTGTTTACTACTTTGCAAGATTAATATGAAATAATTTTTTAACCAATATATAAATTCGTATATGTATATAGGGGTTAATATTAAATTTCTCGTGTTACCTTGTCAGCATCTTCGGCGATGAATGTCCAGAATACTGAGTAGTTCTTCGGTAATCATCGTTTCGATTAAAAAACAAACTTATATCAGACTACATGAAAATAAAAAACATGTTTTATATAATTTTAATTCAAAATATAAATCAATTTATTTACGTTTTTGTTGTATCGATATTCTGCAAAGACCTCCTATGAAATTCCTTTAGATTTTGAGTACTACTATCCAAATCATTCTCCCGCATTTTCCAAATATTATTATTAACATTTTTCCGCAATATCGGTGGGCTTTCGGATGTTTTATTTATGCCCAATGTGGATGATTTTTTGGGGAAACGAATATAAAGACCTAAAATTAGAAAAACAAGCACTTAAGTAAGTCAATAAATATTCAAATGTATGGGCTTTTCCAAGATGTCCCGAGTGAAACATGTAAAAGTTGATTAATTATTATGGATTTTTTCTGCAAGAAGCATATCTGCAATGATCAGCCGAGCATCGTTTGCTGGCTTCGTGACAGCGTCGTGCAGACAAATTATGCTGGGAGTTCTGCCCACATCTGGTGGATGCCATTTTCCTACGTTACGGGCCTGCATTATAGTTGTGAGGAATGCCGTGCTGTTGAAAACGACATGAGCTCGTTTATGAGGCAGACCAGGAGTGGCTTCAAAAAGCTTATCGTGGGATTTAAGAAGCAGTTTACAGCTGCTGGCTGAGTCTCCACGGCGTAAGAAATCTAAGAGGCGTAAGAGAATACTAGAGGCTTACGTAGTAAGCTCAGCACTCTTTATCTGGAGAGTTTCATAAATGTTTCCCATATTATTGTGTTTACTGAAACCTGGTTAAAGCCGGACATCCCTAGTTCCGAAGGTTTGGAAGATCGGTACACAATATTTAGAAATGATCGTTCGTCTCGACGTGGAGGAGGGGTCCTCATTGCAGTGAATTATAGTTTCACGTCGTAACATTTCATATTCCAGGTTCAACAACACCTGGACCTTCTGTGCATAAAACTGAGTCTTACAGGCTTTTCTATTTTCTTTATTTTTGCTCGTACATTCCACATTCTTCGGATTATAGAGACATAGGATGCTCGATTAGAGGATTCGAGCAGCTCCTGTGCGCTTTAAAAACGGTTTCTTCCTTTGCTATCAGATAAAGACCATATGATAGTTCTGGGTGATTTCAATTTGCCAGGAACTGTTTGGTCTTCGGTAAACGAGTCTAATAAACTTGTGCCCGGCTTGCTAGACATGTTCCTGTCTCAAGTCAATCATGTAAAAGTTTCTTGAGTCGATTGCTCGGTTCTGTGTTCTGTCTCGGATCCGACCATAGCGCTTTTAGCCCGGGCCGTTCCGCTCACTATACCTGTAAACTCCTACAATCTTACTTTCGAAGTATCAGTCAATATTGGACCTTCTGTATTGGATCGATCGTGTAGGCTATCTGAACGTGTCCTCTGCCTCGTAACGCCGAGCTTCCGAAGCTTAATAGCCTGATTAGGATTTTGATTGCTCTTGTAATTGAGCACTGACGTTATGAAAGGCGCAACAATTTTTACAATGTACTTGACACACTTTTTGATTCTTGGGTCCCAAGTTTTTGTCCGATTAGATCTGGGAAGCCCCCTTAGTTAACCAAAGAGCTACTCTGGTCCATTTTCAGCCCCGTGTTAAATGAAAGCTCACTGCTTCATGATCTTTGAATAGTTAAGACGGCTGTGTACTTCAGGTACTGAGCTGACGCTCTGTGTGGACCCCTGCTTAAACAATTCACCCTATTCATTATCTCTTTATGCTTCTCATCGATCTGAAAGGAATCTTGTATTATTCCTCTCCATTAGAAAGGGAGTAAGTATAACACAATGAATTGTAGAGGTATATCGAGAACATTTTTTACCCCGCACTTACACCATCTCTGCAAGTCACTTATATTTCCAGCTTAGCACGGATTTATAAGGCGACGATCAACAACTTCAATTTTATTAGAGTTCTTTTTTTTATCATTAAAGGCTTCCAAGTCATCTTTGCAGCCGGATGTTATTTACACCGATTTCAGTAAAAGCACTTGACTCTGTAAACCTTTCCCTTACAGCACAAAAACTTGAACGTTTCGAGTTTCCGCCCAATCTTTAAAAATGAATTTATAGCTACCATGCTCTAGGTCTCTATGAGTCCTCTTCAAAAACTCCTTTTCTTCTGTTAAGATAACTTTTTAGAGTACCACAGGACAATCATCTACGCACACTCTTTCTTACCTGACCTGCCTTCAGTGTTAACAAACTCTCGAGTACTCATGTATGCAGATTATGTTAAACTCTGTGTCTAGTATAAGGACATTTCGTTTCATTTTTGCTTGCAATCCGATCTCAATAACTTTCAGTCATGGTTTTGTGCAAATATGTTACACATTAATGCATGTAAATGCAAAGTAATGACATATTATCGCTCCAGCCCCTTGTTCGCGGCCCTTACGTCTTCTGCGGTGGTTCTCTTGATTACTTAATTGGCTCCTTACACCCTCTGCAGTGGTTGTCTTGAGAGAATTACGTTGGTTAATAATGTTGGTGTGGAACTAGACCACGAGTTAAAAGTTTTCCGAACAGATTTCCACCATGGTAAACCATGGGGTTTAGGAAGAGGTGGTCAGAGTAATTTGACGACCCCTATATAACGAAGACTCTCTATATTTCGGTTATTCGTCCGAACTAAGAGTACAGCTCTTGTGTCAGTATAGTCACTATAGAAGTCAGTATAGAATCAAGTAGAATCAAGTCAGTATAGAATCAGTCCAGAAAACTTTTTTATACCCGTACTCCAAGAGTAGGGTATATTGTATTTGCGGTAAAAGTGTATGTGTGTAACACACAGAAGGAATCGTTTCCGACCCCATTAAATATTCTTGATCAGCATCAATAGCCGAGTCTGTCTGTCTGTCCCTCCGTCCGTCCGCTCATCCGTACGTCCGTCAGTCTGTCCGTCTTGTTTGTCGCACCGCGCTCGGAGAGTAGAAGAGCTAGAGCAACCATATTTTGTTTTCATACTGATTTTAAATCTCCCTCCTACAAATGTATTTCAAAATTTCGCTCCCCCCTTGCCCACCATCCAGGGGCGCACATCTGTGGCGTCCAGAATTTTGAAAATAACAGAAAACGAAAAATGCAGAATCCCAGAGAAACCCCATATCTATCAGAGGCCCGAATCTGGATCGGATTGGATCATTGGTATAGTCATAATGAAGAAAACCATTTGGAGAAAACGTTCCCTCTCGCTTGAAAACGAAAACTTGAAATTCACGGCGAAAATGTAAACAATGAACGTAAAAAAAAATGGGAAAACAACAACAAAAATCATTAAATTGTCTCGGGCATACAAATCGGAAGTGAGATAGTTTTTGGTCATGTGTTCCTTTAAGAATTACCGACTGTTCGGTGCTCAGAAAAATGTCCCCAACCGCATCTCTAAATACTTAACATTTGTATGTGTACTTAAAACTTTGTTTGTGTATAGCTACTAAGCCTTTTTTTAATAGCTGTTGAATTAAGTAAAGTTGTTTCGGTGGAATGTATATATAGTATAATTTATTGGTAGGCGAAAGCAAAGGTATGTTGTGTGGTATGTATGTAGTATGACGATCAGCTCAAAACTTAAAAGCGGTCCGAATTGCCCGTGCCTTAATACAAGCGATAGAGAGAACGCAAGAAACAATAGAAGCTCGGTCTACTGCTGAGCCGAGTACGAGCGATAGATAGAGAGCGCGGGAGTGCAGCATAGATGCTGCAGCTGTAGTAACGAAACAAAAAAGTTGACATAAAGAGGCGAGAGAGAGGCGGCTGCTGCCCTATGTAAGCATAAGAAATTACAATATTTATGTACTGTGGGGATTCGAAATAGCAAACATGGGTAGAGTTACGTTACGTTGCTCCACCAACTATGATATAAAGATTTTCCGACCAAGTATCGGGCTGGGAAACCCGATAGTTTGTATTCAGTAAAAGCAGTCACAACCAACCACAAATTTCTTGGCTTAAGTTTTTCAACACAAATATCTATTATAATATCTCCTTCTAGTCAATGGTGGCTTCATCATCATCATCCATTGCCAGCCACATGCTGAGTTTATGTCAGAATATATTTTGCTGCTAAATTATTAAGATTCTTTTAAATCTAAAAGTTAACAAAGTTTTCGCCACACCAAATTGTATGCATCAGCTATTTTTCTTGGAGAGGCAGTGGAAATAATATCTGTCATATTGTCACCGTTCCTCATTACTGTGTTATGTGGGAAAACACTAATACCAAGTATTTCTAATCGTCTGTTTCGTCTCTACGAGGAAGAAACGTTTCCATTTCAGTGAAGTAAAACTTTCTCCTTTAATGCTCAAAATTCCTTTCTGTTAAACTGTATTTATACCCGTACTGAAGAGTAATAGGGTATATTGTATTTGTGGTAAAAGTGGATGTGTGTAAACACACAGAAGGAGGCGTTTCCGACCCCATAAAGTATATATATATATTCTTGATCAGCATCAATAGCCGAGTCGATATAGCCATGTTCGTCCGTCCGTCTGTCCGTCTGTCCGTCCGTCTTGTTTTTCACTCAGTGCACGAAGGCTATTAGAGCTAGACCAATCAAATTTTTTTCCAGACTGATGTGATATCTCACTCCTAGAAAAGTGTTTCAAAATTTCGCCCCGCCCCACTTGCGCCTCCACAAAGGGCGCACATCTGTGGCGTCCACAATTTTAAAGATAGCAGAAAACGAAAAATGCAGAATCATAGAGACAGCCCATATTTATCAGGGGCCCAAATCTGAATCGGATCGGATCATTAATATAGCCACAATAGAGGCAAATGTACGAAAAACTTCTGCTCCATCCCTTTCGCACTCACAGAAAATCGAGTCGATTTGGTTTTTGTATTTTGTGTCGCCTGGATCTCAGAGACTATAAAAGCTAGAGCAACCAAACTTTTTGGCCAAGACTCCTGTGATACCAAACCTGAACAAGTGTATTTCAAAATTTCGCCCCGCCCCCTTCCGCCCCCACAAAATACGAAAATCCACAATATTGAAGATAGCAAAAAAACTAAAAATGCAGTATTGTAGAGAATGACCATATCTACCAGATTCCCGAATTTGGTCCAGATCGGATCATTATTATAGCCACAATGAGGAAATGAATTTTTTAGCAGCCCCCCCACTCTTCTTGCGGCGTAAGTCAATTATTGGGGTTGATTGTTGCTGCAGCTTTTTTTCACACGCACACTCACGCTCAAACATGCTGCCTCGTGCAGG
>CM019042.1:28473357-28552287 GCA_009664405.1 Drosophila bifasciata
CCTGTTTATGCAAACAGCCGGCGTTGAGCTGCAACACACCGCACCGTATTGTCCCAGGGGAAAACCCTACGGAACGGGCCAATCGGACGGTGAAGACCATGATCGCACAATTCGTGGAGGACCACCAAAACACATGGGACGAGCTGATACCCGAGATTTCACTGGCAATCAACTCCAGCGTCTCCGAAACCACTGGATTCAGCCCCTCATTCCTGCTACACGGGAGAGAACCTCGCTTACCTGGAAGCGCTGTACGATGAAGTCACACCAGGGACAGGAAGCCCACCGGACACCGCACACGCGAAGGCAACGCGACTTAAAGAAGTATTTGCAATAGTACGAAACAACACCCAGCGGGCAAGTCAAGCAAACAATCCCGGCACTACAATCTCCGCCGCCGACAATGGCGCCCCCACGGTGGGCTCGCTGGTACTAATCCGCCAACATCACCTGTCTAATGCAGTCGACGGTTTTGCGGCGAAATTGGCCCCAAAGTATGACGGGCCCTACAAGGTCAAAGGCTTTTTACGTCGGCAAATATCGTGAGATTACAGCAGCACCCCGGAAGCCGAAAACAAAAGGTGGCGAACATCAACGACCTAAAAGAATTCCACGACGCAGTGGACAGCGGGTCCGCTAACGAAGCAAACGACACCCACAGTACTACTAACCCACTCCCGGGTATGCCAACCGCCAATTCCGCTGATGGAGCACCCCGAACACAAGAGTACTACTGACCCACTCCCGGGTAGGTCAACCGCCAATTCCGCTGATGGAGCAAACGTAGGCAACAGTACTACTGACCCACTCCGGGTATGCCAACCGCCAACCACCAACCACACCCCACCACCTTTCATCCGCCCGGAAGAAAAGGGGTGTAACGGACCACAACGGTCCGCCACAATAAAATATATATTAAATAATATAAGACTATTATTAAAAACACCTGACACTACCAAACACACTGCACCCAGTGACCCGGTGACCCGACTGGGTCACCTGACACTGCACTCAAGTTCCGCGATCACAGCGAAACGGTGCCCCAACATACACCCACGAAAACGCGGACTCAGCGGCCTCACACCCCAGGTGCCGGCTTTAAATAGCGCGCGCCATGGATCAATGGGGCAGTCGATCGGCAGTCGATCAGTAGTCCATCGGCAGTGCATCAACAGTCAACACCGCGCCACCACAAGAGTACACGCAAGCATTACTACACGACTAGCAGTATAAAAACCCAATTAATCAAGAATAAAGACAAAACCCATAAACCTCAAAACCTCAACCCCGTGTCATCATTTTCTTCGTCGACCGCGAACCCAACCCAGGTAACCCAGAAACATATTATTACCGCACACACCAAAACTCCGGTGTCAGCGTTTTTCCCTTCCATCGCCAAAGTGCGAATACCGAATTGCCTGCACGGTAACCCGACGCTCCGCCCGCTCCATTTTCGGTCTCACGGCCATCCCCTTGCCTTAAAGTGCCAGCATTTCTACAAATTTCTTGTAGAAAGAACCTTGGACAGACTGAGCCTACCTCAGCCTGGGATAGGTATGCTACAGTAATAAGTCTGACGCAATGAATTTACAGAGGTATATCAAAGTTATCCGCTATTCCTAAAATATTTGAGAAAATTTTAACCCTTTCACTTGCAAACATCTCTGCAAATCACTTATATCTCCAGCTCAGCACGGATTTATAAGGCGACGATCAACAACTATAAATTTACTAGAGTTTACCTCTTTTTATTATTAAAGGCTTCCATGGTAACATGCAGACGGATGTCATTTACACCGATTTCAGTAAAGCATTCGACTCTGTAAACCATTTCCTTTTAGCACAAAAACTTGACATTTTAGGGTTTCCGCCCAATCTTTTTGGAAATAGATTTCCAGCTAGGATCTCAGAGACTATAAGAGCTAGAAGAAACCAAACTTTCTGTCAAGACTCCTGTGATACCAAACCTGAACAAGTGTATTTCAAAATTTCGCCCCGCAAAATAGACGAAAATCCACAATTTTGAAGATGAAAAAAAAAAATGTAGTATCGTAGAAAATGACCATATCTACCAGATTCCCAAATTTGGTTCAGATCGGATCATTACTTTAGCCACAATGATCAAGTGAATTTTCAGCAGCGATTTTCCCCTTTGCCACGCCCCCATGCGACGTAAGTCATTTATGCGGATGATATTCGCTACTGATTCTCTAACACTCACACTCACACTAAATCACATGTGTACAGACTAAGTACGGGTATAAAAGTAGAGTCGCGTTTACAGCGACTCCTTACGTTCTTTCTCGTTTTTCCTCGAATATTAGTCTAACACCTATCTTTCCTGCATGTTCGCGATCGGTTTCGGTACACGTATCGCGCGTCATACGGCAGCGCCCCTCGGTCGGTTGGTCGGGGGAGGAGGGCTGCGTATCTGCCAAAAAGATCCGCGCGTAACAGGCTTCGGTTTGGTGTCGCATGGGCCACTTGATGGCAGTCATTGCACATCAACGTCCTTAAAATTTGTTTTCAAGACTGATGTTATATCTCACTCCTAGAAAAAGTGTTTCAAAATTTCGCCACGCCCACTTCCGCCCCACAAAGGGGCGCAAAATTTATGGCGTCCACAATCTTGAAGATAGCAGAAAACGCAAAATGAAGAATCATAGAGACAGACCATAGCTATCAGGGGCCCAAATCTGAATCAGATCGGATCAATAATGTAGCCACAATAGAGGAAACCCAAAAGAATATATATACTTTATAGGGTCGGAAATTATTTCTTCTCTATGTTACACACATCCACTTTTACCACAAATACAATATACCATTTTACTCTTCGAGTACGGGTATAAAAATGACTCACCCTTTATATAAGAGTCTGAGCTCCCCCAATAGGTGTGGTGGGCGTTGGCATCGATGCCTATTTAAGGCCTTTATTCGACATATAGCTGTCGCTGGCTGTTTTGCGAACGAGGTCACTGGGAGGATCGCTTTTTCGTGAGCCACGTAGCAGCCAAAGCCGCCATTGCTAAAATTGTGGAGCAGAAAGATTTTTAGGTGTATTCTCGCCAGAACTGTATCTTTTTTTGGAGCTACCATTATCTTGTAGTCCATCGTCACTAATACCCTCTGCACACTGAGCCCATCCTGGGGAATGGTTGAATTTTTGAAAGATGTGAAACACCGATTCACATTGGCACCATCCACCATCCACCATCCATGAGAAACCATCCATCCGGTGAAAATTGTAAGGAACCTATTTCAGGCTGGGGTAACTCAGTCCGTCCAGGGTCGGCTACAAGAAATTTGTAGTTGTTGTGGGGACTTTAGGCGAGGGTGAGACCAGGCGAGGCAATGCCGTAACCGCGTCGTGCTTGGGATTACGAGACTTAGAAACTGGGTGGGTGGGGCAGTGCGTCGTCGCAAAGCCGCCGAAGGCCGGGAGGATCAGGAGCAGGTGAGGCCGAGCAGTGCGTTGTCGCAAAGGCTCAGGGGGACCCGGAAGACGAGGCAGAGCAATGCGTTGTCGCGAAGGCTCCTCGAGAGGATCAGGAAAAGGAGCGAGGCAGAGCAGTGCGTTGTCCAGGGAAAAAGGCTCAGTGGGACCAGGAAAAAGGCGAGGCAGAGCAGTGCGTTGTCGCAAAGGCTCGGGAAGATCAGGAAAAGGCGAGGCAGAGCAGTGCGTTGTCGCAAAGGCTCGAGGGGATCAGGAAAAGGGGGCGAAGCAGAGCAGTGCGTTGTCGCAAAGGCTCGGAAGACTAGGAGAAGGTGGAGGCAGAGCAGTGCGTTTGTCGCAAAAGGCTCAGGAAGACTAGGATAAGGCGAAGGCAGAGCAGTGCGTTGTCGCAAAGGCTCGGGAGATCGGGAAAAGGTGGAGGCAGAGCAGTGCGTTGTCGCAAAGGCTCGGGAAGACTAGGAGAAGGTGAAGACAGAGCAGTGCGTTGTCGCAAAGGCTCGGGAGATCGGGAAAAGGTGGAGGCGTGTTAGTGGTTAACGCATAAGTTGACAAAAATCAGTTTGGTTTAAGTGTATAGGTACGATTTTATTTAATAACAATGTTCAATGAATGGGGTCCCTGGCTGCACCATGTGGTTTCTTCGACTTACGTGTGGCTATCAAAAATGAAGTGAAAAAAGGGGGTCGGTACCGCGCCGTTCGCGTGGACATGAACTTATACCGCGATCGCGTCGTGTTCCTGGGCCGTTGCCAGTGTCGATTTGTTTGCACTCGTTTGCGTTTGCACTGTGGCTGGTTTGCACTGTGGCGCGTGGCTTGAGGGTTTTCTGCTCTGAGTGTGTACTGCTCGGCTTTGCAAGTTCGTCGTTGAGTGCCGGCTCTTCTTTTCTTTTCCGATCGATTGCCTTTTTTTGTTAGGTATCGATAGTTTTTCCTGGAGTTGCCACCTCGTCCACTATCGGTAGTATTCTTAACGCCTTATTCTTAAATGTCTTAACGCCTTCCCTGGCGTAGACCTAGTATTTCTTAGAATAATAATAAAACTATATATTCACTAGGTATAACTATTATAAGGATTTATTATAAGAAACAGATGTGGCCTTCAGTGGCGGGTCGTTGTGGGTGGGGGAAATAATCATAAGAAAACATAAAAGAAAAGAAAAATACTAAAAGATACTAAAGACTACTAAGACTAAATAAAAAGAAAATGCCTCCAGTGGCAATTCCATGGCCGGTCCTGGGTCGCATGGTGTAAACGGAGAGAGGGTCTGTAAAGACATCTAGGTCTTTACACCCCCCCCTTTCTTCCCGGAACGGATCGAAATATAGATCTTGCCGTTCTTGGTCCTGTTGACCTGGTATTCCTGGCCGTCATGAGTGGTGGTGAAGCGGGCCTTTGTACCCGGAAATGCGGAGATTTGGACCTCCTGGATGAGACTCTCGTCGGCAGTCGGCGATCGGGGAGTGTGTACGTGCCAGTCGCTTGGGGCTTCGTTCCAGGGGTCTTCGCGTGCCAGCTCTTCGACGATGCTAGTGTCAGTCGTATGGAGCAACTCGTTGAAGTCCAGCTCTGAACCAAGGATCTGTAGGGAGGTCCCTCCAGGTCCTCGGTGCCAAGAATAGGCTCACCACCCAGTGAGGCGGCGTTTGTACCGGAGGTTGATGGCAACACGGACTCTGGGTTGTTCAGTGCGTGGGTGTCCGCCTTGTAAGACTCCTGACTCCTGGGGTGAGTCTTTTCGCAGTGCATTGGGCTTGACCCTTCGAAATCGGATGTTTAGCGACTGCTGGGTGGGGTTGGCATCCCACTCCCCTGTCGACTTCCCATTGTTCATCCGATCTTGTGAGACCTCGGGGTGGGGGTAGGTCCGTCGGAAACGAGGGCCATCTTCGTCCTCCAGGGAGGATACCGACTCCCAGCTAGCAAGGTTGTTTTCCCTTTGGGGACTGGTCGCGGTGCGTCGCCGCTTCGGTAATTTAGCCGTAAGGTCCTCGTCCGGATCCTGGGCCTCCCCTGACTGCGTGGTCCATTTCTGGAGGTGGGTGATTCCTGTCCTCGACCATTGGCTCGGCGTCTTGTTCCGGTTCGGCTGGTTGGTGCGCTGGACTATTTCGCAGGGCTTCGGCAGGTTCCTGGAAGGTATTGAAGAATTCCTGTACGCTGCGCCATGGTGGAATGATCACGTCCACGGTCATCCGGCAGGTCTGGGTGACTCGCATGCCCCAAGGGGTGACGATGTGATGATAGTTCTCGGCACTCGATACGAACTCCTGCACGTAGTAGTCGTCATCATCATCGTCCTGGTCGTACCAATTTGGTGGCGGTGGTACATGTGGTTCCAGCCCTTGTTCGGGTGTCACAGCGCGGTATACTCCTTGGCCGAGTCGGGGGTCGCGTCTACGACGGAGGATTCCTCGGTTTCATCCGTGCCCTCAGCATAGCGGGGCGACCGGTAAGTGGGATGGATCGTCGGGTCCGGGTCCGCATACGGTGTCGCACGTGGCGCGTAAGAGGGTGACTCCGGTGCGTAACAGGGTGAGTCGAGAAGCGTAGCGTGGTGAGGCGGGGAGCGTAGCGTGGCGAGTCGGGAGCGTAGCGTGGAGAATCGAGGCAGCGAATCGGGGGCGTAGCGTGGTGAATCGGGGGCATCGCGGGGGTACGACGGGTAGGTGGTACGCCGTGAGAACAACGGTGGTGTGGCTGGGCGACCTATGGGCGGATCGTCTGTGGACATCGGAGATGACGTCAGGTCCACCCAGGCGGTCGGGTCACCGGCGGGTCGTCGTGGTGGTGGTGTGGCACGATGGGCCCGGAAGTTCGCCGCCGTTGGGACGTCGTTTGCAGTGGAGTCTTCGTCGGAAAACTCCATTTCGTCGTCGTCTTCGGCGAGCTCGGTGTCCCGGTCGTCTTCGTCAAATTCCGCGTCCCTTGGTGGAGTCCCGGAGGAGCTCTCCTCGCCCAAATCCATGTCGGCGGCTACGGGGGGCTTATGGCTATAGAAAAAATATGTGGGTTAACTGATTCTGGCCTACTTATTGTTATTGGTTCCCTTGGTGCAGCCTTACAAATTTCTCCTAACCTGTACACTAACTTACTAACAAGTGGTCACAATAGAGATACAGAGTAGGGATAATAAAGAAATATTCGGCTTACTGCTCTAGTAGTGTCTGGTCCTGGTCGTGCGGGAGGGTCTGGTCTGCGATGTCCTCGTTGTCGTGGAACTGCTTGAGGTCCGCTATGTTTGCTACTCTGTGTTTCCGGTTGCTCTGGTGCTGGAGTCGGACGACATTTGGTGAGATGAAGCATTTCAGTTTGTATGGCCCGTCAAACTTAGGAGCCAGCTTTGCAGCGAAACCGTCAGCTGCGTTGGAGAGATGATGTTGCCGCACGAGGACCAAAGCTCCGGTGGTAGGGCGCCATTGTCTTCGCCGTAGGTTATAGTAGCGTCCTTGTTCCTGGCTTGCTTGTTGCATATTGTGGCGGGCGATTGCAAATATTTCCTTGAGCCTGGTTGCTTTAGACAGGGGGCTGATTCCGGGGGGCTTCCAGTTCCAGGTGTGACTTCGTCGTATAAAGCGCCGGGCAACCGGGGTTCTCGGCCGTGCAGCAAGAAAGCTGGGCTGAAGCCGGTCGTGTCGGAGATGCTGGAGTTGATGGCTAAGGACATTTCTGGTAGTAACGCGTCCCAGGTGTTTTGATGTTCTTCGACAAACTGAGCTATCATCGTTTTTCACAGTCCGATTAGCCCTTTCTGTGGGGTTTTCTTGAGGACAGTAGGGGCTGTGTGTTGGAGTTCTACTCCTGCCGATTTGAGGAAGGCCTTGAAGGAGCGGCTGGTAAACTGGGTACCGTTATCGCATACGAACACCTTCGGTACTCCAAAATGACTGAGGATCCGCTCCCGAAAGGCTCGTTCAAGGTTTTGCTGTTGCTTTCTTGAGCGGGACTAATTCCACCCACTTGGAAAAGGTATCAAAGAATACCAGCGGGGTAATGTTACCTTGTTTGGATCGTGGGAGCGGTCCTACGAAGTCGGCACACAGGGTTGCAAATGGCTCTTCAGGTCTGCGGGTGAGCATCTTTCCGGCGGGTTTTGTTGCATGGTTTTAAACTTCTGGCAACTGACGCATACTCGAACGTATCGTCTCGCGTCTCGGTACATACCTGGCCAGTAGTATCTTTTGTGTGAGCCTGGTGATCGTCTTCCGTACGCCGAGATGCCCGGCGGTAGGTTGGTCGTGGCATTCGTTCAGTACCCTCGAGCGACGGTCTGTGGGTACACAAAGCTTCAAGCCACATAATCGTCATCGTCCGCTCCGTGCCCTATGTTTCGATAGAGTTGTCCGTTCTCCTGTGCGTAGTCCGGATATTTCTGGGGCTCGTCTTGGACTTGTTGTATCCGGCGCTTTATCCAGGGCAGGCGGTTTCCTCGTCTTCGATCCGTGCAAAAGGGCTTCCAAGGGTTGCCTGGATAGGGTGTCCGCCACAACGTTTTGTTTTCCGCGCGATAATGCACATCGTATTGGTACTGCTGTAGCTCGAGTGCCCATCTCGCCACTCTGCCGTACGGACTGTCAATGGTATTTAGCCATTTAAGGGCGAGATGATCGGTGATAACGTCAAATCTATAGCCTTCGAGGTAACAACGCAGTTTTTCTAATTGCCCATATAACTGCCAAGCATTCTTTGTCCGTGGCCGAGTAGTTCTCTTCTTGCTTTATTAAGGCGTCGACTCACATATGCTATGACCCCTCTTTGCCGGCAATCTCCTGTGTGAGGACTGCACCTATTCCGAGGTTGCTTTGCGTCGGTTTGAAGTGCAAACTTGGCGTTGAAGTCAGAACGAAAAGCGAGTACTGGGGGCGGTGGTTAGGAGTTCCTTGAGTTTGTCAAATGAGTCCTGTTGTTCCCGTGTCCATGTCCAGGCTTGTCCCTTCTTGAGAAGTTGTGACATTGGCTGAACAACGGTGGCGAAATTTGGCACGAACCGGCGATACCACGACGCCATCCCTATGCATTGCCGTAGTTCTTTTGAGGGGTGGCGGGGTCGCAGATCTTTAACCGCCGCTATCTTGTCTGGGTCGGTATGAATGCCTTCCTCACTAACCAACCATGTGTCCTGGGTATTTTATCCGGCGTTGGAAAAACGTACATTTGTCGAATTTATACGAAGATTAGCCTGAGTGACGTAGGCGCGAGAAAACTTTCTGGACGTTTTGTCGGTGTTCCGCGAAATCCTTCCCGACGATGACGATATCGTCCAGGTAGGCAAACGCAAATGGCTCCATATCTGCTCCGATAACTGTGTCGAGGGTCCGTTGGAACGTGGCTGGGGCAGAGTGCAGTCAAAGGGGCATTACCCTCCATTGGTACAGACCTCTTCCGGGTACCGTGAAAGCGGTGGCTTCCCGGCTATCGGCGGCCATTGGTACTTGCCAATACCCGTTTTTCAGGTCTAAGGTCGTTATGAAGTGAGCATTCTGGAGTCGTTCTAGGATATAGTTTATCCTTGGCAACGGGTAGGCGTCGGAATCGAGCGTTCATTGAGTTGTCTAAAATCTACGCACATTCGCCACTTTCCTTTTTCTTGCGAACGAGCACAATTGGGGCACTGTGAGGACTTCGCGATGGTTCAATGAGACCCTCGGCCAACAACTGATCGACTTGTTCATTTTATGATGCGCATCATGGCGGATTCTTCGGATAATACCGCTGTTTTATCGGGCGGTTGTCTCTCATGACAATGGTGTGTTCTGCTAGGTCTGTCGTCCCTTGAGAGTTTCGAATTTTGGAAGCTCTTCGGCAAGAAATTCGCGGATGTGTGGCGCTATGTCTGGAGGCCAGGGCTGTACGTCTAGTTCGGGTTCATCTGCGGCATGCGGGTTCATTTCGGTGTCGGCGGTTTCGGTGGAATGGTCGGGATGAATGGTCGTGTCGAATGCGCTTGGGTGGTCTGGTCGGGTGGGGTACTCGGAGATGTTGGAGATGATGGGTGTAGTGTTGTCCATTATTGCTGGATTCCTCTGGCCTGTGTCTTGAAGGGATATCGGCGCGACGTTGTCCGGCTGTCTAGCAGCATATATGTCCCTGGATTCCATTCCGGTCCTTGAACTCGTGCTCCTTGTCCTAGTGTTCATGGTCGTGGCTGATATGGTCGTGCTCGTGCCCTCTGTGGGTGTTCTCGTGTTGGTGGTCTGGATAACCATTCTCGTGCTTGTGGTTTCGGTGAAAACCGTCGTGTTCGTGTTTCCTGTGATCACCCTCGTTATTGTGTTCTCTGTTGCTTGTTGTTGATCCTTGTTGATCTGTGTCGTAGCGGGGATTTCTGGGGGTTTTCTCGCGTTTGCGTTCTCTGTGGAGGATGTCGTGGCCATGGTTGTTGGTCTCCGGATTTTTGTTTCTCCGTTGAGGAGGTCGTGGTTGGGTTCTCGGTTGGTGGTCGCTTGGTTTTGTGCTTGGGTCCTTGTGTTGCACATGGCTGGCGGTGGCCATCGGCTCGTCGTCATTGGTGCAAATGCCTCGTAAATGTAGGCGAGTGGTTCCGCATTGTATTGTGGTTTCTATGGCGCATAAAAATCCATCCCCAGGATAACACTCTCCACCATGCTTGGTAATACCAATAGGGGTATCCGTACCTCGCGCGTATGCAGCTGAGTGGATGCGAGTAAGACTTGGGTAATGGACCTCACCGACCCGTCGGCTAGACGGATCTGCATTAAGGCGTCTCGTACATTGGTGTCCGTAATTAATCTCTCTGCCAGATCTTGATTAACGAAACTTCGGGTAGCTCCTGTGTCTATGGTTGCTTCCGTCGGCCTTCCTTCAATCGTTACCATCGCCACTATCCGGCCGTCATGTACGTGTAAGGGTTTTTTGATCTTGGGTTCTTGATGGCGTCGTTCTCGGCTGTTCCCGTCACAGTCGAGGACGCACCTAGTTCCAAGCTTCTCGTTTGCAGCATTGGATGGTTCGAATGCCTCGTTTCCCGCATTCCCAACAAAATAGGATAGAACTATTTTGACAGCTTGCCGCCAAATGGTCGGATCCTCCGCATCGACGACATGCCGTGCGCGCGTTGGTAATGGGGGAGGTGTCGTGCTGAATCATGTTGTGGGGAGATCTCTTTACCCGGGATACTGTGTTGCGTTGGGCCGGGCTTACTAGTGAGATCTAACCGATTATAGGAGTCTTGGCGAAACGGGTTCCGCGTCTGGTTCCTTTCCGGTTCCTTATACTCTGGGCTCGGAGGGGTCTGTTGCGTCTTGATGTACTCTGCGGTGACTTCGCTTCTGGTGAGTTCCAGTTTCCCGTGTCGTTCCGTTCCTGAATGCTTTCAAATTCCACGGCTAACTGTGTTAGCTGGGCCAGGGTTCGAAGTTCGTGTCTCCTCACGTATAGTTGGTACCCTGGTAGAGTATTGTCGTATATGCGATTGAGTTCTTGAGTCGTGTCATACCGTGCGTGGTGCATGGGGAGGCGGATCTCGATGACGAAGTCTTAAACGGCTCGCCGACCGCTTGTTTTCGTGCCCTGATTTTGTCTTCAAGCTGTTCAAAATATCGCGGCGGAAGAAAGAATGTCAAGAATTCCTTTCGAAACTCTTCCCACGAAGCGTTCTGAAGTCGGCTGGTTCGGAACCAACGACCCGCTCTCTGTCGGTGAGAACTTCTGCCATGGCTCGGGGTAAATGATTAATGTTGACTCCGTATGAAAGAGCACGTTCTTCGAGCAATTCCACGAATGTCAAGGGATCATCGTGGCCGTTGAATTAATGCCCCAGTGCCTAATTCTGTCCGCCATCTGGAAGGTGTGGGGTACGACGTGTCCCGGTGGCTCCCAGGCTCAGGGGTCGGCTTGTTTTCGTCCTTAAGAGGCAGTGTTCTTCGTATGGATATCGGATGGTCTTCCGGCGACCGAGGCCTTGGTGAACCTTCCTCGGATATCAGGACTGAAGGGGACACATGGTTTTTGGACGTCGCGGCCGGGGTAACGGGTATGCCAAGTTTTTGATCGAGGGTCTTCTTCGTCTCCTGGGATGTTTTGGCGCTTGGCTGCGGTGATTTGGAGCGTCCCCGCGACCTGGAATACTGTCCTTCGAGTTCTGCCAATCGAACCCAGACGTTTCGAGTGAGTTTGCCTTCGACGAGAGGCGTAGCGAAAGTCTTCCTCAGGTCATCCACGGTGCCTTCCTTGGCAAACCCAAACTCGTCTGCGAATGCTTCGAGTTCGTCTCGACGGCGTTGATGTATCCATCCGATTCCCACCCCAGGATTCTTGATTAGGTCTGCAGGGTAATACTCACCTGGTCACCGTCGGTACGTTGATCCATGCTTGGACGTAGGGGCTCGAGCTAGTGCACGTGGAGGGCAGGCGTAGCGGTATTTACTGTCGGTATTTATTTCGGTTTTTTTTTCTCCACACGGTTCGATTTTTCGGCACTGTCACTGAAAGTGCGTCTAAAATTGTATTTGGTTGCGCTGTATCTGTACTGCGATAGGTTTTAGGCGGGCACTGTAGTTTTGTACTGCGATGGTTTTTCGGGCGGGCACTGTAGCGTTGTACCACGATGACTTTTCGGGCGGGCACTGTAGCGTTGGTTTTCGCGATCTCCACTATGTGTATACGTGTGTGGTTTTGCGGTACCTGCGCGTGTATGTGTTGTTTTCTGGGTACGGCTTTAGTTTTTAGGGTGCGGGCGTATGTGTGTGTGTATGTTCGTGTGTATTTGCACTAAGTGTAATGTTTGTAGGTTTTCTGTGTCTGGCTGCTGCCCGTACTTTGTTTTGGCTGTACTTAAAGCACGTGTTTGGTGGGCATGAGTTTGCCGTGAGGCTTCGCTTTGACTAATATCTCCCTAAAGTCCCTGCTCGGGCGCCACTTGTAAGGAACCTATTTCAGGCTGGGGGTAACTCAGTCCGTCCAGGGTCGGCTACAAGAAATTTGTAGTTGTTGTGGGGACTTTAGGCGAGGGTGAGACCAGGCGAGGCAATGCCGTAACCCGCGTCGTGCTTGGGATTACGAGACTTAGAAACTGGGTGGGTGGGGCAGTGCGTCGTCGCAAAGCCGCCGAAGGCCCGGGAGGATCAGGAGCAGGTGAGGCCGAGCAGTGCGTTGTCGCAAAGGCTCAGGGGGACCCGGAGAAGACGAGGCAGAGCAATGCGTTGTCGCGAAGGCTCGAGAGGATCAGGAAAAGGAGCGAGGCAGAGCAGTGCGTTGTCGCAAAGGCTCAGTGGGACCAGGAAAAAGGCGAGGCAGAGCAGTGCGTTGTCGCAAAGGCTCGGGGAAGATCAGGAAAAAGGCGAGGCAGAGCAGTGCGTTGTCGCAAAGGCTCGAGGGGATCAGGAAAAGGGGGGGCGAAGCAGAGCAGTGCGTTGTCGCAAAGGCTCGGGAAGACTAGGAGAAGGTGGAGGCAGAGCAGTGCGTTGTCGCAAAGGCTCGGGAAGACTAGGATAAGGCGAAGGCAGAGCAGTGCGTTGTCGCAAAGGCTCGGGAGATCGGGAAAAGGTGGAGGCAGAGCAGTGCGTTGTCGCAAAGGCTCTCGGGAAGACTAGGAGAAGGTGAAGACAGAGCAGTGCGTTGTCGCAAAGGCTCGGGAGATCGGGAAAAGGTGGAGGCGTGTTAGTGGTTAACGCATAAGTTGACAAAAATCAGTTTGGTTTAAGTGTATAGGTACGATTTTATTTAATAACAATGTTCAATGAATGGGGTCCCTGGCTGCACCATGTGGTTTCTTCGACTTACGTGTGGCTATCAAAATGAAGTGAAAAAGGGGGTCGGTACCGCGCCGTTCGCGTGGACATGAACTTATACCGCGATCGCGTCGTGTTCCTGGGCCCGTTGCCAGTGTCGAGGATTTGTTTGCACTCGTTTGCGTTTGCACTGTGGCTGGTTTGCACTGTGGCGCGTGGCTTGAGGGTTTTCTGCTCTGAGTGTGTACTGCTCGGCTTGCAAGTTCGTCGTTGAGTGCCGGCTCTTCTTTTCTTTTCCGATCGATTGCCTTTTTGTTAGGTATCGATAGTTTTCCTGGAGTTGCCACCTCGTCCACTATCGGTAGTATTCTTAACGCCTTATTCTTAAATGTCTTAACGCCTTCCCTGGCGTAGACCTAGTATTTCTTAGAATAATAATACAACTATATATTCACTAGGTATAACTATTATAAGGATTTATTATAAGGAAACAGATGTGGCCTTCAGTGGCGGGTCGTTGTGGGTGGGGGAAATAATCATAAGAAAACATAAAAGAAAAGAAAAATACTAAAAGATACTAAAGACTAAATAAAAAGAAAATGCCTCCAGTGGCAATTCCATGGCCGGTCCTGGGTCGCATGGTGTAAACGGAGAGAGGGTCTGTAAAGACATCTAGGTCTTTACAAAATTTGTTTACGTTTGTAATTAAAATGAATTTAAATGACATTGCAATGGTTGTAAATGTGATTCAGCAGCAAAACATATTCTTGCACAAGCTTAATCATGTTGCTGGACATGGATGATGATGATGAGGACAACTTTGACGAGGAGGAGATAATAGAATGGATATCTGTTTTGAAAAACACTGAAGCCAGGAAGGTTGTGGTCATTTGTAAGCACTCACTACTACTAAATGACACCAAAGGATAGCCATCATAAAAACAATAGTGCCATTATATTGTGCTGTTGTATTTTGCACAATATGTTAAACATGCACAACAGCTCAATTAATGAAAGTTGGGAACTTATTTTAAGTGAGCAGAGAGAACAGCCCCATCGCAGCAATATTTCTGCTGATTATAATCATTCAGCAGAACATATACGATCTGCAATTGCAACATATTTGTGTAAATAGAATAAATTTAAATAGTTAGTTTTAATCATTTATTAAAATTACTTAAATTTAAACTTACAAGAAATTTATTATAACTACTGCTGTTTGTTTTCTCTTAAAAATTGCATCAAAACCGTTTGAAACGTCGTCTGGGTGCGGATCAGCTCCTCGAGGAGATCCTCCTGCCTCTTGTGGTGATCCTCCTGCTTTTATGATGCTCCTTCTGTTTTGTGAGATCTGATGGGTTTTTTTTTGTTTTTAATATATTCCTGTCTGTCATTGTTTACATTTTCGTGGAGAATTCCGATTTTTGTTGTGAATGTCAAATATTTATGGTTGCATTTGACAATTATCGAAAAAATACCGCACAGAAACGTGCGAATTAGGAACATCCCAGATGGATGGTGGAATAACTGGGAAATTTTCGGAACGGCAAAACCTTACGGACCATCCCCGAAATGGATGGTGGATGGTGGATGGTCGTCAGTGTGAAAAGGCTATAATCCACAGATTTTGTCTCCTGCCACCCAAGTCCCCTGGATTCAGACGTCCAAGCGGTTATTTATCTGCAGAAGCCTTAGAGACTTCACTAGAAATGTTCTCCACTGTAATGGTGTTATCAGAGTCGACTGGATTGTCGACAGAACTTGCCTCGGCCGCTGCGTCTGACTTGTAGATCTTCATGGTCACCGAGCTGAAGCCGAAGTTGAGCTCTCCCATTGCTCCCCTTGATTCTTGTCTAGAACAAGCACCGCCTTTGTCGGCCCCTTCGTGTTCTTAACTTTTTACCAGTTTCCAGTCTGAGGTTGGTACACTAGGGTTGCATCTCTGCAACATTTTGAGGTCTCCTTAAAGGTGGCCGGCACTCATATGCGGACTCTTGGTTTGCTCTGCACATCCCTCCAGTCTATAGCGACGAGCTTCGACCCAACGTAGACCTCCCCGATTTTCGCTAGCACAGCTTTGTAGAGCTTCACGGGTTGCTCATCGTCGCAGGCTATCACCTTAATGCTCCCCTGAGCCAACCCATGTCTTTGCAGACTGGCGGTGGCCAAGAGTCCTTGACTAGAGAGCTCGAAGCTTCTTAAGTCCTTAAGGCCATGGCTTTTCCCTGCTTAAGATTTCTCCCAACCGGCATTCGGGGAGTGCCTTTCTTTGTTTATTTGTGTTTTTTGGCGTTTGCTTATATTCCATATTGATCCAACGCGATGCAGAACAGGGGAACGGTCGGATCGGGCGGATATTTACGTTGCCCAGGTAATGCATCATTAGAACAGGGAACTGCCAAGTCTCTAAGCTCTCCGTTGGTGACTGTGCCAGTTTTGCTAGTGTGGGACGTATCGCAAAGCATGCGAACGATTGAATTTGCTTGAGAATGACATGCATTGGGATCTTGAAGATGCAGTATTGCCATCAAGTCTACATCGAACTCGGACACTTTTCGCAATTATTTACAACGAAGCATTGATCGCTATTGAAGACCTTTGCTTGATAATGGCAAGCAAAGCATTAGCTCAATTAGGTATGACAGCGCCTAATCGTGAAATACACGACCTTTTCAACAAAGAACTGGAGCGTGAAAAACAGTATGATCGGTCCAGCTTAATACGTTGGATTAAAACAATGAGGCAAGATTAAATGTCAATCAAAGAACGGTTTACGACCAAATATTGCGAGCTATCGAAGAACAACATGGTGGACTGTTCTTTTTGGATGCAGGTGGAGGTACCGGAAAAACGTTTGCATTTCGATTATTTTGGCTCTGGCTTCGTCTGGCATTGCTGCCACATTATTGGATGGTGGTCGCACGGCGCACTCTGCCCTTAAGTTACACTGGAACATGCAGGCTGACGATAATCCTACATGCAACATTTCAAAAAGATCTGCAATGGCGAGAGTGCTGCAGCAATGCTCTCTTATTGTATGGGATGTACTATCGCCAACAAGAAGTCACTGGAAGCACTTAATAGTACGTTGAAAAATATTCGAGGAGATAATCGATTGTTTGTTGGTGCATTGATATTGTTAGCAGGTGATTTCAAACCAACATTGCCTGAAGTCAAACTAGGAACTGCTTCTGATGAAATTAATGAGTATTTGAAAACATCTAATTTGTGACACTCTGTGAAAACATTTAGATTGACTAAAAAATGTTGTGTTCAATTGCGAAACGAAGCTTCAGCAGATTTGTTTTCCAGACAACTGTTAGACATTGGTATAAGCTTTATAACGCTCTTTATAACGCTCCCAAATAATTTTTGCACTTTTGAGTCATCGAAGGAATACATAATTTGGAGTGTGTTTCCAAATATTGTACAAAATTATAGAAACTTTGACTGGAAGGTGCAATTTTGGCCAGAGCAAATAAAGATGTCAATGAGATCAACGCATCTACTTTGAATTCTATCCCAGGAGAAATGGTTGCGATAGGTTTATTGATACTTTTATCAATCAAGATGATGTTGTAAATTATCCAGTCGAAATTCTAAATTCATTGATTTACCTTGATTGCCGCCAAACTATTTACAAGTAAAAGTTTGAGCCACCATAATAATTATGCTGCGGAATCTTAATCCACAACGACTTTGCAATGGTACAAGAATTGCAGTGAAAAAAGTTATGACTAATTTACTTAAAGCAACTATTTTGACAGGGAAATTTTGTGGTGAACACGTTTTAATTGCGAGAATTCTGATGATTCCGACTGACATGCCACTTTATTTCAAACGATTACAATTTCACATTCGTCTTGCCTTTGCTATGACTATTAATAAATCACAAGGACAGTCGCTGCAAATTTGTGGTTTAAATTTGGACCGTGCTCACGAGTAGGCAAAAATTACTGTTTATCACAAAGCATTGACACAAATCAAATATATTATTTTATCAAAATTATCATTGTTTAATTTCGATGAATTCCTAGACATTGAATAAGTAAGGAGCGAAGCGCGTATTTGTATAAATAAAAGTTTGAATTCAATAAATGACAATTATTAATCTAGAAACACGCAACATAGTACAGAGGGGTTTAATTTTGAAGATTGTGAAGAGGGAGACCGGTGTGTGTAAGTTGGAGGTTGCAAGTTGAAGGTGGTGGACAGGGAGCTAGTCCCATCCATACCCCAGGTTTGGGACGATGGCTTGGGACACAGGTTGCGCTTACACACGCCTTAAGAAGCGGCCCCCGGAGATACGGACGGGCACACCCTGAAGGCAGGCGAGGTGAAGAAGTTCCTCGATCTGGAGACCATCGTAGAGGATGCGTATGTTGGGGAAATAATCCCCAAAACCAGAAACTGCTCATTGGTATGAACGCCAATGCCCCCCGAAATTGTGTGGGGAAGTTCCGATGTTAGCGACAGTGGTAAGTCACTCCTAGAATAAATGCTATCAACTAATCTAGATGTAGCAGTCGTGAAGAAGGAACACACCATCGAAGGTTCCACCTCGTCAAATGTATTAGATCTAACACTCTTAACGGTAAAAATCTGGCTGAAGAACCGTCGAAAAGACCATCATAGGCACATTCAGTTTAAGTGCGTATAACTTCTCAACCTCGAGAGAAAAAAAGAGAACAAAACCACTCTGAGTACTTTGTTATCAGGCTGAAGAACCGTCGAAAGACCATCATAGGCATATTCAGTTTAAGTGCGTATAAGTAGTATAAGTGTAGGGGTCAAAAAACATGGAAAACGTGATTACGTAATATATGGACAGCCGCTTGTATAATTCCTCTCCATAAGATAGGTTGCAAGACTGACGATCATATTAGCATATTATTTCTAATATGCTTGAGAATATCAAGGAAATGATTATATTTGATTACATGGGGAGGGAGGGTCTTGGACAATGATTACGTGATCATTTTAGGGGGAGAGAGAGGGTCAAAAATCATCGAAAACGAATTACATAATATATGGACAGCCCCTAAGGTGCCACAGGATAGCCATATACGCCTTAAAAATATACCTTTAAAAAAAAATAGCAAAACTTGATCAGGGGTGACATAGATACTTTACTGGTTGAGCCGCATAAATTTCACGATTCTATTATATACTGTAGCAAATTTTATTCCTTTGTTCTTTCCGCTGTGTGAATCGAATTATTCCTTTCATGAACCGTTAAGGGTCTTATGCTCGGATTGAAATTCCCTCTACCACATAACATCCACCACTAATTCTCATCCTCTTCTTAAATCACTAATACATATTTTTTTTTTTATTTATTTATTTGCAAACGGATAAACCTTAACTGGCTAAGCTAACTTATTTCTATCTTAAAAACTAAACAAAAACAAAGAATAACAAACTAACAATTAAACAAGAAAAACTGAGATAGCATCCGTCTAACGGCTCCTTTTCCCAGGCAAAAGTCAAATCGCATCCTAGCTGGCAACGAATTATACTGCCGAAGAGCCCTACCTAACGGCTCATTATTTCCGTAGTTGGTCCGGTGGAGATCAACAACAAAGAGTGCATGGTGCCTAAGGTTCCTGGCAGGCGTGTTGAAGCCAATCCTAGTAAGCAGGTCAGGGCAATCGATGTTACCCACTAACAGATCGTACAAAAAAATCTGCGCCGCAATGGTCCTTCGATCCTCGAGAGAGGAGAGATGCACGAGGCGACATCTGCACTCATAGGACGGCACCGGGAATGGAAAATTGCAACGGCTGTAGTGCGAACCTCAAAAACTTCCTTTGCAATCTCTCAATACGCGCTATTTGAACGACCCCTGTGGGGTTCCAAACCACTGAAGCATACTCAAGGCGCGAGCGCACAAGAAATGAATAAAGACTTAGCCTCGTGTATGGGTCCCTAAACTGGGTTGCATTACGCGTAACAAAGCTGTACATAGCATAGGCTTTTGGCAAAATGAAGTTCAAATGTTCGATAAAAAGAAATTTCGAATCGAACAAAACCCCCAGGTCAAGTGCCTCAGTCTGCTTCAAGAGCGGAATGCCATCTATCGAATAAGAGGCCTGAATATTGAATAAACACTTACTAAAAGGACACAAAGTAACATTTGTTAATGTTGAGAGGTAGACAATTCAGTGAACACCAACGAACGACTGCATCCAGGTCTCGCTGAAGACGGAAACTGTCACCTAAGGTTCTGACAGAACCGAATATTTTCAGATCATCAGCATAAAGCAAATGCTCAGAAACTTCAATGCTGAGACATATGTCGTTGATGAAAATAGAAAATAGCAACGGCCCAAGAGCACTCCCCTGTGGAAGGCCAGAAGTAGCCAAATATGGGCTCGACTGCCTTCCATTTACCAAAACAACATACTCTCGCTGCTCAAGGTATGACATGAACCAATTAAGCAGACTTGAATGAATACCCAACCGCTTCAGCTTGGCTACTAAGGCACAGTGGGGAGACTTTGTCAAAGGCCTTAGCAAAGTCAGTGTATACCACATCGACCTGAGAGTGCCCTTCAAAGGCATGTGTACAAAAATTACTGAAGGCTGCCAAATTAGTAGTCGTTGATCTACCCGGCATAAAACATGCTGATTTTGACTAATGTATGCCTTCATGAGAAAAGAGATCTTTTTTGGTAATGATTCGCTCAATAAGTTTTGAGACATTGCTGAGTTTGGCAATTGGTCTATAATTAGAAATACCATTCTTAGCACACCTCTCTTAAAAACGGGAGTAATAGTGGCAGCTTTCCACTTTCCAATAAAGTGACCTGTTAACAAAGAATTATTGAAGATAATTTTAGGGGTTCACAAAAGCAACATCACAGTTGCGAAGCAGAAAAGCAGAAATGCCATCACTGTCAGGCTTACACGAGTTGTCGAAATCAGCGATTGCCTCCAAAATGTCCACCTCCGATACATCAAGTGAGCCAATATTGACCACCGAAGGGATAAAGTCTAAGACATCAGACTCATGCCAAACTGCGTATGGCTCGAAGTTTGAGCTAAAAAATAATAAAAAAGGTTCGCTATGCCGCTGTCAGTATTTGAGCTCAAGTTACCAAGGCTCATAGCTGAAGGAAGAGCACTCGTCGATCTTTTGAATTTATGAAATGCCAGAACGACCTGGGATTAACCTTAAGTCCTCTTTCAACGTCCGCAATATATTGATTATATAAAAATTTATTTAAAAAATCAAACTCCCGTTTATGCTGCCTATACCTGGCCCAGTCAACAGAGTCACGGGTTTTCTTAAACCGTTTAAAAACTTGTTGCGCAGATTCTTATACTTCACAAGACCCTTCGTATACCACGGTAACCTATACGAGCCACGCACTCTTCTGGAAGCATTATTATCAACAATATGATGAACAGTACGAACGAAAACATTGAAAGAAGATTCAGCACTAGGATGCGAGAGAGAACAGAAGCCCAGTTTACATTTAACAAGTCATCACGTATAGCATTCAAACTTATATCAGTAAATAAATATGCAAAGCCGGGTTCAGACCAAGGCGAGAAACTATAGAATTTAGCGGTGAATACCAACGGCTCATGATGCATGTCACAATCAGCAATAGGCAGCTCGCAACGTGCAACAGGGCAAACAATATCCGCACTAACAAAAATTAAATCTAGAATCTTATTTAGACCATTATAAACATTATTAATTTGAGTTAAGCCCATACTAAAACAATCATCTAAAAACATAACTTCGTGCTGCAAATGCACATTGCTCGGCATCATAGCCTCCAACTCCGGATCAGCGGACCATACCAACGAGCCCAAATTGAAGTCGCCAACAACGCAGAGATGCTGACGGCCTATATACAATATCATACCTTTCCCGTAATAATGATTTTCTTTGCAACTTTGCATATTGTGAGAACCTATCTCAGGCTGAGTTAGGCTCAGTCCGTCCTGGATTCCTCTACAAAAATTTGTGGATGGCTGGAAACTTTTTACCTGGAGGGCGTGGCCGTGAGACCGAAAAAGAAGAGCTAAGGTAGCGTTGGGTTACCGTGTTTTTGGCTTGTAATGCAGCTGTTCGCGCTGGGCGAAGAAAATGCTGACCCTTGAGTTTGTTTGATGAAGCCTTTATTTGTATATTTGTAAGTGAGTACTTAATGGGTGTGGAGCTAACGTTTCTGCCCGGTGGCGGTGTGACTGCTGGCGGATGGACTTTCCTAACTGTTTGACTGTCGGCTAAGAGGTTAAGAGGTCGTGTTGCTTTTGCTCGACTTCGCAATCGAAAAGTCAAGTATTAGGTAATGGTCCGCTTTGCTAAGATTGCAACCGGGAAAGAGAGTGTGGATCGAAACTCTTGTCGATTTTGTAATCGAGAAGTCGAGCATTGGGTTTTGTGCTCTGTCGACGATCTGACGGTAGGTCAGTGGGTTGTGAGCAGTTGGTTCTGTCGTGTCTGCATGGAGCGAATCAAGTGGTGTATGTGGGTCAGTAGTTGACAAAAGTGGGTGAGGTTGGTGATTGTTTTGC
The DNA here is from genome assembly GCA_009664405.1 of Drosophila bifasciata. Taxonomy (NCBI): domain Eukaryota; kingdom Metazoa; phylum Arthropoda; class Insecta; order Diptera; family Drosophilidae; genus Drosophila; species Drosophila bifasciata. The sequence continues at coordinate 28,495,039 of CM019042.1, forward strand.
GAGGGTTCTTATAATTATTTTTGCTTAGTCTAGGTGTACCGAAGTTTCTTATGTTTAGATGAGTAGGGCATCTTATGCCCTAAAGAATGTAGCGAACCATGGCCCCATGGTTAAGTTTTTTTGTGTTAAGCTTTAATTATCCTGATGGAAAATTTCCGATGGATCCGATACAGGGTCTCTAATAGATATGGGCTTTCTCTATGATTCTGCATCTTTCGTTTTCTGTTATCTTCAAAATTGTGGATCCCACAGATTTGCATCCTTTGTGGGTTTGGGGACGGTGAGATATCACATCAGTTTTTAATAATAATTAATCATTTCTGCCTAGCCTTGAATCCGCCGACTGAAGGGTCATACACAAACTGGCTTATGGAAGAAGCGTCAATCTGAAATAAAGTATGTCATTGATCGGACAGAAAATCCGATTATCTGCGAATTGACACGAATCAGTTTTACAAGGAGCTGAAGCAGTGGACTGTGGTAACTAGAAAGCTCTTAAATTTCTTAAACCACAGCCCAAATCAGTATACATGCCGGTGAAGGGATTCTTAATTGACTCCTCGGATGGTTTAAAAAAACTTTATAATTTGAGGACATTGTCACCTTGATGATAGACCTAATCTTTAGCCAAAATAAAGAAAATAGGTTAATAAGCAAGGATGACTAAGTATTAGGAATCTTTCCTTTGTTTATTTTTTAACATAGAAGAGGTTATGATGCAATTTTGGTTGTATGGTTTCAAAAAGTAGTCTATGGGAAAACTACTTTTGCAAGATTAATATGAAATAATTTTTTAACCAATATTTAAATTCGTATATGTATATAGGGGTTAATATTAAATTTCTCGTGTTACCTTGTCAGCATCTTCGGCGATGAATGTCCAGAATACTGAGTAGTTCTTCGGTAATCATCGTTTCGATTAAAAAACAAACTTATATCAGACTACATGAAAATAAAAAAACATTTTATATATAATTTTAATTCAAAATGTGAATCAATTTATTTACGTTTTTTGTTGTATCGATATTCTGCAAAGACCTCCTATGAAATTCCTTTTAGATTTTGAGTACTACTATCCAAATCATTCTCCCGCATTTTCCAAATATTATTATTAACATTTTTCCGCAATATCGGTGGGCTTTCGGATGTTTTATTTATGCCCAACGTGGATGATTTTTTTGGGGAAAACGAATATAAAGACCTAAAATTAGAAAAACAAGCACTTAAGTAAGTCAATAAATATTAAAATGTATGGGCTTTTCCAAGATGTCCCGAGTGAAACATGTAAAAAGTTGATTAATTATTATGGATTTTTCTGCAAGAAGCATATCTGCAATGATCAGCCGAGCATCGTTTGCTGGCTTCGTGACAGCGTCGTGCACACAAAATATGCTGGGAGTTCTGCCCACATCTGGTGGATGCCATTTCCCTACGTTACGGGCCTGCATTATAGTTGTGAGGAATGCTGTGCTGTTGAAAACGACATGAGCTCGTTTATGAGGCAGACCAGGAGTGGCTTCAAAAAGCTTATCGTGGGATTTAAGAAGCAATATGATCGGCTCTGGACACATGCTCTCGGCATGGACACTGAGTTCAGCAGTTTACAGCTGCTGGCTGAGTCTCCACGGCGTAAGAAATCTAAGAGGCGTAAGAGAATACTAGAGGCTTACGTAGTAAGCTCAGCACTCTTTATCTGGAGAGTTTCATAAATTTGTCCCATATTATTGTGTTTACTGAAACCTGGTTAAAGCCGGACATCCCTAGTTCCGAAGGTTTGGCAGATCGGTACACAATATTTAGAAATGACCGTTCGTCTCGACGTGGAGGAGGGTCCTCATTGCAGTGAATTATAGTTTCACGTCGTAACATTTTATATTCCAGGTTCAACAACACCTGGACCTTCTGTGCATAAAACTGAGTCTTACAGGCTTTTCTATTTTCTTTACTTGCTCGTACATTCCACATTCTTCGGATTATAGAGACATAGGATGCTCGATTAGAGGATTCGAGCAGCTCCTGTGCGCTTTAAAAACGGTTTCTTCCTTGCTATCAGATAAAGACCATATGATAGTTCTGGGTGATTTCAATTTGCCAGGAACTGTTTGGTCTTCGGTAAACGAGTCTAATAAACTTGTGCCCGGCTTGCTAGACATGTTCCTGTCTCAAGTCAATCATGTATAAAGTTTCTTGAGTCGATTGTTCGGTCTGTGTTCTGTCTCGGATCCGACCATAGCGCTGTTAGCCCGGGCCGTTCCGCTCACTATACCTGTAAACTCCTACAATCTTACTTTCGAAGTATCAGTCAATATTGGACCTTCTGTATTGGATCGATCGTGTAGGCTATCTGAACGTGTCCTCTGCCTCGTAAGGCCGAGCTTCCGAAGCTTAATAGCCTGATTAGGGATTTTGATTGCTCTGTAATTGAGCGCTGACGTTATGAAAGGCGCAACAATTTTTTACAATGTACTTGACACACTTTTTTGATTCTTGGGTCCCAAGTTTTTGTCCGATTAGATCTGGGACCCCTTAGTTAACCAAAGAGCTACTCTGGTCCATTTTCAGCCCCGTGTTAAATGAAAGCTCACTGCTTCATGATCTTTAAATAGTTAAGACGGCTGTGTACTCAGGTACTGAGCTGACGCTCTGTGTGGACCCTGCTTAAACAATTCACCCTATCCATTATCTCTTTATGTTTCTCATCGATCTGAAAGGAATCTTGTATTATTCTTCTCCATTAGAAAGGGAGTAAGTATAACCCAATGAATTGTATAGGTATATCGAGAACATTTTTACCCGCAATTACACCATCTCTGCAAGTCACTTATATTTCCAGCTTAGCACGGATTTATAAGGCGACGATCAACAACTTCAATTTTATTAGAGTTCCCCTCTTTTATCATTAAAGGCTTCCAAGTCATCTTGCAGCCGGATGTTATTTACACCGATTTCAGTAAAGCACTTGACTCTGTAAACTTTTCCCTTACAACACAAAAACTTGAACTATTCGAGTTTCCGCCCAATCTTTAAAAATGAATTTATAGCTACCATGCTCTAGGTCTCTATGAGTCCTCTTCAAAAACTCCTTTTCTTCTGTTAAGAAAACTTTTAGAGTACCACAGGACAATCATCTACGCACACTCTTTCTTACCTGACCTGCCTTCAGTGTTAACAAACTCTCGAGTACTCATGTATGCAGATTATGTTAAACTCTGTGTCTAGTATAAGGACATTTCGTTTCATTTTTTGCTTGCAATCCGATCTCAATAACTTTCAGTCATGGTTTTGTGCAAATATGTTACACATTAATGCATGTAAATGCAAAGTAATGACATATTATCGCTCCAGCCCCTTGTTCGCTCCTTACGTCCTCTGCGGTGGTTCTCTTGAGATAATTATTTTATTGGCTCCTTACACCCTCTGCAGTGGTTTTCTTGAGAGAATTACGTTGGTTAATAATGTTGGTGTGGAACTAGACCACGAGTTAAAGTTTTCCGAACAGATTTCCACCATGGTAAACCATGGGTTTAGGAAGAGGTGGTCAGAGTAATTTGACGACCCCTATATAACGAAGACTCTCTATATTTCGGTTATTCGTCCGAACTAAGAGTACAGCTCTTGTGTATTGTGCCCTTAGTACAAAGCACACCAAGTCAGTATAGAATCAATCAGTGTAACACACAGAAGGAATCGTTTCCGACCCCATTAAATATTCTTGATCAGCATCAATAGCCGAGTCTGTCTGTCTGTCCCTCCGTCCGTCCGCTCATCCGTACGTCCGTCAGTCTGTCCGTCTTGTTTGTCGCACCGCGCTCGGAGATTAGAAGAGCTAGAGCAACCATATTTTGTTTTCATACTGATTTTAGATCTCCCTCCTACAAATTTATATCAAAATTTCGCTCCCCTTGCCCAGCATCCAGGGGCGCACATCTGTGGCGTCCAGAATTTTGAAAAATAACAGAAAACGAAAAATGCAGAATCCCCAGAGAAACCGCATATCTATCAGAGGCCCGAATCTGGATCGGATCGGATCATTGGTATAGTCATAATGAAGAAAACCATTTGGAGAGGCATCGTTCCCTCTCGCTCTCTCACATACCAACGCGACTGCTTTGATTTTTCATCTTTTGTTTTTTTTCTGTATCTCAGAGACTTAAGGAGGTGGAGCAACCAAATTTTCTGTCCAAACTCCTATGACACCACTCCAATACAAGTGTGTTTCAAAATTTCTTCCCGCTCCATTCCGCCAACTCAACAGACGAAAGTCCACCATTTTGAAGACTAAAAGAAATGAAAGTCGCAGTATCGTAGAGAATGACCATATATATCAGATTACCGAATCTGGTTCAGATTCATTCTCTCTCTTGCTCACACGATGCTCATACACTCTGCCTCGTGCAGTGTACAGGTGTAGATTACAGATGCAGCAAAAAAATGTAAAATGTAAAAACTGATAAAATATTAAAAAATTCCATATAAATCACATGTATACTGACTGAGTACGGGTATAAAATTAATGTCGCCTTAACGGCGATTCAACACGTTCTCGTTACTTTTTAGTCTGCGTGGCCTCAACTGGGATGAAGATGTGAGACTGACATCTTATTTCGTAGATTGCTTTTAATAAAGCTAGAGCCGTTACTAAATCGTAAAAAAATGCTTTCCTTACTAAACCGTAAAAAAAAGCTTGTTGTGACTTTTATGCACAACTTGATCAGGGGTGACAATGATTGCCCTGACTTGTTGAGCCGCTTAAACTTCACGAGCCATTTTAGATCCTCTGTAGATCGAATTATTCCTTGCATGAACCGTTTAGGGTCTTATGCTCGGATTAAAGTTCCCTTTTTCACATACTATCCAATAACTAACTCTTCTTTAATCACTAATACTAAAATAAATAGCCCGTAATTTGTAATTTCTTTTGTAACTTTGCATGTTTAGCGTTGTGTTTAGATCTTATTTTCCCCGAATGTCAGTCTAACGCCTATCTTTCCTGCATGTTCGTGATCGGTTCGTTACACGAGTCATGCGACAGCGCCCATCGGTCTGTTCAGCGGGAGGAGGGCAGCGTATCACCCTGGGATCCGTGCCTAGCATGTTTTTGGCTTAGTGTCGCATGGGCCACTTGATAGTGCAGTCATTACATATCAAAGTCCTAAAAAATAAGGAATATATCGACGTAGCTATTGATGATGATCAATAATATATATACTGGATTGGGTCGAAACGTTCCATCTCTGCGTTATACACATCCAGTTTTACCACAAATAAAAAATACCCTTTAATTATTCTAGTACTAAGATAAGTTTTCAAATGCAAAAATTACAATTTAAGTGCGGAATTTTATACAATATGCTGACGTTCAAAACTCAGAAAAATAGAATAAAACGAGAAGGGACGTGACGTGTCGCTGTTAAAGCGGCACTGTTGCGGGGGGTGCGGAGGCTTGCTGCTGAAAATTCATTTCATCATTGTGGCTTTTATAATGATCCGATCTGAACCGAATCTGGGGAATCGGGAATCTGGTAAATATGGCCATGCTCTACGATACTGCATTTTTCGTTTTTTTCTTTCTTCAAAATTATGGATTTTCGTTATTTGGAGAGGCGCCGGGGGGCATGGCGAAATTTTTGAAATACACTTGTACTGAAGTGGTATCACAGGAGCTTGGACAGAAAGTTTGGTTGCTTTAGTTTCTCATAGTCTTTGAGATCCAGTCTCTCATTTGTACGAAAGGGCAAAGTCGACACGTTTGTGTGTAAGTGCGAGCGAGAGGGAACGATGTTTTTCGAAATGGTTTTCTCTATTGTGGCTATACTAATAAGCCGATATGATTAAGATTTGGGCCCCCTTATAGATATAGTCTTTTCTATGATTCTGTAGTTTTCGTTTTTTGCTATCTTCAAAATTGTGGACGCCACAGATGTGCGCTCTTTGTGGGGGCGGAAGTGAGCGGGGCGAAATTTTAAAAACAGTTTTCTTCTTGTGACATATCACATCAATCTGGCAAAAAAATCCGGTTGCTCTAGCTTTTATAGCCTCTGAGCAATGGGCGACAAACAAGACGGACAGGCACACAGACAGACGGACAGACATGGCTATATCGACTCGGCTATTGATGCTAATCAAGAATATATATACTTTATAGGGTCGGAAATGATTGCTTCTCTATGTTACACACATCCACTTTTACCAAAAATACAATATACCCTTTTACATTTCGAGTACAGGTATAAAAATATATCCAAAGTTGTTGTGGTTCCTTGAGAAACAATCATGTCGGGTAGTGTATTTATTCGATCATTTTCAAATGCCATCATATATATTTGACATTCACAACGAAAACTTTAAATTCACGGCGAAAATGTAAACAATGAATGTAAAAAAAAAATGGAAAAAACAACAACAAAAAATCATTAAATTGTCTCGGGCATACGAATCGGAAGTGAGATAGTTTTTGGTCATGTGTTCCTTTAGGAATTACCGACTGTTCGGTGCTCAGAAAAAGAGTACACAAACACACAAAATGTCCCCAACCGCATCTCTAAATACTTAACATATGTATGTGTACTTAAAACTTTGTTTGTGTATAGCTACTAAGCCTTTTTAATAGCTGTTGAATTAAGTAAAGTTGTTTCGGTGGAATGTATATATAATTTATTGGTAGGCGAAAGCAAAGGTATGTTGTTTGGTATGTATGTAGTATGACGATCAGCTCAAAACTTAAAAGCGGTTCGAATTGCCCGTGCCTTAATACAAGCGATAGAGAGAACGCAAGAAACAATAGAAGCTCGGTCTACTGCTGAGCCGAGTACGAGCAATTGATAGAGAGAGAGCGCGGGAGTGCAGCATAGATGCTGCAGCTATAGTAACGAAACAAAGAAGTTGACATAAAGAGGCGAGAGACCGGCTGCTGCCCTATGTAAGCATAAGAAATTACAATATTTATGTACTGTGGGGATTCGAAATAGCAAACATAGGTAGAGTTATGTTACGTTGCTCCACCAACTATGATATAATGATTTTCCGACCAAGTATCGGGCTGGGGTATGATAGTTTGTATTCAGTAAAAGCAGTCACAACCAACCACAAATTTCTTGGCTTAAGTTTTTCAACACAAATATCTATTATAATATCTCCTTCTAGTCAATGGTGGCTTCATCATCATCAGCCATTGCCAGCCACATGCTGAGCTTATGCCAGAATATATTTTGCTGCTAAATTATTAAGATTCTTTTAAATCTAAAAGTTAACAAAGTTTTCGCCACACCAAATTGTATGCATCAGCTATTTTTCATGGAGGCAGTGGAAATAATATCTGTCATATTCTCACCGTTCCTCATTACTGTGTTATGTGGGAAAACACTAATACCAAGTATTTCTAATCGTCTGTTTCTGTCTCTACGAGGAAGAAACGTTTCCATTGCAGTGAAGTAATCCTTTCTTTTAATGCTCAAAATTACTTTCTGTTAAACTGTATTTTTCCTGTATTTTTCATTTTTATAAATGCCTTTTCCTCTTTTCCATCAGACAAAGGCCCTATTATTGTTTTTAAACCCGTGCTCGAAGAGTAAAAGGGTATATTGTATTTGTGGTAAAAGTGGATGTGCGTAACATAGAGAAGGAAGCGTTTCCGACCCCGTAAAGTACATATATTCTTGATCAGCATCAATAGCCGAGTCGATATAGCCTTGTCTGTCCGTCCGTCTTGTTTGTCGCTGATTGCTCGGAGGCTATAAGAGATAGAGCAACCAAATTGTTTTTAAGGACTGATGTGATCTCTCACTCTTAGAAAAGTATTTCAAAATTTCGCCCCGCGCACTTCCACCCCCACAAAGGGCGCACATTTGTGTCGTCCACAATCTTCAAGATAAGAGAAATGCAGAATCATAGAAAAGCCCATATCTATCAAGGGCCGAAATCTGAATCGGATCGGATCATTAATATAGCCACAATAGAGAAAACCATATCGAAAAACATCATTCCTTTTCGCTCGTACTCACACAAAAACGAGTCGTTTTGGTTTTTCGTATTTTGTTTAGCCTAAATCTCAGAGACTATAAGAGCTAGATCAACAAATTTGTCTGTCCAGACTCCTGTGATACCAAACCACGACAAGTGTATTTCAACATTTCGCCACGCCCGCTTCCGCCCACCCAAATTATGAAAGTCCACAATTTTGAAGATAGGAAAAAACGAAAAATGCACTATCGTTGAGAATAACCAAATCTACCATATTCCCAATACGAAAACCAGTTGGGGGCATCGGCGTATATTTATGGATAAATCTGGTTACAGTTCGGGGTTGGTATGTTGCTTGCGTTCGTAGTCGAAGGTGTAGAGAGACTGAAGAGCCACAGCTCTGCCTACGGCTAGCTCGTGATGTAGAGCCGAGTGGATCGCGTTCAACAGCGCGAGAGCGAAGGGCACGGGAGAGCGCGCGAGCTAACAGCGCGCTGTTAAGACCGCTAGCCGCGCTGCTGCCCTGAACAACAACTGAGTACAGGTATAAAAGTAGTATCACTTTAACAGCGACACAACACGTCCCTTCTCGTTAGTGATATTAACTTTACAGAAAACGAGTTTAATAACAGAGTGCCCATGTCACAACATGATTTTGACGCTTACTTGACCTGTCCGTTCTAAGTTAAATTCTATCTTCATCCACTGGTGAATGACTAATAATGCTACTCAACAAAATCCATTTTTTTTTTGTCCGCAAAGAACTAAAAAACTTTTTCTGAAAGATTTGGGACTTTAAAAGTCTTTAATGAATTATAGTTTTTTTTCTACGGCAGAACTTTATTAGAGAATTTTTGAAAAACGGATAGTTTATTAATGTTATTTTCAGAGATAGTGCTTCATTTTTTCACATAACTTAAGTATCTTACATTTTGTTATAAGGAATTTTGCCATTTTTGAACCAAATTGGATCAGCTAAGAATTAATCCAAAGCACCTTGTAGTTTTAGCTTACCATCTGAGAAATCCCTGGAAATCGCTGCTGGTGATGCAGATTGGGGAGTTCGAATGTATAACCTCGAAGACTATGCAGTTCAAACGTCTTTAGTGTCCTTGTCCGTATAGTACGCACCCAACTCCGTAGCTATCACTTACTGAATGTCCCGGCCCACCACATATTCCCATCACCGGTAGCAGACCTGTGGCTCACGGCTTGCCCCTGACCTCACATTTAATGATATAACTGATTTTATTCACAACAAAATAAAAGCCCATGGCTTAAAGGAAGAGAAGTTTAATTTTTGGTATTCCAGGAAGATAGCTTCATATAAGATAGGCGTCTCCCCAACTCATTTCGACACTATTTGTTCTGCCAAATTCTGGCTGTGAGAGAGAAATAGGCTAAGAAAAACGCGAAGGAACAATATGAGTCGCAGTTACTACTTTTATACCCGTAATCAGTCAGTACAGATGTGGGCTTCTGATTTATGTGAAATTTTTAGATTTCTTATCAGTTTTCACATTTAAAATTTTTTTGGACAATCCGTCATATAAAAACATCTACATCACTTCTCACAAAAGCACGCCGTTTTAACTCATTATCCACGTACATTGCACGAGGCAGACTGTGTGATCAGTGTCTGAGCAAGAGATTGAATCATTAGCAATAATGATCCGATCTGAACCAGATTCGGCAATCTGAATGAATAGCGGATTCACGTCTGAAAGGGACGGAGTTACCAGCTGAAAGGTAATCATTGTGGTTATTATAATAATGGTCTGATCTGAACCAGATCTGGCAATATAGCAATCTATGTAGTAGATATAGTCACTACACGTGATACTGCATTTTTATACCCGAACTCGAAGAGTAAAAGGGTATATTGTATTTGTGGTAAAAAAATGGATGTGCATATGTATATATATTCTTGATCAGCACCAATAGCCAGGTCGATATGGTCCGACTATTAGACAAAAATGGGAATAACCCCAGACTGATGTGCTATCCGCCCTACAAAAGAGCGCACATCTGTGGCGCACATCCACAATTTTAAAGATAACAGAAAAAGAAAAATGCAAAATCATAGAGAAATATTATATCAAACGCATTGGTGAATCGAATTGGATCATTAGTATAGCCACAATAGAGAAATTGTTGACGCCACAGATGTGCGCCCTTTTTGAAATACACTTTTGGGACTAAATATCACATCAGTCTCAAAAAATATGTTTGTTGATCTAGCTCTAAGAGTCTGCAAGCATTGGGCGACAAACAAGACGGAAAGATTGACGGACGGACGGACTGACAGACAGACGGACGGAAAGATGGACGGACAGACAGACTTGGCTATGTCGACTCGGCTTTCGATGCTGATCAAGAATATATGTATATTCTTAATGGGGTCGGAAACGCTTCCTTTTCTGCGTTACACACATCCACTTTTACCACAAATACAATAAACACTTATACTCTTCTAGTTCGGGTTTAAAAAGAAAATTAATCAGTTTCGCTTCGAGGTTCAAACAACAGGCTAACAAGCAGGGCCAAAAGTTACAACCACTGAAGCCGAATATATTAAAAAGTGGAGTTCATTCAGGAATGAATGAAGTGCTTCCAGTGACTTCTTGTTGGCGATAGTACATCCCATACAATAAGAGAGCATTGCTGCAGCACTCTCGCCATTGCAGATCTTTTTGAAATGTTGCATGTAGGATTATCGTCAGCCTGCATGTTCCAGCGCAACTTAAGGGCAGAGTGCGCCGTGCGACCACCATCATGTGGCAGCGATGCCAGACGAAGCCAGAGCCAATGCGAGTCTACCTTGTGCTCGAATGGTAGCCAAAATAATCGAAATGCAAACGTTTTTCCGGTACCTCCACCTGCATCCAAAAAGAACAGTCCACCATGTTGTTCTTCGATAGCTCGCCATATTTGGTCGTAAACCGTTCTTTGATTGATATTTAACCTAGGCCATTGGTTTGCACAAACGCATTAAGATCGACACGATCATACTGTGTTACACGCTCCCGTTCTTTGTTGAAAAGGTCGTGGATTTCACGATTAGGCGCTCTCATACCTAATTGAGCTAATGCTTTGCTTGCCATTATTAAGCAAAGGTCTTCAATAGTGATCAATCCTTTGTTGTAAATTTCCGGCGTATAGTCCCGTGTGATCACCTGTTTAACGGAGCTATCGATGTATAAATTCCTCTGACAAATGATTTTGATGTTTTTGCCACAATTCAGTTGGCTTTGCTGGACTGCACGTAGCTATAATAATTGCGAAAACTGTCCGAATTGGACGAATGTGGACTTGATGAAAATGCTGCATCTTTAAGTGTAAGATCCCAATGCATGTCATTCTCAAGCAAATTCAATCGTTCGCTGCTTCGCGATACGTCCCACAGAATTCTTCATTAAGAGTTCGCAAAGATTCAAATGATGTTTGTCCACGAACATTTATTATCAACAATCGCAAATAATAACGCACTTGAGTTCTTCGCATCTGAGTGAAACAATTTTGGCTGACCATGAAAAAACAGTCTTCGCATTTGAAAACTTTTGACGAAATATTCCACGTATAATATTTGGGTCCCTCAGCGTAAAGCTATGTTTTCGCAAAATCATCTGCTTTACACAACGCAAAAACGCAAAAATTTTCAAAATGAAAAGCTAAATGACCTACAGTTGGAGGCCTATCATGGATCGGGCGCCATCCATGATAATAGGCGCCATACTGGTTCATTGGAACTGATGTATATGCCCATTTGAAATTGAGTGATTTCATCGGTAACATTAGCAACTGCTCCAAAAACCGCCATATAACTTCCTTTGTGGATGTACTTGCAAATGTATTTAATAGATTAAACTGAATTGCAGACCTCTAAGTTTATGTGCGCTTTATAAATCTTTGATAATAACGCGGAATATGGAACAACCCAACGACTATCATTCCAAATCTTGATTTTGAACTCTTAAACTTACCGAATGGCCATTATCTTCTGTTGATCGACGGTTATATTCGGGATGTCCATGGTTGCCAGTCACTGTATCGAAGACCAAACTTTTTATAAAACGTTTGGAGCATTTCCCAACAACCATACATGGTGAATTCAACTTCAACGCACCACATGGACCGTGAATCATTAATCCTATGAGTGAATTCAGTTTTTGTCTAAAAACATGTGCTAGAATATCATGGCGATTTTTCGATTCTTGGCCAACAAACAATAGTTCTGAAATTTGTTCCCATTGCGGCTTACACAAATTAAATGTTTTCAAATATTTTCATTAATTTCATCAGCAGCACATACTTGTTCTTGTTTTCCTCATATCTTTAATTTAAGTTAAACTCTCAAAATTGGGAGAAATGCCTTAAAATGAGCACAAATGTACGACCGTACAGACCCTAGCAAACACGAGCACACTGTTATGTCTTATCGGTTTTATTCGAATATCAACACTGATTTTGCTAACGTGCAGTTTTTCAGAAGTGAGTTCTGGCGTATGCAATGTGCATAGCCCTACTGTAAACTATCAAAATTAAATGAAAAGAAATTTTTTTTTTTTTTATTGATATTTGGCAAGCGAGTATTGAGGATTTTCAGGTCCTCTCGATTCCAACCATCAAGTGGCCCATGCGACACAAATTAAAAATTAATTAGTGAGTCAACCGTTTTAATTTTTATTGCTTGTCGATTATTCCATCATGGATGGATTTTATAACCAATATATTTCTCAACGTGGTTTCAATTTCCGTGCTGATCCCAAGAAATTCGAATACCTCGTATGCCGCTAGAGCTGCTTGGCGCCTAAAGAAATAATTTTCCTGTTCGCCATCAAAACGAAAACCGCAGTGTGAGTTAGAGAAAGGCAAAAGACTAATAAGAAGAATCACAGATAATCAAATATTGGGCGATATTTCACTGCAGTACCAATAACTACTTTTAATTAAATTATACAGATATCAGTAACAATGGCAACAATACCATTGCAATGGTATTAATGGTGTAAATTTTTTTTGGCTTAAGCAATTTATATTTTGCAATCGATTTCAGTTTCAACGAAAAATAATGATATGTTAATATGGTGCAGTGCGTGTAGGAACGTGTGAGCAGGCGAAGTATGTGAACTGGAAGACGGTGCTCCAGGGAAGGAAGTGTGCAGGGGGCTTGTCCCCTAGTATATAAAAATCATATATACTATACATATAGTATGTCTTATTGTCAATAGTCAGTGTTATAACCAACATCTTTCCCAATGTAGTACAAATTTCCGTACTGATCTCAAAAAATTCTATCTTTAAATATGGCCGCAGGGACAGCTGCGCCTGCGCGAAAATGGGAAACTTCAGCCCTCAACTGTTGCACCTCGGTAACAAACAATTTACTCACATGCTTTTATTTATTATACCCGTACTCGAAGAGTAAAAGGGTATATTGTATTTGTGCTAAAAGTGGATGTGTGTAACATAGAGAAGGAGTAATTTCCGACCATATAAAGTATATATATTCTTGATCAGCATCAATAGCCGAGTCGATATAGTCCGTCCGTCTGTCCGTCCGTCCGTCTTGTTTGTCGCCCATTGCTCGAAGGCTAAAAGAGATAGAGCAACAAAATTGTGTTTCCAGACTGATGTGTTCTCTCACTCCTAGAAAAAAAAAGTTTCAAAATTTCGCCCCGCCCACTTCCGCCCCCACAAAGGGCGCACATCTGTGGCGTCCACAATTTTGAAGATAACAGAAAACGAAAAATGCAGAATCATAGAGACAGCCCATATCTATCAGGGGCCCAAATCTGAATCGGATCGGATCATTAATATAGCCACAATAGACAAAAACATACGCAAAAACTTCGCTCCCTCCCTTTCGCACTCTCACACAAAATCGAGTAATTTTGGTTTTTCGTATAAATGAGCGCCTCGATCTCAGAGACTATAAGAGCTAGAACAACCAAATGTTTTGCCTAGACTCCTGTGATATCGCTTCAGTGCAAGTTTATTTCCAAATTTTGCCACGCCCACTCCCCGCCCCCAAAAAGACGAAAAATCCACAATTTTGAAGATAGGAAAAAACGAAAAAATGCAGTATTGTAGAAAATGACCATATCTACCAGATTCCCAAATTTGGTTCAGATCGGACCATTATTGTAGCCACAATGATGAAATGAATTTTCAGCAGCGGGGTTGCCCCCGCAACAAAATATACACTTTTATTAGGGTTGATGGCAGCAGCGCTGCAGCGGCTGTGCTACTGATTCTTCACACACACACACTCACGCTCAAACATGCTGCCTCGTGCAGTGTACGTGTGTTGTTGTGAGAACTGATGTAGATGATGTAGATGTAGATGTAGATGTCGATGACAGATGTAGCAAAAATGTAAAACTGATAAAACATTTTAAAATTCCACATAAATCACTGAGTACGGGTATAAAAGTAGAGTCGCGTTCGAAGCGACTCCGTACGTTCTCTCTCGTGATCATATTTATTTTTATTATTAGAAAGCCCGTTTCACTGTGGCACATTGTGGTTGCTTGGATGAGAAGTCCGTCGAATATATACGTTAAATATAATTTTATTTTTGAAATAATTGAAATTATTTAGCAGACCCGCGCGCTTAGCTGCTTACTTATTAAATGTTTAGGAAATCATCGAATTTAAACAATGCTAATTTTGATGTAACAACATATATTATTTATTGCATTACTTTGTGATAAACAATATTTTTTGTTCTGACGTCGGTACAATGAATAATTACTTGACCATGTGACCATGTGGATGCAAATACCCAATCCAAATTTAAACCACAAATTGGCAACGACTGTCCCTGACATTCGAAACTGATGCTGATGTAATGTTTAACACAAAGCATTGCAATAAATAAAATATGTTATTACATCAAAATTATCATTGTTTAATTTCGATAATTCCTGAACACTGCTAAACGCAGGTCTACTAGTACTATATAATATAAAATGTAAGTAAATAATCCCAAATATAAACTTACCACATATGTTTCAAATTTCCAATTGAAAAGCTCCTTCCTTTGTTGTTCCCCTCTTTGCTAAAGTTCCAAAATCTAAGCCGTTTATGATTTTCATTTTCGTAGAATGGATTTAAATGTTCGGGATAGTTATGTATAGATATTTCACTAATATTTCGTCGGTTCCAACTCATCGCAAGTCAATATTGTAGCATTGATAGTTATAAGCTGAAAATAAATATGATCATGTAACGTGAAAATTGTTGGTAAATGTTCGATATGTGGTCCAATATTTTTGGATAGATAGTTCAAGCTCAAAATAAATATGATGTAACGAGAAAATTGCATAAAACGAGTGGGTAAAGGTTTAATATACGGGCCTATACTCCTGAAATTGCGGGAAAGAAAATTATCGATTTTTGTCTTTACGTGTCGAAAATATCAAACATGGTTTTGATACCCGTTTTGAAAAAAAATTTCAAAATGTTCACAGTTTTTATTATGAGTTTTTATATTGTAGTCTAAGTTTCGTCGCAAGTTGTGGGTTTTGTAGTTTGTCGCGCAGGTTTCACGGACTATGCAAGAAATGTCAGAATTTAAGATCTTTGATACCTTTTCATTTTCTGTTTTTTTTACTTCATCGAAGCTAAAAGGGTATATTGTATTCGTGGTTATTCCATGTTATAAACAAAGAGAAGGAATCATTTCCGAGTCCCTCGAACGTATATATATTTTGATCAGCATCAATACTCAGTCGATTTATGTGGCCCGTCCGTCTAAAATTTTTTGTCCGTTTTTACATTTTGTCGCTTTTTGCTACATCTGTCATCGACATCTAAATTTTTTAAATGTGTTCTCACGTAAAAAGTGTTTTTAAAACGTACACCGCCCACACGAGGCAAAAGGCCGCATGTTTGGCGTGAGTGTGTGTTTGAAAATAGCAGAAAACGAAAAATGCAGAATCATAGATAAAAGCCATATCTAATTCGGGCGGATCGGATCATTCAACGGCGCGGGGAAACCCATTTCGAAAAATTCATTTGATCTATTGCACTCTACAAAAATGATCCGATTTGGTTTTTTATTTTTGGGAATCTGGATATAGAGACTCATTTCCTAGAGCAACCAAACTTTTTGTTTTTTTCCTATCTTCAAAACCAAGACAAGGATTTTCGTCTTTTTGGGGGCGGAACGGGGCGAACAACAAGTTCTTGTTCTCGTTTTAAATATCGCCAAAACGCCCTCCCAAAAATAGTCTTTTAAAGGTAGAATTAAACGAAAATTCAGAATCATAGATTTATCTACCAGATTTCCGAACCAGAGAGGGATCGGATCATTATTATTTAAGAATATTTTCCTCTATTCGTAGAACGGATATTAATGATCCGATCCGATTCATTTTTAAACTAGTATTTCGAGTTCAATCTGGGCAAGCAATATTTTAGCATTGAAAATTGTAAGGATATTAAAAATGAGATGTGTGAATTTTTTAAACGATTGGGTAAATGTATGATGCGGGGCATGAAATTTTAAAATTGCACTTTTCTAAAATCTCGAGATAAAAAATTTAGTCTGAAAATTTGGCGGTGATTTCTAATTAATTGAATTTCAAAGAGCATTTTTGTCTATACAAAAAGAAAAAAAATTAGACGGACGGATAAAACGGACAAAATGGACGGATTATGACATTTTTATATTGTAGTCTCGTTTATTGATGCTGATTTTGAATATATGGGAAGTTTATGGGATTGTAAAATGTCCTTCTGTGATCTTTTACACCATTTTCATTTACCTGATAAATACAATATACCCTGTTTCGTGCTTCTTGTTACGGGTTATAAAAAAAAGAAGGAAAAATAAGGCTGTTTAATGTAATTGCAAGGAGCCAATTCGTAAAACTCATTATTCGATGGCTTAAGTAGTTTGATAAAAATGCGCCGCAGCAGAAAAAATTGTATTTTGAACGAGAAGGAAGATAAAGTGGAGGGGCTAAAAGGGGAATTTAGCGGTGAAACCGATTTCGAAAGAATTTATCGACAAAAACAGAGAAACAGACATTTTACAACCCGAGAAACTTCCCATAATGACAAAATAAACAACTTTTTACGAACCTTAGACTTCCATGTCAACAATTATTTAAAAAAAGGGTTCAAAATTTGACACTTTCTTCTAAGCACACCTGATTATAAAGTTGGTTAATAAGAATATATGAGTGATTCTATTGAAAATGTGAGGCAATAAAAGTAAAACATCGTACGTTCGCGACCCGTACGTTTGCGACCGGTGCAATTATCAAAATCCCATACAAAATCATATTTTGATCGTTTTTCGAGCGATGTGGAAATAGAAAAATCGATCAAGAAGCCAAAAGACTCTCAAGACTAAAACGCTTTTTAAAACATATTTGAAGAAATATTTAAAGAGCATGTACATCAAAAAATCTCCGGAAATTTTGGGGATATATTTTTGTAATATATCTATATTGGCTGCGAGGCAGCGCTCGCAGGAGACACCAGAGCCAGCCTCAAAACGCTTCAGGGTGCTACCAAACGTATCGTTTGCGCAGATAGCCAAGGAAAGGACGCTAATCGGCGTCCTGAACAAAGGTAGCGCGGACGGCAAACTTCCGAGGAGCCAGTGGAAGTGGGTGGAAGCGGCACTGGCTGACCGCGGCTTCGAGCTGCTGGAGTCGGAGCCCGGCCCCCCACCCGTCTGTAAGGACATGGGGTGGTATCAGAGCTGCATTAAAATGATTGCCTGCAGCGGTAGTGCAAGTCGACGAGGTCTACCCAGAGCGAAGCTAGTCTCTGTAGACTGGAGCGAGGTGCCCAGTAGATCTAGGCCAAGAGTTTTGGAGCCTGCCTTCTTTAAGAGCCGGAACGCATCCTAAAAATGTTGCAGAGATGCAAACCCCTCCTTCCTTCCTCGGACTGGTAGGTGGTGAAGGTTGAGACGACGATAGGCCCCAAAAACGAAGCGGTAGTCGTCCTCAACAAGAAGTCGCTGGGCCCGATCGAGGCAGCTAGAGACAAGGTCAACTTCGGCTTCAGCTCAGTCACCAAAAGAGTGTACAAGTCGGATGAAGCGGCCGAGGCGCCTCCTATCCTGTCCTTCGGAGATCGAAGCACCTTACTGCGAGATGGAGCCGGAGCAGGACGGCTACTCCTCCAACACCATGCTTATGCATGACTTTGAGGCCATGTGTCGAGAGGACGACGACATCGTCGACGACACCGACGCCGACGTTACAGTGGTGGATAAGAATGATAATGTCCCTACGGGTTCTACAAATCAATCTCTACCACTGTAAAGCAGCAGTAGCTGCCCTAGTACTCCGCTTAGATGCAAACGGAGCAGATGTCGTCCTAATCCAGGAGCCTTGGGTAGTAGGAGACAAGGTCTGTGGATTAGCGACGAAGGAGTATAAGCTAATTGCTGCTCAAAACGAAGGTAAAATTCGCTCCTGTATACTTCCTAGAAAGCACCTTAACATCTTTCTCCAAAACTTACGCAACGGCGACAACACGGCAGTTAGCCTAAAGCTGCAAGGGACACACCTGAGGCTGGTGTCGTCCTATATGGCGCACGAGGAAAGGGGTCTCCAGGAGAACTGATACACGCGCTAACCTGCGACAGCGAAAATTCGGACATAGGCATTTTAATAGGCTGCGATGCCAACGCTCACCACAAACAATGGGAAAGCTCGGACACGAGCCCGAGTGCCCAAAACCAATTGACTACATCAACCCCAGGAAAAACAACTGCGATATATATATTATATATGGCACCACGGTGCCCGGCGACTCAAGATGACTTAAATCGTCTAGTGTCGTCAAGTCCTTCACGGCAGCATGCCCGCAACAAAACCGAGAGGGAAAAAGAAACCCCCAAAAAAAATAGATATCCTACGTAGGAGAAGCAGGGCTCTCTTCAACAGAGCCTAAAGCGCCAAAGAGGAGGAACACTTGAAGACTACAAACATAGTCTGGCCGTCTACAAAATAGAAACAAGAAAAGCAAAAATAACCTCGTGCCATTTTGTACAGAAATAGAGGAAACATCAGAAGCAGCAATGCTGCGTACGATCCTCTCAAAAACTACCAACTCGGTGGGATACATTAAGCGTAACGATGGTACGTGGACTAGCTCCAGTGAGGAGTCTCTACACATCTTACTAGACACTCACTTCCCCGGGTGTACAACCATTGAGCCGATCTTCTCACCTATAGAAAGCTCGGTCACCTCGATGGCACACATCCTCTCGAAATGGAATATCAGCTGGGCAGTAAACAGCTTTAACCCGTATAAATCACCAGGCCCTGACATGATTATCCCAGCCCAATTACAAAAGGCAGGCAACATGGCAATCAACTGGCTTCAAAGTATATTTTCAAAGATACTCATAGTGGGGAAAATTCCTCACGCATGGCTTAAGGCAAAGATTGTCTTTATTCAAACCGGGAAAAGCCTCGCTCTCCACCGTAAAAGAATTCCGACCAATCAGCCTGTCTTCCTTTCTCCTCAAGATATTTGAGAGACTAGTCGGACTACATCTAAGGACTACGATAAGTCCAAAGATGCCGTCAGACGCACAACATGCCTACAGGAAAGGTAAATCCACAGAAACGGCACTTTACGAAGTAATCACTTCAGTGGAAAAATCCCTTCACCTAAAGGAATATTCCCTAAGCTCGTGAAACTGTCAGATTGGACAAAATCGAATGGACTGGGAAACGGAACTTTTACTATTTTCACGTAAATAAAAGATTCCGCCCCTCAACCCCCCATGCTTAACGAATGCAGGCTATCCCTCAGCGATAGTGCCAATTACCTGGGGTTGGTAATTGACAGTAAGCTCAACTGGAACCTAAACATTAAAGAAAGAGTGTAAAAAAGCCATTCACCTAAAATGGGGCATTACCCCAAGTATAGTCTAATGCATATATCTATCAATAGTTAGACCAATACTACTCTACGGAGTCACGGTGTGGAGACCGGCCCTATCAAAAAAGTCCATCACCAAACTGCTCGGCAAAGTCCAAAGAACTGCCGCACTTTGCATCAGTGGAGCACTCCGCTCCACACCGAATGATGCGCTAAACGCTGTCCTGTGCCTCCAGAGTCCTGACCTTGCGGAAAAGGCTCAGGCACACATGGCTGCAATTCGTCTTAGAGACTCCGACGAATGGGTATCCCAAAACTTTGGACACTTATCCATTCATTCCGGACTACTGCGTTCCGAGGGAGTATGCAAAAACGGCCTTAGAAATAAACATCCCTCACCGACACAGCTGGCTCGAGGGAACTCCGGGTCCTGACGGAGCAATACAAATATTCACGGATGTCTCCAAAACGGATAAAAAAGTAGGAGGAGGTATATTGTTTATTGTTTAGGGTTAAACAATGCCCAGTTCAACGTAAGACTAATACATTAATAAAACAAAAATAAAATAAGGATATCTAGACTATTAAATTAAATTAAATTACTTCAAAAATATTCATTAGCTTAGATTTAACCAAATAAGAACTAGTATCGTAAGAAAAAAAATGAAAAAAGTGTTGTAGTTACGGCAAATGCTTCGGAAAGATTCATGGTCAGAATAATTAAGAAGAGAATAATTAGAAAGCCTTTAGCAAGGCTTTTGATTCAGTAAATCATAATCTCCTTATCCAGAAGCTTTATCTCCTAGGGTTTCCATCTAAACTTCTTTTCTGGATTAGTGCCTATCTTTCCAATCGGATTCAGCGTGTCAATTTCTCTCTCTCTCTAGGCCTGTTTCGGTTACGTCAGGGTACCTCAAGGTAGCCATCTTGGCCCCTCTGCTATTTAATTTATTCATTAACGATCTTCCCCAAGCTTTAACACAATCCCGAGTACTTATGTATGCGGACGATGTGAAGTTTTGCTTTTCCTATTGTGACCCTTTTTTCCCCTTATTTTTACAATCCGATCTCGACGCCCTCAACAATTGGTGCTTAATAAACTTGCTTCCTCTTAACATTTTAAATGTAACGTCATATCTTTCCATCGTATCAAGCCTTACCTTTATGACTACATTATCAATAACTGTTCTTTTGCAACGCCTCTTCAAAGTTACTAACTTGGGAATTATGTTTTCACCTAATTTCTGTTTTAACTCCCACATATCCGCTATCTCGAATAATGCTAGAGGGGTCCTGGGCTTTATTAAAAGATGGTCCAAGGAGTTCACCGATCCTTATACGACCAAACTTCTCTATGTGTCCCCTTGTCCGGCTATCTATCCTTGAATATGGTTCCTGCGTCTGGTCCCCTCATTACCAAAAATATCAGGATATGATTGAGTCTGTCCAAAAACAATTTCTCCTCTTCGCACTTCGCGGTCTTAATTGGGACCCGTCAAGACATCTCCCCTCTTATGAGAGTAGGCTGCGACTTCTCGATATCCGCTCTCTCCAAAGTCGTAGGATCTGCCAGTTCTTTTTCTACATAAACTTCTCGCTGGTGAAGTTGATTCCATTGCCCTCTGTAGCCTTATCAACATCTCAGTCCCTTCCCGCCCGACTAGGCATTTTTTTCCACTACATCTTAAACGTTGTCTTCCTAATTATTCTGACCATGAATCTTTCCTTAGCATTTGCCGTAACTACAACACTTTTTTTCATCTCTTTTCTTACGATTCTAGTTCTTATATGGTTAAATCTGAGCTAATGAATATTTTGAAGTAATTTAATTTTAATTTAATTTAATTTAATAGTCTAGATTTCCTTCTTTTTTATTTTTGTTATATTAATCTTTTAGTCTTACGTTGAACTATACATTGTTCAACCCTAAACAATAAACAATAAACGAAAAAGAACGTATGGAGTCGCTGTGAACGCGACTCTACTTTTATACCCGTACTCAGTCAGTACACATGTAATTTATGTGAAATTTTCAAATGTAGTATCAGTTTCTTATATTTTATATTTAACATTTTTTTGCTGCATCTGTCATCTACAGATACATCAGTTCTCACAACAACACAAACTGGTAGATATGGTCATTTCCTACGATACTGCATTTTTTCGTTTTTTTCCTATCTTCAAAATTGTAGATTTTCGTCTTTTGGGGGCGGGTGTGAGCGTGGCAAAAATTTTGAAATAAACTTGCACTGATATCACAGGAGTCTAGGCAAACAATTTGGTTGTTCTAGCTACAATCATCCCCGCTCATTTAACGACGTATGTTTTGCTGCTATATTAATGATCCGATCCGGATTTGGGCCCCTGATATATATGGGGGGGGCTGGCAGTGGGCTGAAAATTTTCATTTGATCAGTATGGAAAAAAAATTTGGTTGCTCTATCTCTTTAGCCTTCGAGCAATGGGCGACGATCCGACATCGGACGGAACCACATTCGGGAATCTGGTAGATATGGTCGGAAATTTCTATGTTACACACATCCACTTTTACCACAAATACGAAACTGCTCTTTTTTCGTTTTTCCTATCTTCAAAGAGTTTTGTAGATTTTAGACCACTTCTTTTGAAAGGGGGATTCTTTCCAGACGGGAAAGCTCCGTTGCCAAATTTTGATAATAAACTTGCACAATGGAAGACAGATCCTATCAGCCCGTAGAAAAGGAAAGTTTTCACGACAGGAGTCAATTAGAACTATTTAGGAAAAATTTGGATTTTGGTCTACAATCATTATAGCCTTTCTACTATTCAAGGAAAATGAGATGGGAAGGCGCAAACCTAAATAATTTATACGAAAACCAAAGGTAGATATTATCAGGTTTTATTGTGCGAAAATTTGATCTTTGCGATTGAGTACTTAGAGAAGTCCAATTGCGAATCAGATCTTGTAAGCTTTTATAGAGACGTATGTTTTTGGAGTGAACCAGAGAGGGCCTTTGAGATTGGGGCTATACATATTTTTACGAACCGCCTTTTAACCACCCTGATATCGCTCCCGATCCGATTCAGGTGTGTTTTGGGCCCGATAGATAGATACGGACTTAAAAAAAATAATATTTGAACAAAAGAAAAACATACGTTGGACATTCTGCATTGTTATTTTCCGCTTTTTTCAGTCGGTGTTTTTGACCCCAGCGAGTCCCTCCCTTCCATATCGCTTTCAAAATTGGTTCCTCTCCTATTTCGGCTCTCGTACCACCCAATCTTTAAACGCATGTTAATTTCTTTCACGTGTATTTCATAATTTATTATTCCTAAATTGATTTATTCGCCATTTGGATGAATATTTACCCTAACATGGGGGGTACGGAAGTGGGCTGGGCGAATGTGGGAATTTTCAAAAACATTTTTTTATTTGTTTGTGAGGTATAACATCAGTATGTAAAAAAAATTTTTTTGATTGCTCTATGCAACGACAATCAATAATTTTAGCCTTCGAGCAATGGGCGACGAACAAGACGGACATCTAGATATGGTCATTTTCTACAATACTGCGATTTGTCGTTTTTTCCTATCTTCAAAATTGTGGATTTTCGTATTTTTGGGGGCGGGAGTGGGCGTGGCAAAATTTTGAAATATTTTGAATTTGGTTGTTCTAGCTCTTATAGTCTCTGAAATCGAGGCGCTCATTTATACGAAAAACCAAAACGACTCGATTTTTTGTGAGTGCGAAAGGGAGGGAGCGAAGTTTTTTCGTATGTTTTTCTCTATTGGGGCTATATTAATGATCCGATTTGATTCAAATTTGTGCCCCTGATAGATATGGTCTTTTCCTATGATTCTACATTTTTTGTTTTCTGTTATCTTCAAAATTGTGGACGCCACAGATGTGCGCCCTTTGTGGGGGCGGAAGTGGGCGGGGCGATATTTTGAAACATTTTTCTAGGAGTGAGATATAACATCAGTATGGAAAAAAAATTTGGTTGTTCTATCTCTTTTAGCCTTCAAGCAATGGGCGACGAACCAGACGGACAGACGGACGGACAGACAGGGCTATATCGACTCGGCTATTGATGCTGATCAAGAATATATATACTTTATATGGTCGGAAATTACTCCTTCTCTATGTTACACACATCCACTTTTACCACAAATACAATATACCCTTTAACTCTTCGAGTACGGGTATAAAAATACTAACATAAAAAAAGACTAACAAAAATTTACTAACATTAAAAAAAATACTTTCACCTATCTATACGCAAACTATTTCGCTCGACTTGGAAGCCCCATCTCACAATTTCACAAAGTAAACACTGAAAAGTTTTAGAAAGTCATAAATATTAGCTTATTCTAAAAAGAGCTCTTATTAGTAATATACGGACTTTGAGATGTTAATTAATTAATTTGTGTTGAGAGATGTCTTTCGAAGGGGGGCGGACGCGAGAGCATGTCCGCGACGACGTTGTCCTTCCCCTTGCGATGCTCTATCTAAAAATCATACGCCTGCAGAGCTAGAGACCACCTCGCCAGTCTACCGTCCAGAGCTTTAAACCGCATCAACCACTGCAAGCTGGCGTGGTCTGTAATCACCGTGAATGGCATCAGCTGCACGTACGCCCGAAACTTCTCAATTGCCCTCACTGCGGCCAAACACTCCTTCTCCGGCACGCTGTAATTGAGCTGCGTGCCTCTAAGTTTTGCCGAGAAAAATGCAATCGAGTGTTCTGCTCCTTCGTCATCCTTCTGGAAGGAAGAGAACTGGATATAAAAGTGCCGTTTTAAATCCGGGTGGTGCCCACTGGTGAGGCTTTTTCAGCATCGAACACGATGCCTACCCCAGGTAACGCAAAGGTATTTATAGCAAAACCGAAGGATTTAAACCTCCGATACCATCCCCCGTCCCAAAAAACTCGGATTTGAAGAGTCGGCAAAAGGGTATATTGTATTTGATCGGTTCTTAAGACGCCGTCGGATACCCCAGGTACTTGAGGTAACATAGAGAACCTGGAATTAGTTCCGTACCGAATAAAAGGGTATATATATATTAAAAGTGGATCATAGAGCATCAATCGCCGAGTCGATATATTCTTGATCAGCATCAATCGCCTCGTCCGTCCGTCTGTCCGTCCGTCCGTCTTGTTTGTCGCCCATTACTCGAAGGCTATAAGAGCTAGAGCAACCAAACTTTTATCCAGTCTGATGTGATATCTCACTTCTAGAAAAGTGTTTCAAAATTTCGCCCCGCCCACTTCCGCCCCCAAAAAGGCGCACATCTGTGGCGGCCACAATTTTGAAAATAACAAAAACTAAAAATGCAGAATCATAGAGACAGCCCATATCTATCAGGGGCCTAAATCTGAATCGGATCGGATCATTAATATAGCCACATTAGAGGAAAATATACGAAAAAACTTCGCTCCCTCTCTTTCGCACTCACACAAAATCGAGTCGATTTGGTTTTTCGTAAAATGAACGCCTGGATCTCAGAGACTATAAGAGCTAGAGCAACCAAATTTTTTGCCCAGACTCCTGTGATACCGAACCTAAACAAGTGTATTTCAAAATTTCGCCCCCGCCCCCCTTCCGCCCCCACAAAAGACGAAAAATCCACAATTTTGAAGATAGAGAAAAACGAAAAATGCAGTATGGTAGGGAATAATCATATCTACCAGATTTGTTCCAGATCGGATCATTATTATAGCCACAATGATGAAATGAATTTTCAGCAGCGAGCTGCCCCACCTCTTGCTACAACCATAACAAAATACACATTTTATTTTGAGGGATGATATCTGCTGCTGATTCTCTCACACTCACACTCGCACGCTCTGTCTCGTGCAGTGTACGTGTGTTGTTGTGAGAACTGATGTAGATGTATAATTCTATAGATGACAGATGCATCAAACAAATGTAAAATGTAAATGTAAAACCGATAAAACATTTGAAGATTCCATATAAATCACATGTGTACTGACTGAGTACGGGTATAAAAGCAGAGTCGCGCCTACAGCGACTCCGTACGTTCTTTCTCGTTTTTCCCTATCATCAGGTTGGCCGTATTCAGACACGATGCCACTTCCTCTAGCAGCTTCATATGCTCTTCGAAATTCCGGGAAATGACCAGCAAGTCGTCTAAATACACGAATACATGGTTCCGGAGTCGCTGTAGGATCACCCGGCCCATCAATCTACATAATCGCTGCGCTGCGTTACACAACCCGAACGGCATCGATTTGAACTGATGATAGAGTGGTCTGCCTGGTACGGTGAACGCCGTGTACGTTCTACTCTCGGACTTCAGCTCTATCTGCCAAAATGCGTGCTTCAGATCGATGCTGCTGATGAATACAGTGTCCTCTACGAGGCTCAAGATCGACTCGATGCTCTGTAGCGGGTAAGCATCCTTGACCGTTAAAGTATTTAACTTTCGCGCATCTAAATAGAGCCGATTCTTACCCGGCTTCCTGACCAGCGTCACCCGATTGCTCCACGGGCTTTCACTAAGCTTGATGACCCCAAGACGCAAAATCTCGTCGACTTCCGCAAACAACAACTCCTGCACCGCCGGGGATACAGGATAGAAGCGCACCTTAACGGGGACGGCTCCCTCCACTAGGCGTATTTCGTGCCTCTCGAGCGTCGTCCTTCCTATCCCGTGCTTGTCGAAGCAACGAAATCGACCCTTCCCCTGGTCCAAACGTCTCTGCTGCGCCTGGGACAGCTCGTGAGGTTCCGTCAGTGTATTCCTCGTCAGCTGCTCCGCCTCGATTGCCGCCAACTCCTCTTGTTTCTCTAGGCCAACTATGTGTAGAGCTAGCCCGAACTTCCGCCTGAAGTCGACCCCCAGGTATAGCGTCTGCTTTAAGGAGGGACACAGGAAAAAACTGTTCATGGTTTGGAAATTGCACAGGAAATTGCTGAAATTGCTTGGCTCAAGCCTGTTACTTGAACCTGAACTGGTTGGAAAGGAAGCTTGATGATTCTGAACAGGCGTTCGGAGATGAACGTTGCTTCCGATCCAGAATTCATCAACCGCCCTCAACCGTCCATTGATAGCTTCGAATGCTTTTATATGACAGAGTCCCATCAATCGTGTTAGCCTGGCTGAACAAGCCACCATGCAAATGGACATCGTTTGACGTATAACCGAGTGACTAAGATCACAGACGCCGTCGCCGAAAAGTGGTCGCACGTCAGATCGGAAACAACCCGGCTGACTTAGCGAGCAGAGGGTATCATCCCGATTTTTTAGCCGATCTCGGCCACCGGGCCTGAATGGTTGCAATATCCAAAACCAATGGCCCGTCCCCTTACCGCCTCTGCTTGAAACAGATATAGAACAACGCACGGTTAAGTGTAACTTGTCTCAGACACCAGAGTCCAGTTTCCTAGCCCGCTTATCAGAGTTTGGAAAGGTTGTGAGAGTTTGGCCTATTTGTCGATCCTCAAGCGGTGTCAGAAGCCAAACACCCAATTTCCAGACGAACTCAGTAGCCACGAGCTATCGGAGACACAGGAGCGTATGATCATCCATACTCATCCTTAGAATATTCCAGCGAATTCCGGCATTTGCTGAAGAAGCAACCTCTTCCTACGTCTAGCTGCATCATTAACTTGAATCCATTTATCGACCAACACGGGTCATAAGAGCATGCGGTCGGGTGAGCAAATCGGAGTCCCTTAGCTATGATGAGAAGCATCCGATCATTCTCCCGTATTCAAGCGCATTCACACGTCTCATCGTTCAATTCACTCATCGCATCGCACTGCATGGGGGAAACCAATTAATGATGCGGCTTATCCGATCCAAGTATTGGGTCCCGAAACTAAGGACCTTAGTCAGATCCACTATAAACGCCTCTAAGGTCTGTGTGGTCCATCGCAGGAAGTTGCAAACTCAACTTATGGGGACCTGCCCGAAGAGAGGAAGACGTTCTCACGTCCGTCCATTCACTCGAACGGGTGTCGACTTCGCCGGACCATTCGATATCAAGACGTACGCAGGTCGCGCATGCCGCATAACCAAAGGGTATGTGTGTGTCTTCGTGTGCTTTTAGCACGAAGGCTATCCATCTGGAAGCGACATCTGATCTCACATCCGAGAAGTTCTAGCAGGTTTTTAATCGGTTCATAGCAAGGCGAGGTTGCCCCTCAGCAAATGTGTTCCGATAATGGGAAGACGTTTGTCGGAGCCGAAAAAGTCCTCGCTTATGATTTCCTGGAATCACCAGAGCGAGTTCAATTGCAGCATATCCGCAACAACAGCTCACGTGGCGGTCCGTTCCTCCAGCCGCCCTCACATGGGCGGTCTGTGGGAAGCGGGGTAAAAGTTTCAAGTCAAGTTCAAGTTCTACAAGTCTACCTCCACAGGGAAGTATACTTTCGAGGAACTGTCGACCCTCCTTTCCAAAAATCGAAGCGTGCTTGAACTCTAGGCCGATCTCACCTATGTCAGAAGATCCAACATCGCCTTAAGTCCAGGCCCTTTTTTTAGTTGGCGGCCCGCTGATTTCATGGCGGAGCCAGAGATCAAAAGAGAACGCAGAATCCATCATCAACCGATGGCGCCATCTTAAGGCCCTCAATCAACAGTTCTGTCTGCGGTGGAAGGAAGAATACCTGAAAGAATTGCACAAACGGAATAAGTGGCAACTTCCTACTCGAAATCTCCCGCCGGCGATATGGTTGTCGTGCCTGAAGATAACCTGCAACTTAACGAATGGCGCCTTGGAAGGATTGAACGAACCTATCCCGGGGTCGATGGCATGGTCCGCGTGGTCGATGTTTTAACGGTCCGCGGGACCATTAAGCGGCCAGTAGCAGCAAAGCTCATCCTTCTTCCTATAGAGAGCAATGTCCACGTCCAAGTATCCAACTATCCAACTGTTGCTTGTTGTTCGGAGCATAAGATCCAACCACTAATCTCCTACGTCTTCTCTTTCAAGCATGACTCCTCGCCGTCGTCCAGTAACGCGCAACCAGCCGAGAGGAGTCGATTTCTTCCGTTGTCGGGTCTGCCGAGGAGTCCACCCTTTGCGGAAGTGCCAGCGGTTCCTCACCCTAAGCGCTGGGTCTCTACGGGCAGTCCTAATCAACAAGTACTGCCACAATTGCTCGTGGCCCACCAACACCTGGGCGCTCATGTCGAAGCGGCTATACTTGCCGGGTGTGCGGGAAAAATCACCATACGTCCTCCATCTGGGTGGATCGCAGACGACTCCACGTCCCAAGGCTCGCCCCCGGCAAGATCACGCTCCAGCTCCACTGCTCCTCCAACAACCCTGACATCGCTGCTTCAGTCCAGAAGCACTAGCGTCCTACCAACGGCAGTAGTCGTTGTGGACAACGGACTCAAAACTTTTGAGGTTGGCGCACTTATTGATCCGTGCAGCCCAGTCAGCCGCATCAACGCATCATTGGCAACGGCCTTTATTCGCCCGTCAATAAATATTGGTGCCGAAGGTGCTTGCACCACCTTCATCCAGTCCAAAACGAAGAGCGATGTCAGGCTCGAGGTGGTCCTGACTTGGAGCCTCAGCTACAAATACGGACACCGACGAGGCCCCTAGGCGACCACGTTAAGGAGCATTTCGCCAATATGGTCCTGGCGGATGCTCAGTTCCACAAGCCTTGTACTATTTCCCCTGGTACTCGGCGCAGAACCCCTGAAGGTAATTCTGCCAGGAGTGATCCCAAGCACGGATGGCTTCCCAGTGGCTCAGAACACGGTGTTCGGATGGACTCTAATTTCCGGCACCTGTGACACCGCATAAACCAGGAAGAGCGCCCCTTCCCCGTTCTTTTCCTACATTCCATTGCAATTATATTGCAAGGGGGAGGATGTTCATGCCGAAAAAAAGTATGCACCCAAGCATGCACCCCCACAGCGTCTCTTTCGATGCTTTCCACCTATCCTGGAAGCTTTGGGAGTACACCACACCATTATGAGAATGTTAGAATTCGGCTTAGCTTTATAAGTTAGTTCTTCGACATACTTTGAATAAAAAGCCTGCCTTTCTTCCAACGGCTTGCGCTCGGACCATTTGCCTCAGGTAACTTTGCCTTGGACCTTGTATATCGTATTATAAATGTTGTTTTGCTTATTTATAGGTATGTTATCAAAAGCTAACTTTACATCGTCGGTGGAGGACGGAATTATTGTCTCATCCTTTTCGGCGAATTGGACACGATTCCTCCACTAGCGTCGTGCTCTTTTTCCCGTTTCCCGGAATCTCGGACTCCTCGTTTAAACCCGATTCTTCCGTTTTCAATTGGGCGCCATTTGTTAAGGTGTTATGGATGGCTTGGGAGAGAGCCGATAGTTAGGAGTGTTGGAGAAGCAGCGAAGACAGCGGCCTCTACCATGGATCCTGAAAAGCTTAATCAGGGATGCATGGAGAGGGTTGCACGGGAAGAGTGAAAAGAAAAACGTGGACGGGAAGAAAAAAGAAGACAGTTTCCGGAGAAAAAAGAAAAGAGGAGGATCGCATGTGCAACCGTGAAAAATTTGTGAGAAAAAAAAAAAAGTAAAATAAAAAAAGGAAGACCCCGAAGAAGCTGGATTAAGACGCCGGACTATCTCTCCCCCCTTCGAAAGACATCTCTCAACACATATTAATTAATTAACATCTAATTAACATTACTAATAAGAGCTCTTTTTAGAATAAGCTAATATTTATGACTTTCTAAAACTTTTCAGTGTTTACTTTGTGAAATTGTGAGATGGGGCTGCCAAGTCGGGCGAAATAGTTTGCGTATAGATAGGTGAAAGTATTTTTTTTTAATGTTAGTAAATTTTTGTTAGTCATTTTTTATGTTAGTATTTTTTTATGTTAGGGTAAATATTCATCCAAATGTTTTAGAATAAATAAATTTAGGAATAATAAATTATGAAATACACGTGAAAGAAATTAACATGAAAATGGAGTACGGATTTAAAGGTTGGGTGGTACGAGAGCCGAAATAGGAGAGGAAGCAGAGGTATTTATTGGGAGCGTTCCAAGCGAAGCGCTCATGGAAGGGAGGGACTCGCTGGGGTTAAAAACACCGACTGACCGCCGCTTAGGAGAAGCCAACATGGACCAAATAACAATGTCAGCTGTGTCCAACGTATGTTTTTCTTTTATTCAAATATTATTTTTTGTTAAGTCCGTCCCCTATCTATCGGGTCGAAAATACCCATGACTTCCCCGAGAGCTAGCTGGGAGCGATAGGCAGGGTGGTAAAAAGGCGGTTCGTAAAAATATGTACCTGTAGTTTCCCCCTTGCGTAATCTCAAAGGCCCTCTCTGGTTCACTCCACGCTTGATAAACCTTCGGAATATTAAATCTCGTCTCTATAAAAAGTTTACAATATCTGATTCGCAATTGACTTCTAAGTACTCAAAAAAGATCAAATTTTCGCTATTTTAATAAAACCTGTTATAATATCTACCTATCTAAATGTGTAAGCTTAACTTCAAACGAGATCCGAAGCAATTTTTTAGGTTTGTGAACTCGAAGCGTAACTCTTCCCAATTTCCATCTTCATTTTCCTTGAATAGTAGAAAGGCCGATAATGATTGTGATATCGCAAATCTGTTTGCTGATAAATCTCATATTAAGCAATCATATCCCTTCCTAAATAGTTCTAATTGTATCAATCAACTTAAAATCGTGCAAACTTTCCTTTTCTACGGGCCCCGATAGGATTCCCAGTGCTGTCTTAAACCATTGTGCAGATTCTCTTTGTGTGCCCCTCCTTAAACTCTTTAACCTATCAATAGAGCTCGGGACTGAGCTCCGAGCTTTTCCCCCGTCTGGAAAGAATCTTTCACTATTCCTTTCACAAGAAGTGGTCTAAAGCCGAAGTTTCTAATTATCTGCCATTTCAAAACTCTTTGAGAAAATTATAACTTCTCAGCTTCAACACTTTTGTAGTTCAATATTGTTTATTATACCCGTACTCGAAGAGTAAAAGGGTATATAGTATTTTGGTAAAAGTGGATGTGTGTATAAAAAAGAAGGAGTAATTTCCGACCATAAAAGTATATATATTCTTGATCAGCATCAATAGCCGAGTCGATATAGCCCTGTCTGTCCGTCTGTCCGTCTTGTTCGTCGCCCATTGCTCGAAGGCTAAAAGAGATAGAGCAACCAAATTTTTTCCCATACTGATGTTATATCTCACTCCTAGAAAAATGTTTCAAAATTTCGCCCCGCGCACTTCCGCCCCCACAAGGGTTCGCACATCTGTGGCGTCCACAATTTTGAAGATAGCAGAAAACGAAAAATGCAGAATCATAGAGAAAGACCATATCTATCAGGGGCCCAAATCTGAATCGGATCGGATCATTAATATAGCCACAATAGACAAAAAACATACGCAAAAACTTCGTTCCCTCTCTTTCGCACTCACACAAAATCGAGTCGATTTGGTTTTTGTATTTTGTGTCGCCTGGATCTCAGAGACTATAAGAGCTGGAGCAACCAAACTTTTTGCCAAGACTCCTGTGGTACCAAACCTGAACAAGTGTATTTCAAAATTTCGCCCCGCCCCCTTCCGCCATCCCAAAACACGAAAATCCACAATTTTGAAGATAGAAAAAACCAAAAATGCAAGGGACAAGGAGAGAATGACCATATCTACCAGATTCCCGAATTTGGTTCAGATCGGATCATTATTGTAGCCACAATGATCAAATGAATTTTCAGCAGTAAATCCCCCCTCCTCATGCAGCGTAAGTCATTTATTGGGGTTGATTGTTGAAGATTCTCGCACACGCACGCTCAAACATGCTGCCTCGTGCGGTGTACGTGTGTTGTTGTCAGAACTGATGTAGATGTAGATGACAGATGCAGCAAACACATGTAAAATATAAAAACTGATAAAACATTTTTAAATTCCACATAAATCACATGTGTACTGATTGAGTACGGGTATAAAAGTAGAGTCGCGTTCAAAGCGACTCCGTACGTGAATTTCTCGTTTTGTTAAGTCCGTCCCCTACCTATCGGGTCGAAAACACCCCAGACTTCCCCGAGAGCCAGCTGGGAGCGATAGGCAGGGTGGTAAAAAGGCGGTTCGTAACAATATATAAAAAAGATATTTAACCTTGAACTATAAAATGCATTAGTTGCGGTTTCCATATCATGATAGTCGTCAAAAGAATGACCAATCGATCAGAGAAAGCGCCAGGTTTAAGGTAAAAATCTGCTTTCCTGAAGCAGAAGATAGACGGAGATTTAATGGAAGATTTGACGTACGCATTTAGAATCAAAAGAGGACAACTGCACGGTAATTTTAAGTGTCGAATGATAAGGGTTCTCAGGGAAAGAGAGTGGAAATCTTCTGCAGACCACAGTGCTCGAGACGACGGAAGTAAAGACAAGATCAAGAAGCCTACCCAAATTATTGGATATAGCATTAACCTGACCCAACGAGAAAGAATCAATAAAAACATGCTGAGTAGATGGGAACATCAGGTTGGAGTCAACAGAGGGAGACCAAGAGATATTTGGTAGGTTAAGTTTCAGTTTTTGGGCCCGAATTTAAGACTGCCGGAGATGGTGTAGGACAGACAGAAGTTCTTGAACACGAAGATGTAGTTGGAAGGACACCCAAACGGAGTTCAGGACTAGGGAACGATTGGTAAACACATGACAAATAGTATGTACCGGCCAGAAAGAGGGGTCGAGCACACTATTAACATGTATGTCAGGGACAAGGATTTTGAAAGAAGAAATATTACATTTAATTTAGTTAATTAAGTTAAATAACTTAACTAACAGACCTGAGGATTCATCAATGTTTAATTTAGAGAAGTTAAAATCCTTGACCAGATCTTCCGTAGCCGATGCCATAAGTCGGGAAACAAAAATAGATTTTAATAGAGCGACAGCAGTTAGAATAGAAGAAGCGATGATAGGACTATTTGGTAGCAAGGGCGTAGCAGATAGTGAGCCAGTGATGGCAGTGAATCCCGGATCCGAAACGAGGGCAGCGTCAATAGAAACTGATGGAACAGGAACGGTGGCAGGAAGGGTGGCAGGAAGGGTGGAACGCTCATTGGAAGCGCTCACAGCGGTGTTTGCATCAGTGATGGATGCAGTGAATGCCGCTGCATTGTTGGTCGGTGTGAGAAACGGGTCTGTCGCATAAACTTACGCATTTCGGACACAATCTCCCTGCAAGCCAAACATGACCAGGTCAGATCGACACGTTTTGAGAACAAATCATGTAGCCGTCCAAGATTACCACCCACAGCACATTTTATGTGGGCGAAATTGTCACAAAGCCAGCAGCTAAGAATTATACATCGCCGACAATGGTGCCACCAAATTCGCAAATTTCTTTGCACCGCAGACAATATTCATATTTACAAAGAAGAACGCAAACTGGGAGTGTGAGCGCAAGCTATGTGAGAGAGCAGGCAGCAGAGCGAGCGACGATCAGCAGAAGCAGCAGCAGACGATCCAGCGAGGCGACGATAACAAACGGTGAAGCTCACAAAAGTAGAGACGCCGAAAGAGCTATTCCAAAAGAATGCAGGCGAAGTCCAGAGAGAGTGAGAGCAGTAATCCGAGTAATCAGAGTAATCCGAGCAACTAAATATGTAGGCTACAGTTCTGTTTCAGGCTTCCCGATCACTGCAGTGTCTTCCAAGCGGAAGTCACAGCAATCGGGGAAGCCTGATTTAAATCCAAACAGTTGCCTTTTCGGCAACCCATATAAACATCTACAGTAACAGCCAAGCAGCGATCAAATCTCTAAATGCGACTACTTCAAACTCGGCTACCGTAGCCTGATTTGTGTCCCGGGTCATTAGGACATTGAAGGTAACTGCATAGCAGATGAACCAGACAGAGCTGGCACTACTACCTCACTTTCATTCACAACAAGGAGGACATATGTATGCCTCAACAAGACGGACGGACAGACAGACAGACAAATATGGCTATATCGACTTAGCTATTGATGCTGATCAATAATATATAGACACTATGGGATCGAAAATATTCCGTCTCTGCGTTACAACTATAATATACCTCTCAAGTCTTCGAGTACGGGTTTAAATGGTAAAAATAAGTTTTGTCAACCATAAATTGTATTGGGTAAATTTTTAAAATTGTTCGAGATAAAAATATTTTGTAAAGTAAAGCAAAGCTTTCTTTGAAATTTTTAATTTCACATTAAGGTAAATTGGAATTACAGACCAAGTCAATAAGCATCGTACCGTTTGCACTCGTTGGAAAATTTTGTGCACTAGTAGTTATTTATATTAAGATTAGCACAAATTATGGGAAAGATAAGGCGATTTTCTTGCACACCTATTACTTTTCGTGGACATCTGCGTTGGAGATTCTGAGAAAAAATTAGGAAAGGTCCCAAAATGTTGGACCAACAATGTTGCAAACGGTAAAATGTGATTTTCAAAGGTTTGACTTTTAGCTCAACACTTTCTCCATAGCTTTGTATAAACAATACTTTAATAGTCGCCATTAACGCGACACTACTTTTATATCCGTACTCAGTCAGTACACATGTGATTAAATTTTACATTTTTAACTTTTATCTGTCATCTACATCTACGTCACATCTCACAACAAAACGAGTACACTGCATGAGGAAGAGTGTGTGAGCGAGAGAATCAGTAGCGGCTGAAGGTGAATGAATTTTTATTCATTTTCATCATTGTGGCTATAATAATGATCCGATCTGAACCAGATTCGGCAATCTGGTTGATACTGTCATTCTCTACGATACTGTTTTTTCCATTTCTTTCTATCTTCCAAATTTGGTACTTTCGTCTTTTGTTGGGGCGGCAGAGGGTGTGGAGAAATTTCGAAATACAATTCTACTGAAGTAGTATCACAGCAGTTTTGACAGAAAGTTTGGTTGCTTATAGTCTCTAAGATACAGCCGGCACAAAATACGCATAAACAAATCGACTCGTTTTTGTGTGACAGAGAGCAAGAAGGAACGATGCATTTCCAAATGGGTTTCTCCGTTGTGGCTCCATTGTGGACGGGGCGAATGTCGGCAGGGCCAAATTTTTAAATACACTTGTAGGAGTGAGTGATCAAATCAGTCTGGAAAAAGAATTTGGTTGTTCG
The DNA here is from genome assembly GCA_009664405.1 of Drosophila bifasciata. NCBI lineage: Eukaryota > Metazoa > Arthropoda > Insecta > Diptera > Drosophilidae > Drosophila > Drosophila bifasciata. The sequence goes on from CM019042.1 coordinate 28,530,957, forward strand.
AGCCCTTTAGCCATCAAGCAACGGGCGACAACCAAGACGGACAGACGGACGGGCAGAAAGACATGGCTATATCGACTCGGCTATTGCTGATAATCAAAAATATACATACTTTATGGGGTCGAAGACACTTCCTTCTGTTCGTTACACCCATCCACTCTTACCACAAATACAATATACCCTTTTACTCTTCGAGTAAGAGTATAAATATATGTATATATTATCGGACCCGGCCAACCACTAAATTAACGTCTTAATCTCCAGATTGATTAAAAAAATAATAATTTATATATTATATACTTAAATTAAATCGAAATAATTTTGGAGCAGTATAATAAACAATATATTTCGATTTCGTTTCGTGCGCAGAAACAATGAGCAATGCCGGTTTGCCAGCCAACAAGTGACCATGGGAAAATCAGGAATATTCGAGAATAATCCCGAGGATTTTCACAAATTGGCCTTGCGATTTATTGATTGCCATTGCAAAAGCCATGATTCAATTGAACGGGGAACTGAAGCTTCTTGATTTGGAATGGAAGATTAGGTGGAATACGAAAGTCGTGTGAAAAAGACTACCTCCCTCTCCCTTAAAATTTCCCTTGATGATCGTCACTTGATTCAAATTATTAATTAGTTTTTTTGACCGACCACCGCGTACCATTGCACAATTTCGGATGATTCAGATTCCGCAATATGTTTGTTATCGATCCCATTAGCAACAGAAAATTATGGAGTTCCTGACGCCTCAAGCCAGTTTAAAAAATCCGTGGGATAGTTTGTCGCTTTATTCTATTCAGTCACGCTGTGAACGGAATTTTATGAATGCACCTTTCCAGCGAATTGATTAAATAATTGAAGGTTTTATAATTTTCTGCAATGCCGGGGAACACTTTAGCGATTAGTTCCTCTTTCGACGATTTGAACTCGCAACAATTTGACGGAAACAATATCAATCCAGTCGAATCATCAACAGAAATTTGGCCATTGACAGGCACCAGCAGTTATTTTGAGAACTTCGTAACATGGGTCGTTATGCAACGCTAATCTGATGTTTGTGGTCAACTCCAACTACTTGACATGCTGCCACAAAAACGAAGATTTCAGAAATGCACTACGTTCATCGGCAGCAGCAGATTTCAGAATGACTGAAGGCGTTTGACGAAAATCTTCAGAAAGCAATATCATAGCCCCACCAGATATTCTTAAATAACCTCGTAGTTTCGCTGTCTCCGAGTTATTTCTGATTGTGCACGTTGGCTGGTCAACCGCGAGAAATTTGTGGGCAGCTTGACCGAATTGTTTCCGGAATCAACGAAATTACTAATGTTTTACCTGTCCCACCGGGAGCATCGAGAAAGTAAATGCCTCCCGTTCTCTCATTAAGAGAGAAGAGAATATACGGGTTTATTGCTCGCATTCAACGGCGGTACTTTTGTTCGGGTTCTTTCGACCAAGTCATCTCGATCGTAGTGTTGCTCCAGTTGCAAGTCGCGTTTGAATGCATCGTTTATCGACTGATTAGACGCTGGTATTCCCAATGTGGAAATCAGCACATTTCTTCGATCATAACTAACGGTTCCTTGCGCATTTTGTCGCTAATTTCAAGATGGAAATTCGAATTTGTCGTGCGAACTCTGTGCAAACTGTCATCATCCATCTCGTCCTTGTATTTGTCCCACAGGTTGGTTGGATTCGCTGATGACATGTGGCTATCGCATGTGAATGATCGCAAAGCAATGTACGGTGTTGAAACCTTTGTGATGATGCGTTCAATAGAGTAAAGTCCTTGCAAACGAATCGCTTTCGCATGTCGATAAGATATTTGTCAATGTTGTCGCTGTTGTTCGTTCTGCTCTTTGCGCTAAGTTTACGTCTGTAAAGTACACACGCTGAACTGCAAAATGTTTTGGAAATTAAATCAGCCGCCAAATTGCCTCGTTAAAACTCACGTAACGCCCAAGTTGAACTTTCGTCACCCCGTCGTTTTTATATGGACCGGCAACGCTAAACACCACAAGGCTCCCATTGCTGACATATGTATTTGAAACCGCATTTGAATGTCATGGCTTAATGGTGAAAATCCGTAAAAAAAAAGCCACACACGTAGCCTATAGTCCTGTATTCCCATTCAACATTTTAATAAAAACCTCGTAGAAAACTACAAAGAGACGAAAACAAGCAAGAGTCATCATTTTTCTTTTACCGCGAATATTCACTTCGCCAACCGTTCAAATGACTTCGCCCTAGCTCCTCATTCGGTCACGCGGCCAATTGAAATTTTTGAATTCACCTAGAATGTGACCACACGAATTGAAATTAAATTAACGGTATGCACCGATTTTAGGTGGACATAAGAAAGGTATAGATTTTCAAAAATATTGCAATTTTCCATCCGATTGGCATTCGCAAAGACAATTAATAATGAAATAATGAAATATGGAACTCGTTCTCCATTTAGCAAATTTTTGTCAGGAAACTGCAGATTTTCTCACAACAAGGCTTTCTAGCTTAGTGCAAGCAGGCATTCATGTCTCCCTCACTTCCATTGGCTCCAACATCTGAGAAGTGTAACCGTACGCCATGCAGTGCACACCTCTGGTCACACCACTGGCTGCTATACAAACTCACTAGAATACAATTCACCCGAATAATTTGATCGAAGCAAACATAAACGAGAGACAACATCGCAGTTGCCGCGACACTACATTTATACCCGTACAAAGTCAAAATATATGCGAGCTTATTATTTCTTTTAATTTTAAAATATGTATATTATCAGTTAATTTTTGCTACATCTTTAACCTACATCTACATCACTTCCCACCCCAACACGCCATTCTAACATTTTCAGCCAGTGGTTGAGTGTCGTGTCTGTAGTGTCTGCATCGATTAAGGGAGGGGGTTGGCAACTGAAAATTAATTCCATCATTCTGACTATAATAATAATCCGATCTGATCCAGATTCGGCTGCTGGTAGATATAGTAGTATCATTCTCTGCGAAACTGCATTTACCAAATTGCATTTACGAAACTGCAAAGCATATTGTGGATGCCAAAGATTTTCGACCAAGGCTATTGATGCTGGTCTATGGCTCCGGATGTTTTGGTAACTCACCGGATGTTTTGGTTATAAATTCTGTTTTCAATTTTATCTTCAGATCTCATACGAGATCTCGTATACCCTTTACCTTAGAATTTGTTAAGTATCGTGACACTTTTTACAGAAGCAAACAAAAAATGTAAAGACGCACGATATATTTTTTATACGCGTACTCGAAAAGAAAAAAGGGTATATTGTATTTGTGGTAAAATGGATGTGTTAAACACAGAAAAAGACCGACCCCATAACGAATATATATTCTTGATCAGCATTAATAGTCGAGTAGATATAGCCATGTCTGTCCGTCTATTCGTCTCTACCTTCGTCCGTCTGTCCGTTTTGCTTGTCGCCCATGGCTCGGAGGCTATAAGAGCTAGAACAAACAAATTTTTTCCAGACTGTTGTGATATCACACTCCTACAAGTGAATTTAAAAATTTCGCCCCACCTTCTTTCGCTACCACAAAGGTCTCACATCTGTGGTGTCCACAATTTGTAAGATAATAACAGAAAACGAAAAATGCAGAATCATAGAGAAAGCCCATATCTATCAGAGGTCCGAAACTGATCGGATCATTAGTATAGAAACAACAGAAGAAAACCATTTGGAGAGGCATCGTACCCTCTCTCTCTCTCTCAAGCACCAACTCGCCGTTTTGATTTTTCGACGTTTGTGTCGCCTGGATCTCAGAGACTATCAGAGCTAGAAAAACCGAACTTTCTATGCAAACTCTGGTAATACCACTTCAGTACAATTGTAACTCAAAATTTCACCCCGCCCCCTTCCGACCCAAAAAAAGACGAAAATCCAAAATTTTTGATTAGAGTAGAGAATGACCAGATTGCCGAATCTGGTTCAGATCGGATCATTTCAGCAGCTAGCCGCCTACCCTTCAGCCGCTACTGATTCTCTCTCTCGCTCACACACACTGCCTCCTGCAGTGTACGTGTGTTGTTGTGAAAAGTAATGCAGATGACAGATGCACCAAAAAAATTGTAAATGTAAAAATCGTAAGATTCTTTTAAAATTCCATATAAATCACAAATGCACTGACTGAGTGCGGGTATAAATCTAGTGTCGACGACTGAATTTGTTCGTTCTCGTTTTTTTTTACTTTGTTGGAGTTTTTAAAGTTAAAATTTTGAACAACAAAACAGCACGAAAATCATAACGTTTGCATATGAAAGCTTAATATCGCCCAGAAGATAAGCGGTAGCTTCAGAGTGCTCAGATCGAGTTTATAGATGCATTTATCAGCCTTTTTAGAATGGATATCTTAAGTTGGTCAAAGGAAAATCAATTTGAGATGATTGCCAAGGGTGGTACCAAAATATATATATTATTTACTAATGTAAGAAAAAGATGCCTCGGTTGACTAGCCCCTTCCCGCCTAATCGTGGGAACAAAAATGCCCAAAGACTTACATGTAAACACCGCAAAGGAGCTCGGTACTCCTCTTAAAGTACCGGAGGAAACAGCATCCCTCTACATCAACGCTTGGGAAACCAGGTCCTAAGAAGAAGGGGAAAGAGACTCAGTCGGTCCACCGTCTTCAAGCAGATACCGCTGCGAGGAGGGCCCGATAAGCCAATCGGTCCCATCTACGTTAGGGGGCACTGCAGTGCACTGGGGTCAAACCGGCCATCGGGGTGGCTGCCAGGCAGAGCGTAATCGCGGCTGGTAAGCGCCTCGTGACCGGGGAAACTCAATCAACCTCGGCAGGAAGCGGTTCTGCAAGCCAAGGAGGTAAGCCGTCCAACCAAGACAGGAGGCGTGCTGCCTTCATACTGGCAAATGAGGATCCGGAGCTCATGGCATTGGCGAAGTTGATTGAGAACAAGCTGCGGGCCAGCTCAATCATCCCGGACTTCCAGCCAGCCAAAGCCGGAAAGCCAAGTCCCCGAACAAGCGGAAAAGCTCACGGAAGACCACGCTACGCAGCACTTGACCAACTGGTCGTTTGCTGAGGTGGCAAGGGGCAAAACCTTAATTGGCGTCCTTAACAGTGTCGCAAAGGATGGTAATGTCCCTCGGGACAAATGGCACCTGGTAGAGGCAAAGCTCCAGTACCGCTTTCTGAAGGAACTTGCCGAGAACGGTGGATCACTCCTACATGTGAGGAAGCCAGGTGGCATCAGGGCACGGTGAAAGCCATCGCCTGCCAAGATGCACGCTCGGCGGCCCACTACATGAGGGAGCCAAACTGGAGGCCGTATGCTGGGAAGACATCCAAAGCAGACCGAGGGCCCGAGCGTGGGTGTCCGTTAATCCTGCAGAACCAGAGAAGATTCTCAAGGTTCTGTAGGTCTGCCAGGGGTCTCGGACGCATCGACGTCGAGGAGGATGACGAATATCCCGAGAGCAATGCCGACACAGCTGCGCTCGACAGAGCTTGTCCACCCGGCAAAACCAGGGGTCGGAAGAAACCTGACTCTCTGACTCTCAGACTGCCTATCGGAGGGAAGATTCACCGAAACGGCCCAACACGCGATCACATCGTTCATCGTCCCTTAGCTGTAAGGAGTATACCCTGGTAGTCTTTCTTGACATAGAAGGAGCCTTCAACAACATCGTTCCGTCCACCAGCAAGAGAGCACAGACTGACCTGCAGATCGATTCCCAGACGGTGAGTCTCATCGATCAGATGCTGCAATGCAGTACCGTTAGGCCAGACTGGGGACGCCAACGTCCACCAGGTTTGTCAGCAGAGGCACCCCGCAGGGCGGAGTCCTTTCGCCTCTTATGGAACGGTGCAGTAAATTAACTGCTGCGGGAGATAGAGGGTGGTGGATGCCGCGTGGTGGCGTATGCCGATGATGTCGCTGTAGAATTCTCTGGGATGTTTCCACAGACCCTATGCGAGTGCATGACAAGCACCCTCACAAAGCTGTCACAATGTGCAGACAAGTGTGGGCTAGGTGCTAACCCATCTAAGACGGAACTAGTACTATTATGGAGAATACTATGGAGAATACTCCAGGAAGTACAAGATTCCGACACTTATCCGCCCAAATTTATGTGGAGAGCCGTTAATTTTCAGCAAGCTCGCCAAGTATCTTGGTCTTATCCTCGAAAGAAAGCTCGACTCGAAATTGAGCATAGAAGACAGGGTGAAGAAGGCCACGAGAAAACTTGTCTCAATAAACGCACAAGAGTTCAACGCATGGCAGAGCTATGCATAACGGCGGAATACGCACTACCCCAAGCGAAGCCATCGATACCGTGCTGTACCTTCTAACTGTAGAACTTATGGGAAAAAAAAGGCTGCAACACTCTCCGCTCTCAGAATGAGAGAATCAAAACACCCGCAACTTCCAGAGAGGACAGACTACTGCATCCCTAGTAACTACCTTTCGAAGCCTTTTCTAGGTATCCATCCCGCTTAGCTCCTGTAGAGGACTGGGAGAGGGGCGAACCTGGACCTGCAAACGCGATCCACTAATACACTGATGGCTCAAAGTAAGACGGCCGCGTGGGTGGGGGGCATCTTCTGCGGCGAGCTCAATATCAGTCACTGCTTCAGACTTCCGGATCAGTGTAGCGTGTTCCAGGCAGAGGTCGTAGCAATCAAGGAGGCGATCTCCATTAAACTCTACTTAGACGGACACTCAGTGTGCGTCTTCTCAGACAGACAAGCTCCCCGCAAGGCACTTGGCTCAATTTCGTCGAACTCAGCGTCAACGACTGCCGCAGGTCTCTAAATGAAACCGCAGAGCAGCTAGATCTCTTCCTAATATGGGTCCCCGGACATACGGAAATTGATGGAAACAATGCTGCCATCGAGCTATCTAGGCAGCTCCCTACCATACCTCTTCTGCCGGAGAGGGAGCAAGTAGCGGCGTTTTTTTGCTACATCTAGGTTGATAATGCACGATACCTTCGAGCAAATTGCTGATAGGCCATCACATGTTCGAACATGCCAAACCGTTCGAAAAACGCTTGGAAGAGCAATACAAACTCAGCAGGGACCATTGGTCCGCCGTTACCCGAGCCATCACGGAGCACTGGCGTATCGGCACACACGCTGTAAGACTTTCGGATCCCTCACAAACGACTTTTGCAAAAGTTGCAGGGACGAGGAAGAGGAGGAGTCGGTCCATCACCTTTTCTGTCTCGGCCCGTCCCTGGGAAACCGTAGACTACGGTTCCTTGGGCCCCATTCCCTACGGACATTTCAGACACCGGATGGGACAGCCACAGTTCAGGCCAGGCGGAAGGAGTTCGCGTTCATGCGGCATCAGAAAGGTTCTATAACTGGACCAAGTGAGCGGGGGGAAAGTCTCTCTCTCTCCGCTACCGCCTGGTCAAGGTCACTGATTTGGTTGTGTAAATAACAAACTATCAGTTCATTGCGTTACTTTCGATTTGCCTGCTAAGAGCGCAGTGTCATCGATCTTAGAAGTTCATACAAACTGCCTCCCTTGCATATACCTTTACATAAACACATAGCTGCAAGCCGAGTTCTTGGTCTTTTCCGTCTATTACGCGTGTTTTTTTTCTGCCATCCTCCCGGTAGCGAGACCCTCTTTGCGGTTCTCTTCCTGCCAGAAACGTTTTCTTACTTTGCCGTGCTATGAATATGATTGCTGGAAATCGCATTGCAGTAACCGCTGCTAAAAATCGGGTGACTTTTCCGAATCAAAGTACCGGCAACATTTGAAAGTTTGACAAGTTTGAGTGCTACTAGGGAGAATGAGCCGTCAGAGAGTTGCTACTATATGCCCGTTGTGAGGCTGAAGAAGATCGAGAAGTTGCGAAGGACCTTCAAACCCTGCACAATTAAGATTATGATTAGACTTGTTGGACAACTTGAATTTCACCACACTTTTTTGTCTCATAGAACCAAGCCGTTTTCTTTTTGATAAAAATTTTTGATTTACATTATTTTAAATAAGGTATGGTTTTTTTCTACAACAGAACTTTTTATACCGGTACTCGAAGAGTAAAAGGGTATATTGTATGTGTAGTAAAAGAGGATGTGTGTAACGCAGAAACGAAATCGTTTCCGACCACATCGAGAATATATATTATATTATTGATCAGCATCCGTAGTAGATATAGCCATGTCTATCTGTCCGTCCGTCTATCTGTCTGTCCGTCTTGTTGAGCGTGCAGTGCTCGGACAGACTAATGATGTATCTCACTGATACAAGTGTATTTTAAAATTTCGAAACGCCTCTTTTCGTGATTGTGGTGATTGTGGCTACAGTAATGACCCGATCTGAACCCAATTCGGGAATCTGGTAGATATGTTCATTTTCTACGATACTGCATTTTTCTTTTTTTTCATCTTCAAAATTCTGGATTTTCGTCTTTTCTAGGGGCGGAAGGGGGCGGGACGAAATTTTGAAATACACTTGTTCAGGTTTTGTATCACAGGACTGTGGACAGAAAGTTTGGTTGCTTTACCTCTTATAGTCTCTGAGATCCAGGCGTTCATTTGTACGAAAACCAAATCAACTCGTTTTTGTGTGAGTGCGAAAGAGAGGGAGCGAAGTTTTTCGTATGTTTTTCTCTATTGTGGCTATATTAATGATACGATTCAGATTTGGGAACCTGATAGATATGGTCTTTCTCCATGATTCTGCATTTTTAGTTTTCTGCTATCTTCAAAATTTTGAACGCCACAGATGTGCGCCCTTTGTGGGGGCGGAAGTGGGCGGGGCGAAAATTTTGAAATACTTTTCTAGGAGTGAGATATAACATCAGCATGGAAAAAAAAAAAATTTGGTTGCTCTATCTTTTATAGCCTCCGAGCAATGGGCGACAAACAAGACGGACAGACAGACAGACAGACGGACGGACAGACAAGGCTCTATCGACTCGGCTGTTGATGCTGATCAAGAATATATATACTTTATAGGGTCGGAAATGATTGCTTCTCTATGTTACACACATCCACTTTTACCATTAAATACAATATACCCTTTTACTCTTCGAGTACGGGTATAATAATAAACTACTTAATTAAATGAACTTTTTATTTAGCCTTTGATTGTTCAATTTACTTGTTCACAGCTAAAAAAGAACAAAATACTCATCTTTAATTACGAAAAATCTTGAATGCACAGTCAATTAGCACAACTTTTCCTGATGGTGTACCAATAAAAATTTCCTACTATGAAAAACACGTCTCATAAAAAACTAGTCAGGATAAAAAGTCCCCGAATAAAAAATTTAAACTTTTAACCTGCCGTTACTTTCTTTTGATATGAAGCCAAATTAAACAAAACTTGTATGTTTGAAATATATCTATTATAAAATGAGTGTCCCAATATTTATTTCGACCAGGTAGGTGCATTAATTAGGCGTCGTTTTCCGTATTGTTCATTAAGTTATATGAAGAATCGGCTGAGCTAAAAAATTAGTTGACAAAACCATCCGAAGTTCACATTTTACCGTTTGGAACGATGTTGGGGAATACTCTTTTTAGAGGGATTAAAAATGGTAGAAAACTTTAACTTCGAGTCGCTATATTTTCAAATATGTATATCCAATCTATTACTACGAATCAAAAACCTGTGAAAGGTGATAAAATTTCCTTTTCAAGCTTTGATTTTTCGTGAATATCTACACTGCAGATTCTGAGTTTTTGAGCCTTTGATTTATGTGGAATTTTAAAAATACTTTATCAGCTTACATATTTTTGCTTCTCCATAACATAACTTTTCCATTCTACATAACTTCTCACACCATCTCGCCGGTCTAACGAAAAGAGGTCGCACATTTAACGAGGCAAAGGCAGAGCGTGTGAGCGAGGCAGAGAATGAGTAGCGGCTGTTGCACTGGAAAATTTATTCGTTCTTGCGAACAATAACGATAATCAGAAACAGATTCAAGGGCTATCTGGTAGCTATGGTCATTCTCTACCATATAAAGTTTTTGTTTTCTTTAAAATCGTGAATTTAAAATTGTGGATGCCACAGATTTTCGTCTTTTTGCCTGGAAGGTTTTTCTAGCTCATATGACCTATGTGTACGTTTCACAATACATCCACTTTTACATCAAATATCCCAAATCTGAATGTCAAATATTTATCCCTCCTCAGCGCCCAAAAATAGTACAGATTAAGATTTAATACAAAAATCATCCCAGGGCTAAGCTTCAGGTCGCACTATATACCAACGGATTGACATCTTGGACAATTGATACAACAGAAAAAAAAACTAAAATTCAAAAACAAACACTTATTACAATTTCTCCCTAGCACAGACGTGGACCAGGCGATGTCCTACCCAAGACCTGGATCAGAACCTTTTGGATCACCCTCCATGTGCAGCAGGTCTTCTCACTCCCCTCGTCGTTGCGGTTTTTATTCCCCCAATTTAAACGCTTAGAAATTCATATTCATTTATATTCTTAAAATCTTTATCTATCTCGAAATCCTCTCCTGATCTCTTCTGAGGTTCTGGTCTCTTTTTTGAAAGTCGGAAAACCGGATCTTTATGATCCCCGGTTGATTCCTTATGCTCCCTGACTCGGCTTACATAAAAACCTTGACCGCCCCGTACACATAAAAAATATGGCAAAGTGGCTTTTCTGCTCTCTTTGCCTTTCTTGGCCTTTTTTTATGGTAGCCGCTCTGTAAGATTACCCAAAATGGAATTCAAAGAGTGCGCGGATCTCTCACACCCAGAATCGCCCGACCATGATGAAATATTATAAGGTGGTCCCATCCCAGAATCAGGGGTTGATAATTGTATGAAACCGGTAAGAAATTTTTCTAGGGTGTGTACGGAAGGTAGTACTCAGATAGATCCAACAAAAGCAGCCGATGGTATTTTGGTACAAAAACCAAACAAGCGGCTAGGGGAATTTAGCTACGAAGGTATAATTCAACTAATTAAGGGGGTCGAAAAAAAAGGAGCTGAGTAGTAAGCATCATTTTGTTGCAAATGCCATAAAAGCTGCACGGCAGCTTGTGGTCAATGAGATGAATATAAATGAATTTCAGAATGTAATTATACGCTTAAGCTTAGATCGAAAAAAGAGAGAGTCTGGAGGAGTGGAGGTGGTGGTGCAGCATTCTCAATGCAACGACGTGCTCGGGTTAATCTGTAGTTGAAAATACGCTCGTCCACAGCCAGGCTTCAGGAGCTGAATGACTAAAGGGAAAAAAAGCTTTTCCTAGGTTACAGTGTGACTTCTCATTCATTTCTCCCTCCACTGCCTTTTGCTAGAAAAAATATATGACATTTCTTCGCCAGCGAACAGTTTTTCGATCTGTATACGATGATTAAGCAAAAAAAAAAAAAACATTGTAAACCGTAGAGCATGTACCCAAGCGAAATATATAACACTGTAAACCCCAAAAATACAAAGTTGTGTCTTTCTAGGGTTAATATATACTAAGCACATATGTATCTAAATGTGTGGTTTTCCTCACATTCGTGGATTGTTGAGCAAAGAACATGCATACGTTTCTGGCTATAAGTTAGCCGATACGGCGGTACCTGTTCTGGATGGGAAAAGGCTCTGCTGCTGCTCTGCCGTTCACGTACAAGTATTATAGGGGGGGTTCGCACCAATACAATGTCTCCTTTTGTCTGCTGTCTAAACACGCTAAAGCACTGCAGTGCACTGCAAAGCATGTGAATGTGTGCGTCCGACCACAGCTCTAAATGAATACACATAGATACATATGTATGCAAATACATGCATTATTCATTATCACGTTTAAACAATGCAACTACTGCACTTGAGTTTTACATATATCTGTGAGGTTGCACACTTTGTATACACGAAATATTTAGCAAACTGCTTTGGACAGGTACAGAGAAATTGCCTAAAGTTCATGACTCTGCGAAAATATTTAAATCAGTTTAATACTATTCTGTGCAGCATGTGCATGTTTGATTGATGCGTGAAATTAGATTGTATACATTACACGAACTCATGCTATCATCCAATCGTTGCATCTTTTAGAACTACCTTCACCAAGTATCGGTAATTTCTACATACATACACACATACATATGCATATATATGTAAAAACATACACATGTATGTACGTTCAATATCGTACGATCGTAAGCGAAAAAGAAGAATATTTTAATGGATTATTTAGTAAAGATTTAAAAACAATTGTGCATCAAAAAGTAAATTTGAAACAAACTTAGCCTACGATTATTTCGAAAAATTTCGCACCTGTAGTTTTGAAATGTTATAATTAATTACATCTACGTATATTATATCATATTTAAACATTTTTTCCATATATTCATATTTACATAGATATGTACATATATAGGGATATGTATTTCGTCTAGGCCTAAGTTCACGATACAGGGTTTTTTAATATATTTTCATATAAATGTAAGCAAAGTCTATAAAAAAGATAAGATTTTATATACAAAATATTTTTTTATTTTAGTCACATACAGATATGCATGTTTGTACATATGTACATATGTTTCGCGATACTCACGCACCGAGTAGTATTTTAAGACTGAATAAAGTATTTGTAGAGATCATGTCTGCATGTACACTATTGTTTATAGGTTAAAGCTTTCTAACATTTAGAAGAGGGCTTTTTGTAATTTAAATTAATACGTGTAAATTATACATATAAATATGTAGATACGTGCAAAGGTAAAGAAAAGTTTTCGAATACATGTTCTGAAAATCTTTCCCAATGACGTTGTTTCGCTGTACAAATTTTTATACCCGTACTCGAAGATTAAAAACGATTATATTGTCTTTGTGTTAAATGTGGATGTCTGTAAACATAGAGAAGGAAGCGTTTCCGACCACATAAAGTATATATATTCTTGATCAGCATCAATGCCGAGTCGATATAGCCATGGCTGTCCGCCCATTGTTTGTCGCCCATTGCTCAAAGACTATAAGAGCTAGAGCAGCCAAACTGTCTGTGCAAACTCCTGTGATACCACTTCAGTAAAAGTGTACAATTTCTCCACGCCCCTTCCACCTCATCATGACATGAAAGTCAACAATTTTGAAGATAGAAAAAAACGTAAAATGCAGTATCGTAGAGAATGATCATATCTACCCGATTCCCGAATCTGATTTAGATCGGACTATTATAGCCACAATGATAAAATTAATTTTCAGCAGCGATATTAATAAAAATTAATTAATTAAAAATATTTAACAACACTATGCATAATAATAATTTTCGACTATGAAAAATTGCGCCTTCGCCTACTTAGTTGGCATTAGTCAATCAAATAACTCAATTGATATATAATATCTCGTGCTTAGAACTAATGTTCGACTATAGAAACTGCTTCTTCGCGATACCATCACAGTTTGTTTTTTTCTTTCGTAAAAACATTCTATTGAAAAAGGCCCAGCTGTCTTAAAAATAAATTTTGAGGTGGTTTTTCTATAATTTTCTTTCGTAATTGCTTTTTTCTGGCAAATACGAAAAACTGAATCTGGCTAGTCCCGGCAAAGATTAAGAGGATGGGTGGAGGAGCCTCCTGGTCTGTTCACTGTTATCCAGTAGGTTGATCGCCAAATTGTTGGGGTGGTCATGTAGTATGTACCGCTTGCTGCTTCTCTTAATTTCGTCTTCCACCTAAGGAAATCGGAGGACTTGATGAATAGTGGTGTTGTCGTGCAGAAGGTGAGCGCAGGTGGCAGTGCGGAGAGCTCTGTTCTCGAATGCCTGATAATGTGGACATTAGTCCTAAAAAGCGGTGCCCCACAGTTGATACCATATGTCCAGATTGGCCTGATGATCGCCTTGTATAAGACCAACTTTGATGACGTCGGAAGTTTCGATCTTCTACCCATCAGCCAGTAGAATGCTTTTTAGCGCGGTCTTCTGCTTGGCGGCTCTTCTTCAGCAGATGCGGTCTCCACGTTAGCCTCCTGTCAAGAGTGATGCCAAGGTATTTAGGAGTGACTACCTCTGGGATTGTAACTTCGTTAAGACTAACTGGAAAGCAGTTGCCGCGGCGGATGGAGAATGTGGTTGCGGTGGACTTATCGCCGTTAACGGTGATATTCCACTTTTTGTGCCACGAGTTAAGAAGGTAGAGATGCCCTTGCATTTCCTGGGAGGCCTCTGCTGGGGTGCCTGCTACGGTAAGGAAGGCCGTTTCATCGGCATAAGTGGCTGCCATTAAGTTGGGATTCGATAGTAGGGGAGGTCGGCCGTGTATGGATTTGTACATTAGCGGACCGAGGACGCTTCCATGGGGACACCAGCGCGAACATCTTTAACCCTGAGCGAGCTTCTCCACATTTGACGGCGAAGTTTTCGGCCCTCCAGGAATGACTTCAGGAACTTGAAGTATGGTTGGGGCAGGCCGGTTTTAAGCTTCAGGAGGAGTCCAGGTGCCAGACCCGATCAAAGGCTGGTTTGACGTCCAGCATGGTGATCGGGGATCAGACCAGTCTCGTCCATCACCGGCAATACTGTAGTCAAAAATACTCATTCGAGTATCTTGGAGAGCACTGGCAGTAAGCTGATCGCACGATAGGCTGCAGGAATAGCTTCAGGTTTACCAGGCTTAGGTATCATAACTACTTCAGCACGTTTCCATATTGATGGAAGTACCCCATTTGAAAGCATTTGTTGAATATTAACGTTATGAGCTTCTTGCTTGTGGGTGGGGGAAGTTTTAAAGCGATTGCGTTGATGCCGTCATGGCCTGGTGCCTTGTTGTTACCCATTGTTTTTATTAGCTCGGTGGTCCCCTCTTCCGTGACCTGGGGAATCGTCTCCGAGTCTTCGAGGGGCTCCAGCCAGGAGTCCGGCCATTTCTGTTGCGTCATAGGAAGAGCATCGACTAATTGGAGTGAAGACTCCTTCCAGGTGCTCGCCGAATGCGTTGGCTCTCTCCGCCTCTGTTCTGTACGATGAGTTGTCTACTTTCTTAATAGGCGGAATCCTCTTAAGTGGCCGCTTAATGTGCTTAGTGGCATTCCACAGGCTGTGGTAAGGTTCACCCGACGCGAGCTGTCCTACAAAGTTGTCAAGGGCCTCCTTCCTCAGGCTTGCCAAAGTCTCTTTTAGATCCTTTGTGGCTCTGTTGAGAGCGGTCTTGTCTCTAGGGTTCCTGTACAGGAACCACACTCGTCGGAGCCGCCGTTTTTCGGTCTTAAGCTTAATTACCTGTGGGTTCCAAAAAGTGGACATCCCTGCTGGAGGCTCTCGGCTGGTTTGAGAGCCTGGGCGCAGCATGTACCGCTGCCTCCTGGATTTGCGTGGTGAGATTCTTGACGGCCGCCTCGATGCCTTCGGGGGTATCCAATGATGGATTGGGGTTGGTGGTTGCAACCTTGATGGTATCTGCTGATGTTGGAGGTTTTGTAGATCAGCTTTTTACGCTCGGATCGTAGGTTGGCTGAGGCGCACACGGAGATGGCAATGGCGCTGTGGTCCGAGAGGAGATCTTCGACCTTTCTGGCTTGAATCCTTTTGAGGATCTAGGCCACCAGAGATGGCAATGTCCAAAATGTCTAGGATTTTTGCAGGATCGGTGGGCCAGTAGGTCGGGTGTGCCAGTTCCATGGCAATTAAAATTTGGGACAGAACCTGCCTGCATAGTTCTCGGCCTTTTGGATTGCAGACAGGTGTGTTTGGCATTGAAGTCTCCACCTATGACGATCTTGGGGCCTAGGCTGTCCAGAAGCATTCCGAAATCCTTGTCCCTGACATTGAGCCTGGGAGGGCAGGAGGCGGCGGCTACACCGTGGGTGGTGTTGACGGAAATTCGGGCGCATTGACCCCAACCCTCTTGAATGGCCGGTAGGATCTCGAACTTAATGCTACTGCGGATAAGGATGGCCGCCCCGCCGCGGGCTGTACCATTACGGTGGTTGGCGGAGATAAGGTCATACCCTTTCAAGGAGAGGTAAGACTTGGATGAAAAGTGGGTTTCGGAAATGAATAAGATGTCGGCAGTAAAGCGCAACCTCGGACCTGTTGTTAATCAAGCTGTTTGCGTTTCAGATGGTAATGTATAATCGCGTTTGCATAGGGTGGTGGCCACCGTTTGGCCATCATTTACGTCATTTGGCTCATCACTTTCTCCATTGCTTCCATCAGACTGTCGGGATTGGTCTCTTGTTGCGGGGGGATGTGAGTTCCGCCGGTTGCCTGTTTAGCTGCGTAGGCATAGCTGAAGGGTTAACCCTACTGGAGTTCACGGGATGTTGGGCACGTGGAGTTACCTTCTTTGGAGCGTGCATGCTTTTGGCTTTTTTATATTCGGGACAACCTTTGTAGGAGGCCATATGTTGGCCTTCGCAGTGCAGGCAGTTGGCCGGTTTGCTGGTGTTTTTGCACTCTGAGGTTGGGTGCCCGTCTCCGCATTTGACACATCTGTACCCAGGTGGCAGTACCGTTGCGTGTGTCCAAATCCCTGGCAGCGATAACATTTGGGCAGTGTATCGTTAAAATTCATCGGTGGCTCGACCGTCACCACTGAGCTGCAAAGCCGCTTAATTTGATAAGCCTCCTTATTGTTCTTGGCCGGTGCTTGGTTGGCGAAGATGTTGATAAGCTTTTTGTGGCTCTCTGGGTGGGGTTGTAGATCCCTGACCTGGTGCCCGTGACGGTTTAGCCCTTCACGAATTTCCCTCCAGA
Source organism: Drosophila bifasciata (assembly GCA_009664405.1). NCBI lineage: Eukaryota > Metazoa > Arthropoda > Insecta > Diptera > Drosophilidae > Drosophila > Drosophila bifasciata. The sequence goes on from CM019042.1 coordinate 28,547,621, forward strand.
TCCGTTGAGTAATGAAGACCTTTGATGACGAACGGGTAGGCGCGTTCGTATCGGGGCTGGAAGGTTTGGAACCTTTTATTGGTTTCCGTCAGAAACGCTTTTAGGGCGTAGTAGCTCTCCCTTGTCCGGGGTTATCACGCGAACGTTGTTATTGCTGGTCGTCTTGAAGGTGAACCTTTTACGTCTTTGCCGAGCACAGCAGAGATGTTACTGGAGTGGGCCTTGATGTTGGTCACGTCCGGGATAAAAAGATCGGTGGTGGCTTGATCATCTTAGGTTTTCTTTTCTTTGTCCTTTGGAGGAGTCATGGCTGGCAGGTTGTTCCATATCTCCACCATCGTCTTCCGATGATAGAGCTGCGAGACGGTTGCTCACCAACTTCCTTCGCTTGAGCTTCGGCAGCGACCTTGCTCGTACTGGGTCCGTCCATTTCATGGAAATTTTGCGCAGGGATTTCCCTTTTAGCTCTCTCGGCTCAAAATGAGTAGTCGGAGTCCGAGGAGGAGGTGTTCTTCTTCACCATTTTGCTGCTATTCGACTTCTTTGCAATCCTAGTGGTAGTCACGGCTTGCCAGTCCATGATGGGGTTGGTGCCTGAAGCGTGGGTGGGATATATATATATATACTCTGCGAGTACGAGGATAAGCGTCCACAAATCTAGTAAATTAAATAATATTTATTTATTTATTTATTTATAATAGTTGGATATAATTAAAAGTTAACTCTAACTTATTTTTAAAGCACTGGCTGCGGGGCCTTCGGCTTGCTTCTATACGTATTTACATTTTATATATATATAGCATATATATATATTTTTAGATATTTACATTGGGTTAGGTTAGGTCATAAGAGGTGATACATGTTTGTTTTTTTAAGGAACTCGACTATTTTGGTGATATTTTCGGTGATTGGGTTATCGAGAAACGATAGGGGCACCTGTTTCGGAATATTTGGTTTTTGAAGTTTAAAGTTGCAGTACAGTTGGTGAGGATATGTTTAATTGTAAGATCGTTTGCTGTATGACAATTTGGGCAGGGTATGATGTTGTCCAGGTTGTTGTAGTGTTTTTGTGTGAATCTTGTGTGTCCTAGTCTGAGTCTAATGATTTTAATTTGGTGACTGCGTGTAATGGTTTTTTGATTTATATTTTTTAGATAAAGGGTTGTGTTTGTTGGGTTTTTATTGAGTTGTTTGTACCAACTGGTGCAGAGTTCTAAGTTTTGTTTGAGTTTTTGAGTTAACTCCTTCGCAAGAAATTTTGTTATGTCTGTAGTGTTGAAGTTAGGGGTATAATGTAGGGGCATATTGTATGTGGGTTTTGCTGTTGTATCGGCTAGCTCTTTTCCTTCAATGTCATAGTGGCCAGGTATCCAAAGGAGTTCTAGTTTATACTCTATTTTTTCCTGAATTTAACTAAAAATTAAAATTATATTGAATAGACATTCGTATTTTGTTCTTAAAATCAACGTTTGTTACGTTTTATGGTAATTTGTGAGGACCTATTTCAGGCTGAGGTAGGCTTAGTCTGACCAGGATTCTTCCACAACAAATTTGTAGATCGCTGGGAACCTTAATCGAGGAGGTTTGCCGTGTGACCGAAAGAGAACCTAGGGCATAGTCAGTTTACCAGTTTGCGAAGTGAAGGTTAGGTTAGGTTAGGTTTATAGGGTTGCTCCACCGAAGTCGAGGTCACTCGGAGGCAAGAATTATCCATTGTGATGCCCATGGGATTCATGGGATTACGTCCGGTGCGTAGGGAAGTTTCGCGAACCATCCCGAAGCTTCAATAAAGAGCATCAGCCTCTCAAGAGGTATGTTTGCCAGACTATCCAGGTTCTCGTTAAAGGCGCCGCCGACTATTCGGTGACGCCTTTCAGTGAGTGCAGGACAGACACAGAGAAGATGCTGTCCATTTCCTCCTTGTCCCTGCAGCTGTACCTAGTGGCATTGTGGCCGATGACACATTGCCCCGTTATAACTCCCGTTAGTGTTCGCACCTGACTCTTCTTGAAGCCTAGGATAGTCTTAGTGCGTTTAGGGTCATAGTGGGGCAAGAGCGAGAGAGTTTACAGTTGGATGTTGTGTTCCACCGTCTGTCTGTTCTCGCTCTAGCTCGACCCATCATCTACGAGATTATGTCTCGTAGTGGCCTACGTATTTCGCTGACTGCATCCGCCAGTGGCTTAGCCGATCCATTTCTGGCACTCGTCCGCACTCTCGTTGCTCGCGATGTCGGTGTGACACGAGACCCACGTGAGTGTGATTGAGTGCGCCCCGATCCGGTTTAGTGCGTCTACCGTATCACGTACGAGGTAAACTCGTGGTCTTGCAGGGAAACCAAAGCTTTGATAGCAGCTTGACTATCAACACAGATTGCTATTTTCCTCGGAGGTATCTCCAAAGTGTTTACCAATTTTGCCGCTTGCCATACTGCGTATATCTCGGCCTGCAAAACACTGCACCAGGCTGGTAGTTTTAGGGATATTTTTGTTGCTAGTTCTTCAGAGAAGATGCCAGCTCCTGTCCCTTCGGCTGTCTTTGACCCGACAGTGAAGATGGAGAGAAAGTTCTGTCCAAGGGCAGCGTTACGCATCCATTCCTCTCTGCTCTATGTATGTGTCCTTTAAAGTTTCTTTTCCATGAAAACTCCGAGACACAGTAGTCGCACCGTTCGCCCGTTCCACTTTCCTCCTTACAGAGTATCGGCCATAAGCCGATGGCTTGAAGAACCGCGCAGCTGAAAGCCTCACGGCACTTGTCTCAGCCTTGCAGTTAAGGTGGAAGTCTATGGGTACCAGGGCTAGCATGGTGTCCAGAGCAGCCTGTGGGGTGGATTTGAGAGATCCGGGGACCCCAAGTTATGCCGTCCGTTGGACTCTCCGGAGGTTCTCTATTTGGGACTTGGTGTTGGCCGCTTCCCACCACACCAAGCTTCCGTACGTCAGAATGGGTATTATTACCGCTGAATATATCCAAGGGATGATATGCGGTTGTAAGCCCCATGTTCGTCCAAAGGTCTTCCTACAAATTCAGAAAGCAGCCATTGCCTTTTTCTTCCTTTCCTCCGTGTTTCTCTTCCAGGAGAGTTTGAAGTCTAGGATGACACGTTCGTTCGTTCTCTTTGTAGTGACCAGACGTGTTTTTTTTTTCTTGCGCTCCGCTTCTTTCTTTTTATATATTACAAAACAACCGGTGTTTGGCCTGATAAATTTAATAATTACACTCTTAATCTGATTTGCTATCAAAAACGCGGGTGCATGCCTATTTTTGTGTATAAACACGACATTTTTAATCAATTTTGTGCGGCGGGTAATTGTTTTTTGATGTTGCTTTACAGTAAGTAAGAAAATACATTTGGCGGCTCTTTATCTTTTGTCTAGCAACTCTCTCTCTCTATCACCCAAACTAACTGTTCTTTCTCTCTCGCTTATAAACCTTTTGTGCAGTAGCTCTCTCACTTACAAGCTGTTGCAGTAATTCTCTCTCTTTCCATTGCTTCTTTTAGCATAGCTTTTAGAAACTGCTTGCACTGTGGTCTGATTGCTATTTGTTTTGATCTTTCTTTTGTTGTTGAAAAAAATTAAAAACTAATTATGGAATTTTCTGTGGTCTGCGCGAAAAACCTGTGCAAGAAGCAGATCACTCACGATCAGCCGGACATACCTTTGCTGGCTTTGCGACAGCGTAGTGCACGCAAAGTGTGCAGGTATTTCTGGCCGTGTGGGTGATACCATCTCACAACGCAACGGTTTGCATTATAGTTGTGAGGAATGCCGTGCGGTCGAAAACGAAATGCGCTCGCTTATGAGGCAGACGACGAGTGCCTTTAAAGAGCTGATCGTGGGCTTTAAAAGGCAATACGATCGGCTCTTAGCGATGGACACTCAGTTCAGCAGTTTACAGCTGCTGGCTGAGTCTCCGCGGCGCAAGAATTCCACCCACGGGACTTGTAAGTGCCAACTGCCTCACGCCCGCCGGCATCTGAAAAACTAACTCCACCACTACGCCAGTGCACAGTTGATTTCGTTTGCCACTTCAAGGACGACGATCGTTGCTGGTGATGCAGATTCGGTAGCCGAATGCATCGTCTCGGAGCACATGCAGCCTACTGTAGCGTCCGTGACCGCAGAGTCCGTACCAAACTCCATAGCCATCCCATCGATTACGAACCCACCAGTTGTTGAACGTCCGGGACCACCGGATATTGCCATCACAGGTACCGCACCTTTGGTGCCAAAACCACTGGTAGGTGTCCCACCAAAGCGGCAAGTTTTTGTCTCTCGGCTTGCCCCTGATCTTACATCTAATGATGTAACTGCTTTTATACAAAGCAAAATAAAATCCGAAGGCCTAAAGGTGGAGAAGTTTCGCTTATGCCAGGGAGATAGCTTCTTTTTAAGATAGGCGTCCCCCCATCTCAATTCGACACCATTTGCTCTGCCAATTTTGGCCGGAGCGCGGGTTGTGAAAGAGTATAAGGCTAGGAAGAAGAATAGGCCCCCCATAACTCTACCCGGCAGTCAGACCAGTACTCCATCCTCATCTTCCAGCTCTACTTCCACCCATCCAAAAACTAGTTTCCTCTCTTTTATTTACTTACCAGAATGATAGAGGCTTTCGTACTAAGCTCAGCACTCTCTTTATTAAAAGTTTACATTTTTGTCCCA
>CM019042.1:28552587-28669116 GCA_009664405.1 Drosophila bifasciata
TTTTTCCCCCGTCACTTGTTTTTAGGGAATTTTCTTTGACGTTTTCTTTTACTTTCATTTGTTTGCTGCATCTGTCATCTACATCTACATCAGTTCTCACAACAACACAGTACACCGCACGAGGCAGCATTTTTTTGACGCGTGAGTGTGCGTGTGCGTGTGAGAGGAATTTCACAACGACAATCAACCCCAATAATTGACTTACGCTGCATGAGGAGTGGGGGTGCTGCTGTAAATTCATTTGATCATTATTGGCTACAATAATGATCCGATCTTTTAAATTCGAAAATCTGGTAGTATATGGTCATTTTCTACAATACTGCGATTTTTCGCTTTTTCCTATCTTCAAAATTATGGGAACTTATTTTTTGGGGGCGGGAGTGGGCGTGGCAAAATTTGCGAAATAAACTTGCACTGAAGCGATATCCGCAGAGTCTAGGCAAAAATTTGGTTGTTCTAGCTCTTATAGTCTCTCTGAAATCGAGGCGCTCATTTATGCGAAAAACCCTAAGCGACTCGATTTTGTGTATCTGAAGGGGAGGGTAAGGGGTTTTCGTATGTTTTTCTCTATTGTGGCTATATTATCAGATCTGATTTCAAATTTGGGCCCCTGATAGATATGGTCTTTTCTATGATTCTAATTTTTTGTTCTCTGTTATCTTCAAAATTTGTGGACGCCACAGATGTGCGCCCTTTTGTGGGGGCGGAGGTGGGCCGGGGCGAAATTTTTGAAACATTTTCACAAGGTGAGATATAACATCAGTATGGAAAAATTTGGTTGCTCTATCTCTTTTAGCCTTCGAGCAATGGGCGACGAACCAGACGGACATACGGACGGACAGACAGAGGGGGCTATATCGACTCGGCTATTGATGCTGATCAAGAATATATATACTTTATATGGTCGGATATTACTCCTTCTCTATGTTACACACACATCACTTTTACCACAAATACAATATACCCTTTAACTCTTCAGTACGGGTATAAAAATACTAACATAAAAAGACCAACAAAAATTTACTAACATTGAAAAAATACTTTCACCTATCCATACGCAAACTATTTCGCTCGACTTGGCAGCCCCATCTCACAATTTCACAAAGTAAACACTGAAAAGTTTTTTAGAAAGTCATAAAATATTAGCTTATTCTCAAAAGAGCTCTTATTAGTAATATGCGGACTTTGAGATGTTAATTAGGTAATTTGTGTGTTGAGATGTCTTTCGAAGGGGGCGGACGCGAGAGCATGTCCGCGACGACGTTGTCCTTTCCTTACGATGCTCTATCTCCAAAATCATACGCCTGCAGAGCTAGAGACCACCTCGCCAGTCTACCGTCCAGAGCTTTAAACCGCATCAACCACTGCAAGCTGGCGTGGTCTGTAATCACCGTGAATGGCATCAGCTGCGCCCGAAACTTCTCAATTGCCCTCACTGCGGCCAAAACCTCCTTCTCCGGCACGCTGTAATTGAGCTGCGTGCCTCTAAGATTTTGCCGAGAAAAATGCAATCGGTGTTCTGCTCCTTCGTCATCCTTCTGGAGAACTGCTCCGATCCCACGTGGCCAGCATCACACTGGATATAAAGTGCCGTTTAAAGTCCGGGTGGTGCAGTACGGGAAACGCTGGTGAGTACCTTTTTTCAAGCTACTCGAATGACTCGCCTGCTTCATTTGATAACGCAAATCTTCCTTTCCCTTTCAGGCGGTCTGTGAGATGAGCCGAAGAAATTCCAGATAAACCTCCGATACCATCCCGCTGTTCCCAAAAATCTTCAGGTTTTGCCTGACGCTAGTCGGCATCAGTATCCGGGTGATCGCCTGTACCTTCTCCGGATCGGTTCTTAAGACGCCGTCGCCCACGATGTACCCCAGGTACTTGAGGTATTTATAGCAAAACCTGGACTTATTATACCCGTACTCGAAGAGTAAAAGGGTATATTGTATTTATGGTAAAGTGGATGTGTGTAACATAGAAGGAATAATTTCCGACCCTATAAAGTATATATATTCTTGATCAGCATCAATCGCCGAGTCGATATAGCCCTGTCTGTCCGTCCGTCTGTCCGTCTTGTTTGTCGCCCATTGCTCGAAGGCTATAAGAGCTGAAACGGCCAAACTTTTATCAGTCTGATGTGATATCTCACTCCTAGAAAAGTGTTTCAAAATTTCGCACCGCCCACTTCCGCCCCCAAAAAGGCGCACATCTGTGGTGGCCACAATTTTGAAAATAACAAAAACTAAAATGCAGAATCATAGAGGCAACCCATATCTATCAAAGGGCCTAAATCACAGATCGGATCGGATCATTAATATAGCCACAATGAAGGGAAAATATACGAAAAACTTCGCTCCCTCTCTTTCGCACTCACACAAAATCGAGTCGATTTGGTTTTCGTAAAATGAACGCCTGGATCTCAGAGACTATAAGAGCTAGAGCAACCAAATTTTTTGCCCAGACTCTGTGATACCGAACCTAAACAAGTGTATTTCAAAATTTCGCCCGCCCCTTCCGCCCCCACAAAAGACGAAAATCACAATTTTGAAGATAGAGAAAAACGAAAAATGCAGTATGGTAGGGAATAATCATATCTACCAGATTTGTTCCAGATCGGATCATTATTATAGCCACAATGATGAAATGAATTTTCAGCAGCGAGCTGCCCCCACCTCCCGCTACAACCATAACAAAATACACATTTATTTTGAGGGATGATATCTGCTGCTGATTCTCTCACACTCACACTCGCACGCTCTGTCTCGTGCGGTGTACGTGTGTTGTTGTGAAAAGAACTGATGTAGATGTATAATACTATAGATGACAGATGCATCAAACAAATGTAAAATGTAAATGTAAAACTGATAAAACATTTGAAGATTCCACATAAATCACATATTGTACTGACTGATACGGGTATAAAAGCAGAGTCGCCTACAGCGACTCCGTACGTTCTTTCTCGTTTTTTCCCTATCATCAGGTTGGCCGTATTCAGACACAATGCCACTTTCCTAGCAGCTTCATATGCTCTTCGAAATTCGGGGAAATGACCAGCAAGTCGTCTAAATACACGAATACATGGTTCGGGTCGCTGTAGGATCACCCGGCCCATCAATCTACATAATCGCTGCGCTGCGTTACACAACCCGAACGGCATCGATTTGAACTGATAGAGTGGTCTGCCTGGTACGGTGAACGCCGTGTAAGTTCTACTCTCGGACTTCAGCTCTATCTGCCAAATGCGTGCTTCAGATCGATGCTGCTGATGAATACAGTGTCCTCTACGAGGCTCAAGATCGACTCGATGCTCTGTAGCGGTAAGCATCCTTGACCGTTAGAGTATTTAACTTTCGCGCATCTAAATGGGGAGCCGATTCTTACCCGGCTTCTGACCAGCGTCACCCGATTGCTCCACGGGCTTTCACTAAGCTTGATGACCCCAAGACGCAAAATCTCGTCGACTTCCGCAAACAACAACTCCTGCACCGCCGGGGATACAGGATAGAAGCGCTCCTTAACAAGGGGACGGCTCCCTCCACTAGGCGTATTTCGTGCCTCTCGAGCGTCGTCCTTCCTATCCCGTGCTTGTCGAAACAACGAAATCGACCCTTCCCCTGGGCCAAACGTCTCTGCTGCGCCTGGGACAGCTCGTGAGGTTCCGTCGGTGTATTCCTCGTCAGCTGCTCCGCCTCGATTGCCGCCAACTCCTCTCTTGTTTTCTCTAGGCCAACTATGTGTAGAGCTAGCCCGAACTTCCGCCAGAGTCGACCCCCAGCTATAGCGTCTGCTTTAAGGAGGGACACAGGAAAAACTCCATGGTTTTGCTTCTGGCCTTCGTAGGACATCTCTGCCGTCAAACGACCCAGAATCTGGTGAGGCGTGCCACCAGCGGTCAGTACCAAGAAGGTTTTTCCGTCCTGAAGCTTCAGCCTTAACTCCTCGACTAACTCCAGTCCGCCTCTTCCCAGCAGGATCACTGATTCCCCTGTATCAACAGTCCATCAATGTCTTCGGGCCCCGACTGACGCACGCAAATGGTCTATCGTCCTGACGTATGGCCGATCGTATTGCCGCACATACGCCGCGCCGCCTCCTGTTGCGTTCTTGAAACCTCCGAGCTCTCAGCGCAGTAACCGATTTTTTTTTGGCCTATCTCGGCCACCTCGTCTCCTCTCAATATCCTCTTCCTGGATTCTTCATACCGCCGCTGCCTTTCTTCCAACGGCTTGCGCTCGGACCATCTTGCCTCAGGTAACTTTGCTTGATTCACCTTGTATATCGTATTATAAATGTTGTTTTGCTTATTTATAGGTTTGTTATCTAAAGCTAACTTTACATCGTCGGTGGAGGACGGAATTATTGGCTCATCCTTTTCGGCGGGTGGACACGACTCCTCCACTAGCGTCGTGCTCTTTCCCGTTTTCCCGGTCGGCATTTTTGGACATTACGGGAGGATCACTCCGGCCAAACCACACTTGTAGTAGAAGATGTTCCGCACCGTTGACTCGCATTCGAAATAAGTGTGCCCTGGCTGTGCACAATTCCAGCACTTAAGCTGCGAGCGGTCGTTCCCAGGCTCCTTCGCCCTGTAAACGGCATCCAGCGTCTCCGTCTGCTCCTCCAGCTCGTGGTTCGTCACTTCCACCTCATTGCACTCTGGGGTCTTCCCTGCCGGCTACTTCCGTGGTCCTGACCGCCCCTGGTCCATCGTGTCGCCAACAGCTTCTCGGCAGCCGCACGCGTTCCTCCGTCAGCTTCTGAAGGTTCGGAATCTGCATCGGGTAGATTACTCGTGAGATCGCGTCTTTAATGTTGATTTTTATAATCCTTATTAGTTCATAATCGGGAAACGGATTCAACAACCTCGATATTAGCAGCAGCATCTCGTGGATGTATTGATCCGTTCACTCTCTAAATGGCGTGGTCGTCGTTCCCTGAGTTCCTGCTCTCGCTCAAACTCTGTCCGTCGCACCTAGAACTGCTGTTGGAGACCGTACCTCAGGTTTGGCCAGTCCGGCACTCCCACTGTCGAAGGTACATCAATACCAGTCCCTCGCCTGACCCGTGACTAGTGTATGGAACGCCTTCAACACGTCCGCCCAAGCAACCTGGTACACCGTCTGCAGATGCTCTAAACGGAATATGAATTCTGTTACGGTCATGCCCTTCGGATCGCCATCGAAACTTGCTCCCATCTCGAATCAGCACATGATCTTGCCTGGCCTCCCCGTAACTTGGCCGACTACTGCCCGGATTTGGGTTCCCTCCTGAGCCTCTTGCGTTAAAGAGCCAGTCCTCCACGGGTCGCCGTTCGTCCGCTGCTCGGCCTCCAATGCACGGTTGTCCACAAACAGTTGTGTTGGCGGGGCTCGCTGGTTCAAGGGAACTTCCGGCAGTCCTCCCAGACTTGTGTGGTTTAAGTCTTGGTTTCGCCTGTCTCCATCACTGTGCGTTCGCTCCGCTTTCAGCGAGCCGACCACTTCGTTTATGCTCCTCATGAACCGCCGATCTGATTTCTCCCGGTAGCTCACGATCCGTCCGAGTTGCTGACTGGCCTCCTACTGCCCCGTTCTCTGGGTCTTCCAGTCCCATCAGCATCGCGTGCTCGTGTCCCACCACCTGTGACGCCCTTTCCGGCTTACTGCCAGATTTCCCGTCCTGGGACCTGGTGGTCGGCATATTGTACGGCTTATATCGCCTTGGCACTTCCCGACCCTTTGAACACCTCCTGGTCGCTCATTCACCAAACTCTCTTTCCTTCTTCTATCTACCTAGGCCTCCTTGCATAAATATATGTAAACTAAATATACGTATATATGTAACACAGTAATACACAGTAATTATTCGCCTAAATAAATAATGCTCTAAATAAATAAAAACTCCTTTTCAAACGAAACTCTATTCCGTAGACCTACCCTACTTCTACTTCTACTTCCTACTTCTAAAATTGTTTATCCACAATGTTAGCGAGAATATTCAGTCCTCGTGAATATTCTCCTCAATCAATTTAAAAAAACAAAAAAATCTTCAAAACTAAACTTTCCATAACAACTACGTAAACAAAACAAATCTTTCTTTACAGATATACAATTTATTGGGCGAGACGAGGCCCTGCAACACCGGTGAGTGGACCGTTTAATTTCCCCTCGCTAATTATTTCTGCTTTTTTTTCTCCGGAGTGCCAACTCCTCTTACTGTCTCTTTTGCAGATCATCGTGGCTCCCCCGAGTTAGGCAACGATGCTGATACCCTCTCGGCATCGCACGGACCACAACTCGACCCCCCACGGCATCTCTTCCTCTCTCTTCCGACCTGATCCGTGGACTCCTCGAGTCGGACAACGATGCAGATGCCCTTTCGGCATCGCATGGACCACAACTCGGGATCCGCACGTCAACTTTCTGCGGCCTCCACAAGTTGGACAACAGGGCCATTTCCCCACGGAAAATGCCTGGACTAGAACCTGGATCCGCACTCTTTTCTTTTAATGCTCCCCTCAACGGCTACTATGAAACAAGGCTCATTCCCGGCTCACGGACCAGCTGAGTTTCACTGCTTTCCGGATCGGTTTTAAACTCGGAATCTCGGACTCCTCGTTTAAACTCGATTCTTCCGTTTTAAATTGGGCGCCATTTGTCAAGGTGTTATGGACGGCTTGGGAGAGAGCCGATAGTTAGGAGTGTTGGAGAAGCAGGAAGACAGCGGCCTCTACCATGGATCCTGAAAAGCTTAATCCGGGATGCATGGAGAGGGTTGCACGGGAAGAGTGAAAGGAAAAACGTGGACGGGAAGAAAAAAGAAGACAGTTTCCGGAGAAAAAAAGAAAAGGAGGGTCGCATGTGCACACGTGAAAAATTTGTGAGAAAAAAAAAAAATGCAATAAAAGAAGGAAGACCCCGAAAGAAGCTGGATCAAGACGCCGGACTATCTCTCCCCCTTCGAAAGACATCTCTCAACACATATTAATTAATTAACATCTAATTAACATTACTAATAAGAGCTCTTTTTAGAATAAGCAAATATTTATGACTTTTCTAAACCTTTTCAGTGTTTACTTTGTGAAATTGTGAGATGGAGCTGCCAAGTCGGGCGAAATAGTTTGCGTATAGATAGGTGAAAGTATTTTTCTTTTTAATGTTAGTAAATTTTTGTTAGTCATTTTTTTATGTTAGTATTTTTTTTTATGGTAGGGTAAATATTCATCAAATGTTTTAGAATAAATAAATTTAGGGATAATAAATTATGAAATACACGTGAAAGAAATTAACATGAAAATGGAGTAAGGATTTAAAGGTTGGGTGGGACGAGAGCCGAAAAAGGAAAGGAACCAGAGGTATTTATTGGGAGCGTTCCAAGCGAAGCGCTCATGGAAGGGAGGGACTCGCTGGGGTCAAAAACACCGACTGACCGCCGCTTAGGAGAAGCCAACATGGACCAAATAACAATGTCAGCTGTGTGTCCAACGTATGTTTTTTTCTTTTGTTCAAATATTATTTTTTATACCCGTACTCGAAGAGTAAAATGGTATATTGTATTTGTGGTAAAAGTGGATGTGTGTAACATAGAAAAGGAATAATTTCCGACCCTATAAAGTATATATATTCTTGATCAGCATCGACAGCCGAGTCGATATAGCCCTGTCTGCCCGTCCGTCTGTCTGTCTGTCTGTCTGTCTGTCCGTCTTGTTTGTCGCCCATTTGCTCGAAGGCTAAAAGAGATAGAAACAGCAAAATTTTTTCCATACTGATGTTATATCTCACTCCTAGAAAAGTGTTTCAAAATTTCGCCCCGCCCGCTTCCGCCACCACAAAAGGCGCACATCTGTGGCGTCCACAATTTTGAAGATAACAGAAAACAAAAAATGCAGAATCATAGAGACAGCCCATATCTATCAGGTTCCCAAATCTGAATCAGATCGGATCATTAATATAGCCACAATAGAGAACAACATACAAAAAAACTTCGCTCCCTCTCTTTCGCACTCACACAACATCGAGTCGATTTGGTTTTTTGTATTTTGTGTCGCCTGGATCTCAGAGACTATAAGAGCTAGAGCAACCAAACTTTTTGCCAAGACCAAAATGATAGTACGGGTATAAAAAGTAGAGTCGCGTTCAAAGCGACTCCGTACGTTCTTTCTCGTTTTTGTTAAGTCCGTCCCCTACCTATCGGGTCAAAAACACCCCTGACTTCCCCGAGAGCCAGCTGGGAGCGATAGGCAGAGTTGTAAAAAGGCGGTTCGTAACAATATATATTAAAGATATTTAACATAGAACTATAAAATGCATTAATTGCGGTTTCCATATCATGATAGTCGTCAAGGAATAACCAATCGATCAGAGAAAGCGCCAGGTTTAAGCTGTAAAAATCTGCTTTCCTGAAGCAAAAGATAGACGGAGATTTAATGGAAGATTTGATAGAATCAAAAGAGGACAACTGCACGGAAATTTCAAGTGTCGAATGATAAGGGTTCTCAGGGAAGAGAGTGAAATCTTCTGCGAACCACAGTGATCGAGACGACGGAAGCAAAAGACAAGATCAAAAGCCTACCCAAATTATTGGATATAGCATTAACCTGACCCAACGACAAAGAATCAATAAAAACATGCTGAGTAGATGGGAACATCAGGTTGGAGTCAACAGAGGGAGACCAAGAGATATTTGGTAGGTTAAGTTTCAGTTTTTTGGGCCCGAATTTAAGACTGCCGGAGATGGTGTAGGACAGACAGAAGTTCTTGAACACGAAGATGTAGTTGGAAGGACACCCACTCGGAGTTCAGAACTAGGGAACGATTGGTAAACACATGACAAATAGTATGTACCGGCCAGAAAGAGGGGTCGATGACACACTATTGACATGTATGTCAGGGACAAGGATTTTTGAAAGAAAATATTACATTTAACTTAGTTAATTAATTTAAATAACTTAACTAACAGACCTGAGAGTTCATCAATGTTTAATTTATAGAAGTTAAAATCCTTGACCAGATCTTCCGTAGCCGATGCCATAAGTCGGGAAACAAAAATAGATTTTTAATAGGCGACAGCAGTTAGAATAGAAAGAAGCGATGATAGGACTATTTGGGAGCAAGGGCGTAGCAGATAATGAGCCAGTGATGGCAGTGAATCCCGGATCGAAACGAGGGCAGCGTCAATAGAAACTGATGGAACAGGAACGGTGGCAGGAAGGGTGGAACGCTCATTGGAAGCGCTCACAGCGGTGTTTGCATCAGTGATGTATGCAGTGAATGCGGCTGCATTGTTGGTCGGTGTGAGAAACGGATTGATGATTCCACTTTTCGAAGCCAAGGAATCGAATGTGTGTAGGTGAGAAGAAGGCGTTCCGACTCAATAAGTTGCGAAGTTGTTGTTGTCGTTGTTGGGGATTTTCCGCCTAGGAGATTCACTCAAAAGTTTGAGGCCAGAAATTGAGATTCTAAGGTCAGGAACTTCTCATTGAGAGCGACAAATTGCTTCCGGACATCCAGAAAACCAGTACGAGTCTGTCGCATAAACGTACGCATTTCGGACTCAATCTCCTGCAAGCCAAACATGACCAGGTCAGATCGACACGTTTTGAGATCAGATCATGTAGCCGTCAAGATTGCCACCCACAGCACATTTTATGTGGGCGAAATTGTCACAAAGCCAGCAGCTAAAATTACATCGCCGACAATGGTGCCACCAAATTCGCATTTCTTTTGCACTGCAGACAATATTCATATTTACAAAGAAAGAACGCAAGCTGGGAGTGTGAGCGCAAGCTATGTGAGAAGAGCAGGCAGCAGAGCGAGCGACGATCAGCAGAAGCAGCAGCAGACGATCCAGCGAGGCGACGATAACAAACGGTGAACCTCACAAAAGTAGAGACGCCAAAGAGCTATTCCAAAAGAATGCAGGCGAAGTCCAGAGAGAGTGAGAGCAGTAATCCGAGTAATCAGAGTAATCCGAGCAACTAAATATAAGGCACTCCTTCAGGCTTCCCGATCACTGCAGTGTCTTCCAAGCGGAAGTCACAGCAATCGGGGAAGCTCTGAGCTGCATCCAAACAGTTGCCTTTTCGGCAACCCATATAAACATCTACAGTAACAGCCAAGCAGCGATCAAATCTCTAAATGCGACTACATCAAACTAGGCTACCGTAGCCTGATTTGGGTCCCGGGTCATTAGGACATTGGAGGTAACTGCATAGCAGATGAACTAGACAGAGCTGGCACTACTACCTTCTTTCTTCACAACAAGGAGGACATATGTATGCCTATGGCGGCCTGCAAGCTCATCATAAAGAGCAATTCATGCGACTAGACGACAGTCGGTGGCAAAACACACCTCGATGTCGCATCACGCGACAAACGTGGCCAACTATAGACGCACCAGTGAGATATTTAAGCTCAGCAGTAAAAGGTGCAGCACTGTCATTCGATCCCTCACGGGACACTGGCTAATAGGAACCCAGTCAAGAAAGAATGGTATCCCTATATAATGATTACTGCCGCAACTGCAGAGATGAGAGGAAACAGTGAAGCACCTGTTCTGGTCTGGCCCGACTCTCTCAGTAGAAGAAGGCTACAGCACTTGGGCTCGCCCTTCTTATCAGACATATCAATGATGTCCAATATTTGTCCCAGAAAGATAGCGAACCTCATAAAAAGCGCAGCCGTATGCGATAATTTCTGATAGGAACTCTCACATGGCAGAGAAGGGTCTCAATCGTATCATAAGGGGCCGAAGCCGGCCCATGTGTAATCGGCTTCATGACGAGCCCGACAGTCACTGACACCTAACCTAACCTTTGTAAACTACAGTTAATGTTGAAAAACAACCATACACATGTGAGATCTCAAAATAAATCGAAAAATAGTTATTCCATAGAAATTTAAACTCTTTAAGATATTTTCACAATATAAACGACTATTTAAACAATAACGATAACGAAAGTTTTGAATCCCAGTAGTTGGACTCAACTTGTTTACCCGTACTAAGCCAGTATATGAGGATATGATTTTTGTGAAATATTTATCATTTTAACCATATTTTCACATGGTCACAATCTAGGCTCACAATCATGCTCAAGGTGTTATTTTCCCTGAGAACTAGGCGCTCAACAAGACGGACGGACAGACAGACAGACAAATATGGCTATATCGACTTAGCTATTGATGCTGATCAATAATATATAGACACTATGGGATCGAAAATATTCCGTCTCTGCGTTACAACTTTAATATACCTCTCAAGTCTTCAGTACGGGTTTAAATGGTAAAAACTAAGTTTGGTCAACCATAAATTGTATTGGGTAAATTTTTAAAAATTGTTCAAGATAAAAAATATTTTGTAAAAAGTACACTGTGCGCTGCTGGCCCACCAAGCAAAGCTTTCTTTGAAATTTTTTAATTTCACATAAAGGAAAATTGGAACTACAGACCAAGTCAATAAGCATCGTACCGTTTGCACTCGTTGGAAAATTTTGTGCACTAGTAGTTATTTATATTAAGATTAGCACAAATTCTGGGAAAGATAAGGCGATTTTCTTGTACACCTATTACTTTTCGTGGACATCTGCGTTGGAAATTCTGAGAAAAAATTAGGAAAGGTCCCAAAATGTTGGACCAACAACGTTGCAAACGGTAAAATGTGATTTTCAAAGGTTTGACTCTTAGCTCAACACTTTCTCCATAGCTTTGTATAAACAATACTTTAATAGTCGCCATTAACGCGACACTACTTTTATACCCGTACTCAGTCAGTACACATGTGATTAAATTTTACATTTTTAAATTTTATCTGTCATCTACATCTACGTCACATCCCACAACAAAACGAGTACACTGCATGAGGAAGAGTGTGTGAGCGAGAAGAATCAGTAGCGGCTGAAGGTGAATGAATTTTTATTCATTTCATCATTGTGGCTATAATAATGATCCGATCTGAACCAGATTCGGCAATCTGGTTGATACTGTCATTCTCTACGATACTGCATTTTCCATTTCTTTCTATTTTCCAAATTTGTGACTTTCGTCTTTTTGTTGGGGCGGAAATCACAATTCTCGAAATACAATTCTACTGAAGTAGTATCACAGCAGTTTTGACAGAAAGTTTGGTTGCTTATAGTCTCTAAGATACAGCCGGCACAAAATACGCAAAACAAATCGACTCGTTTTTGTGTGAGAGAGAGCAAAGAAGGAACGATGCATTTCAAATGGGTTTCTCCGTTGTGGCTCCATTGTGGACGGGGCGGATGTGGGAAGGGCCAAATTTTTAAATACACTTGTAGGAGTGAGTGATCAAATCAGTCTGGAAAGGAATTTGGTTGTTCGAGCTCCTTTAGCCATCAAGCAACGGGCGACAACCAAGACGGACAGACGGACGGGCGAAAGACATGGCTATATCGACTCGGCTATTGCTGATAATCAAAATAAACATACTTTATGGGGTCGAAGACACTTTCTTCTGTTCGTTACACTGGATGGGTGTCTTACCACAAATACAATATACCCTTTTACTCTTCGAGTAAGGGGTATAAATATATGTATGTATATATTATCGGACCCGGCCAACCACTAAATTAACGACTTAATCTCCAGATTGATTAAAAATAGTAATTTATATATTATATACTTAAATTAAATTGAAATAATTTTGGAACAGTATAATAAACAATATATTTCGATTTCGTTTCGTGCGCGGAAACAATGAGCAATGCCGGTTTGCCAGCCAACAAGTGACCATGGGAAAATCAGGGAATATTCGAGAATAATCCCGAGGATTTTCACAAATTGTACTACGATTTATTGATTGCCATTGCAAAAAGCCATGATTCAATTGAACGGGGAACTGAAGCTTCTTGATTTGGAATGGAAGATTAGTTGGAATACGAAAGTCGTGTGATAAAGACTACCTCCCTCTCCCTTAAAATTTCCCTTGATGATCGTCACTTGATTCAAATTATTAATTAGTTTTGTTCCTGACGCCTCAAGCCAGTTTAAAAATCCGTGGGATAGTTTGTCGCTTTATTCTATTCAGTCACGCTGTGAACGGGAATTTTATGAATGCACCTTTCCAGCGAATTGATTAAATAATTGAAGGTTTTATAATTTTCTGCAATGCCGGGGAACACTTTAGCGATTAGTTCCTCTTTTCGACGATTTGAACTCGCAACAATTTGACGGAAACGATATCAATCCAGTCGAATCATCAACAGAAATTTGGCCATTGACAGGCACCAGCAGTTATTTTGAGAACTTCGTAACATGGGTCGTTATGCAACGCTAATCTGATGTTTGTGGTCAACTCAACTACTTGACATGCTGCCACAAAAACGACGATTTCAGAAATGCACTACGTTCATCGGCAGCAGCAGATTTCAGAATGACTGAAGACGTTTGACGAAAATCTCCAGAAAGCAATATCATAGCCCACCAGATATTCTTAAATAACCTCGTAGTTTCGCTGTCTCCGAGTTATTTCTGATTTTTGCACGTTGGCTGGTCAACCGCGAAATTTGTCGGCAGCTTGACCGAATTGTTTCCGGAATCAACGAAATTACGAATGTTTTACCTGTCCCACCGAGCATCGAGAAAGTAAATGCCTCCCGTTCTCTCATTAGAGAAGAGAATATACGGGTTTATTGCTCGCATTCAACGGCGGTACTTTTGTTCGGGTTCTTTCGACCAAGTCATCTCGATCGTAGTGTTGCTCCAGTTGCAAGTCGCGTTTGAATGCATCGTTTATAGACTGATTAGACGCTGGTATTCCCAATGTGGAAATCAGACTGCCGTATATGAATACGCACATTTCTTCGATCATAACTAACGGTTCCTTGCGCATTTTGTCGCTAATTTCAAGATGGAAATTCGAATTTGCGAACTCTGTGCAAACTGTCATCATCCATCTCGTCCTTGTATTTGTCCCACAGGTTGGTTGGATTCGCTAATGACATGTGGCTATCGCATGTGAATGATCGCAAGCAATGTACGGTGTTGAAACCTTTGTGATGATGCGTTCAATAGAGTAAAGTCCTTGCAAAACGAATCGCTTTCGCATGTCGATAAGATATTTGTCAATGTTGTCGCTGTTGTTCGTTCTGCTCTTTTGCGCTAAGTTTACGTCTTCACGCTGAACTGCAAAATGTATCGGAAATGAAATCAGCCGCCAAATTGCCTCGTTAAAACTCACGTAACGCCCAAGTTGAACTTTCGTCACCCCGTCGTTTTTATATGGACCGACAACGCTAAACAACACAAGGCACCCTTTGCTGACATATGTATTTGAAACCGCATTTGAATGTCATGGATTAATGGTGAAAATCCGTAAAAAAATGCTACACACACGTCGCCTATAGTCCTGTATTCCCATTCAACATTTTTAAATAAAAACCTCGTAGAAAACTACAAAGAGACGAAAACAAGCAAGAGTCATCATTTTTTTTTACCGCGAATATTCACTTCGCCAACCGTTAAAATGACTTCGCCCTAGCTCCTCATTCGGTCACACGGCCAATTGAAATTTTTGAATTCACCTAGAATGTGACCACACGAATTGAAATTAAATTAACGGTATGCACCGATTTTTAGGTGGACATAAGAAAGGTATAGATTTTGAAAATATTGCAATTTTCCATTCGATTGGCATTCGCAAAGACAATTAATAATGAAATAACAATGAAATAATGAATAATGGAACTCGTTCTCCATTTAGCAAGTTTTTGTTAGGAAACTGCAGATTTTCTCACAACAAGGCTTTCTAGCTTAGGGCAAGCAGGCATTCATATCTCCCTCACTTCCATTCGCTCCAACATCTGAGAAGTGTAACCGTACGTCAGCCGTCAGCCACTCGATTGATACAGGGGGAATCACGGGTAATGGTCCGACCCGCGATCACTGTCCTCCGGGCGGGGGCGTGGTTGCATGGGGCCGGGGCTTGCCCCAACCCGATGCTGCCACGCTCCAGCTCTATGACGCAGTGGAATCGCGGGCGGTCCATCACCTGCCGTAACTGTACACACCAGTGGAAGTGCGACTATACTCTCCTCGTGAGGGGCGGCTGGTAACAGGTCCTTGGTACGGTCAGGTCTCTGCCAAGGATGCTGGCTAATGGTAGTCGGGCGGAGAGAAGAAAACTCTCAGTGCAAATTACCCCAATCCTAGGTGGAACAGCATGCGCTGATGGATGCGTGGCCGAGGGTTGCTCGGTCGTTAGTATGCGAACTCTGGATACCCTGCCGACCTCCAGTTTAAATTAGGCTTCCCGGGGCACGCGGGCTATGCCTCGGGTGACTAACCCCTTCCCGCCTACTCGTGGGACCAAATATGCCAATTCACTTAAATATTAAAAACAACACCGCAAAGGAGCTCGGTACTCCTCTGAAAGTACCGGAGGGACAAAACCATCCCTCTACATCAACGCCTGGGAAACCAGGTCCAAAGAAGACGGGAAGGAGACTGAGTCGGTCCACCGTCTTCCAGCAGAATCCGCTGCGGGGAGGGCTCCGATAAGCCATTCGGGCCCATCCACGTCGGGGCACCGGGGCCAAACCGGTCATCGGGGTGGCTGCTAAGCAGAGCGTTATCGCGGCTGGTAAGCGCCTCGCGACCGGGGAAACCACGGCAACCTCGGCAGGCGGCGGGTCTGCAGGCCAGGCAGGTAAGCCGTCCTACCAGGACAGGAGGCGCGCTGAATTTATACTGGCCAACGATGGTCCGGAGTATGTGGCATCGGCGAAGGGGATGGAGCAGAGGCTGTGGGCCAGCTCAATAATCTCAAACTTCCAACCAGCCAAATCCGGAAAGGGGTAGCCAAGCCCCTAACAAGCGGCAACGCTCGGCGGGGACAACGCCCACAGCCAGGCCAAGCCCAGCAAGCCAAGCGGGTGAAGACGCACCTGACCAACAGGTCTTTTCCGGAGGTGGCGAGGGGGGCAAAACCCTAGTTGGCGTCCTGGACAGGGGGCGCCAAGGACGGTAATGTCCCCGTGACAAGTGGCACCTGGTGGACGCAGAGCTCCAGGACCGCTTCCTGGAGGAACTTGAAGGGAAAGCAAGCCGAGGTCCAGCCAGACCTCGAGTTTGAAGTCCCGGAAGCGGGAGCCAACCCGAGGCGTCGGACGTGGCGTCTATGATATCAGACGATATCCTAGATCGCTACGAGTCCGACGCGAGCATTCCTGGCCAGAGGTCTCGGACGCATCGACGTCGGGAGAACGACGACTCCCCGGAGAGCGACGTCGACACGACAGTGGTGGAGGCGCGTCTCAGGGAATGACCCTCACACTCCTGCAGATAAACCTCCACCATTGCCAAAGGCAGCATGCGCTGCCTTACTGCTCCACCTAGCCAAGGGTGGGGCCGACATGAGTCCTCATTCAGGAACCCTGGATCCTTGGAAACAGGGTCTCCGGTTTGAGGACTCCTGACTATAAGCTTTACTTAGCTGACTCCCCAGGTAAAATACGCACCTGCATTCTTGCAAAAAGAGAACTGCACTTTTTTGCTCCCAAATTTCAGCAATGAAGACCACACGGCGGTGAGCCTCGAAGGCCAGGAGCGCTCACTCCACATCTGCTCGGCGTATATGGGTCACGACCAGCCAGACCCGCCTCCACATGCGCCCTTGAGGGCGCTCGTCGCAGACTGCGAGGCCAAGGACATCGGCCTTTTAGTGGGATGCGACGCCAACGCTCACCACAGTCAGTGGGGAAGCACCGACACGAACGAACGGGGTGAGTTCCTTTTAAATACTTACTGACCACACAGATGGTTTTCTTAAACCGTGGGGATGATCCCACCTTCATTATTAAGAATCGCAAGGAGGTCCTGGACCTTACGCTTGCCTATCATACGCTGCAGGATAATATAGTATCCTGGAGGGTCCTTGAAGAACACTCCTTCTCGGACCACAGGTACGTAGAAACTGTCTTTACGTTCACCATACCGAGACCCGCCCAGTTCCGTAACCTCCGGAGGACTAACTGGACTCGCTATGTGGACCTTCTTAGCCAAACTCTCCTGAGACACCACCTAGGAGGATTTCTAAGGGGAGACCACGACTCGTCTGGTAAAGGTTTTTACCGACGCCTGCAACGCAGCGCTGGACAAAGCCTGCCCACCCGGAAAAACCAGAGGTCAGAAGAAATCGGCAACAGAACTGGACCGAATACAAGGCAAGTCTGTCAACCTATAATAAAGAACTCAGGAGAGCCAAACGCGCGTCGTGGCGCCAGTTCTGCACCGAAATCGAGAGTAACTCCGAAGCCTCGCGCTTACGCAAAGTACTCTCAAAATCAACCCCAACTTTGGGGGTATTTGAGGAAGGCCGACCAATCCTGGACGACATCCAGTTCCGAGTCGCTAAGCCTCCTTCTTAGTACACATTTCCCAGGATGCGCTGTGAACAGACCAACCTACGGGCGCATCCCCTCTAACGTCCCAGGCTTAATTCTGAACCTGCTAAGTCAGGAGAATATATCCTGGGCAATAAAAGCTTCAAGCCTTACAAATCCGCGGGACCAGACGGCATCATCCCCTGCCCAGCTGATCCAAGCCGGACAAAGAGCCATAAATTGGCTCAAACGGATTTACGAGGGGATTTTCTCCCACGGCCAAATCCCGAAAACATGGCTTCGAGCCAAAGTTGTCTTCATACCCAAGGCAGGCAAGCCCTCGCACACTGCCCCTAAAGATTTCAGACCAATAAGCCTGTCGTCCTTCCTCCTGAAGGCGATGGAACGGCTTTTAAGTCTGCATCTCAGGGCGACCATATCGCCGAATCAAATCTCTGATTCTCAACATGCCTATCGGAGGGAAGATCCACCGAAACGGCCCTACACGCGATCACATCGATCATCGAATCGTCCCTCAGCTGCAAGGAGTATACCCTGGTAGCCTTCCTTGACATTGAAGGGGCTTTCAATCATCCCGTCCGCCATCACGAGAGCATTGACTGACCTGGGGGTTGACTTCCGGACGGTGAGTCTCATCGATCAGATGCTGCAATGCAGGACCGTTGAGGCATCACTGGGGACGTCAACGTCCACCAGGTTTGTCAACAGAGGCACCCCGCAGGGCGGAGTCCTCTCGCCCCTCCTATGAAACGTAGCAGTGAATGTACTGCTGCGGGAGATAGAGGGTGGCGGATGCCGCGTGGTGGCGTATGCTGATGATGTCGCTATAGCATTCTCTGGGAAGTTTCCACAGACCCTATGCGAGTGCATGACAAGCACTCTCACAAAACTGTCCGAATGGGCGCCCAAATGTGGGCTAAGTGCTAACCCATCTAAGACGAAACTTGTACTATTCACCAGGAAATACAAGATTCCGACACTTACCCCACCGAAACTATGCGGAGAGCCGCTAGTTTTTCAGCAACCAGGCCAAATACCTTGGCCTCATCCTCGATAGGAAGCTCGACTGGAAGCTGAGCATAGAGGACAGGGTGAAGAAGGCCACAGTAGCCCTCTACACCATCGGTCTAAAGTGGGGCATGACCCCGTGCATAGTCCGATGGCTATACACCGCCATCATACGACCAATCTGATGTACGGGGTAGTGGTCTGGTGGCCAGCCCTGGACAAGAAAACTTGTCTTGACAAACTCACAAGAGTCCAACGCATGGCAGAGCTATGCATAACTGGCGGACTTCGCATTACCCCAAGTGAAGCCCTCGATACCATGTTGTACCTTCTACCTGTAGAACTTATGGGGAAAAAAAAAAGGTTGCAACACTCTCCGCCCTTAGAATGAGGGAATCCAACCTGTGGAAAACCACCACGGTTGGCCATTCGGGAAT
This sequence comes from Drosophila bifasciata, assembly GCA_009664405.1. Lineage (NCBI taxonomy): Eukaryota > Metazoa > Arthropoda > Insecta > Diptera > Drosophilidae > Drosophila > Drosophila bifasciata. The sequence continues at coordinate 28,571,368 of CM019042.1, forward strand.
ACTAATAAAACTCCCGCAACTTCCAGAGAGGACAGACTACTGCATCCCAAGTGACTACCTCTCGACGCCTTTCCAGGTATCCATCCCACACAGGGAGGACTGGGGAGGGGCGAACCTGGACCTGCGAACGCGATCCACTTCTACACTGATGGCTCAAAATTAGACGGCCGCGTGGGAGGGGGGCGTCTTCTGCGAGGAGCTCAACATCAGTCTCTGCTTCAGACTTCCGGACCACTGCAGCGTGTTCCAGGCAGATGTCTTAGCCATAAAAAGGCTAAGCGTGCCAGGAAACATGCCAGGAGAAGGGGCTCGCGCCCATGCGGCATCACAATGGTCCACTAACTGGACCAAGTGAGTGGGGGGGGGAGGTCTCTCACCCTCCGCTACAGCCTTAACCGAACCTAACCTAACCGTACGCAATGCAGTGCACTTCTCTGGTCACACCACTGGCTGCTATACAAACGCACTAGAATACAATTCACCCGAATAATTTGATCGAAGCAAACATAAACGAGAGACAACATCGCAGTTGCCGCGACACTACTTTTATACCCGTACAAAGTCAAAATATATGCGAGCTTATTATTTCTTTTTAATTTTAAAATATGTATATTATCAGTTTATTTTTGCTACATCTGTAACCTACATCTACATCACTTCCCACCCCAACACGCCATTCTAACATTCTCAGCCAGTGGTTGAGTGTCGTGTCTGTAGTGTCTGCATCGATTAAGGGGAGGGGGTTGGCAACTGAAAATTAATTCCATCATTCTGACTATAATAATAATCCGATCTGATCCAGATTCGGCTACTGGTAGATAGTATCATTCTCTGCGAAACTGCATTTACCAAATTGCATTTACGAAACTGCAAAGCATATTGTGGACGCCAAAGATTTTCGACCACGGCTATTGATGCTGGTCTATGGCTCCGGATGTTTTGGTAACTCACCGGATGTTTTGGTTATAAATTCTGTTTTCAATTTTTATCTCATACGAGATCTCGTATACCCTTTACCTTAGAATTTGTTAAGTATCGTGACACACTTTTACAGAAGCAAACAAAAATGTAAAGACGCACGATATATTTTTTATACGCGTACTCGAAAAGAAAAGGGTATATTGTATTTGTGGTAAAAATGGATGTGTTAAACACAGAAAAAGACCGACCCCATAACGAATTTATATTCTTGATCAGCATCAATAGTCGAGTAGATATAGCCATGTCTGTCCGTCTATTCGTCTCTACCTTCGTCCGTCTGTCCGTTTTTTTGCTTGTCGCCCATGGCTCGGAGGCTATAAGAGCTAGAACAAACAAATTTTTTTCCAGACTGTTGTGATATCACACTCCTACAAGTGAATTTAAAAATTTCGGCCCACCTTCTTTCGCTACCACAAAGGGCGCACATCTGTGGTGTCCACAATTTGTAAGATAACAGAAAACGAAAAATGCAGAATCATAGAGAAAGCCCATATCTATCAGAGGTCCGAAACTGATCGGATCATTAGTATAGAAACAACAGAAGAAAACCATTTGGAGAGGAATCGTACCCTCTCGCTCTCTCTCAAGCACCAACGCGCCGTTTTGATTTTTTCGACGTTTGTGTCGCCTGGATCTCAGAGACTATCAGACTAGAAAAAACCGAACTTTCTATGCAAACTCTGGTAATACCACTTCAGTACAATTGTAACTCAAAATTTCACCCCGCCCCTTCCGACCCAAAAAAAAAAGACGAAAATCAAAAATTTTGATTAGAGTAGAGAATGACCAGATTGCCGAATCTGGTTCGGATCGGATCATTTCAGCAGCTAGCCGCCTACCCTTCAGCCGCTACTGATTCTCTCTCTCGCTCACACACACTGCCTCGTGCCGTGTGTTGTTGAAAAAAGTAACGCAGATGACAGATGCACCAAAAAATTGTAAATGTAAAAATCGTAAGATTCTTTAAAATTCCATATAAATCACAAATGCACTGACTGAGTGCGGGTATAAAACTAGTGTCGACGACTGAATTTGTTCGTTGTCGTTTTTTACTTTGTTGGAGTTTTTAAAGTTACAATTTTGAACAACAAAACAGCACGAAAAATCATAACGTTTGCATATGAAAGCTTAATATCGCCCAGAATATAAGCGGTAGCTTCAGAGTGCTCAGATCGAGTTTATAGATGCATTTATCAGCTTTTTAGAATGGATATCTTAAGTTGGTCAAAGGAAAAATCAATTTGAGATGATTGCCAAGGGTGGTACCAAAATATATATATTATTTACTAATGTAGGAAAAGATGCCTCGGTTGACTAGCCCCTTCCCGCCTAATCGTGGGAACAAAAAATGCCCAAAGACTTACATGTAATAAAAACACCGCAAAGGAGCTCGGTACTCCTCTTAAAGTACCGGAGGAAACAGCATCCCTCTACATCAACGCTTGGGAAACCAGGTCCTAAGAAGAAGGGGAAACAGACTCAGTCGGTCCACCGTCTTCAAGCAGATACCGCTGCGAGGAGGGCTCCGATAAGCCAATCGGTCCCATCTACGTTAGGGGGCACTGCAGTGCACTGGGGTCAAACCGGCCATCGGGGGTGGTTGCCAGGCAGAGCGTAATCGCGGCTGGTAAGCGCCTCGTGACCGGGGAAACTCAATCAACCTCGGCAGGAAGCGGTTCTGCAAGCCAAGGAGGTAAGCCGTCCTACCAAGACAGGAGGCGTGCTGCCTTCATACTGGCAAATGAGGATCCGGAGCTCATGGCATTGGCGAAGTTGATTGAGAACAAGCTGCGGGCCAGCTCAATCATCCGGACTTCCAGCCGGCCAAAGCCGGAAAGCCAAGTCCCCGAACAAGCGGAAAAGCTCACGGAAGACCACGCTACGCAGCACCTGACCAACTGGTCGTTTGCTGAGGTGGCAAGGGGCAAAACCTTAATTGGCGTCCTTAACAGGGTCGCAAAGGATGGTAATGTCCCTCGCGACAAATGGCACCTGGTGGAGACAAAGCTCCAGTACCGCTTTCTGAAGGAACTTGCCGAGAACGGTGGATCACTCCCTACATGTGAGGAAGCCATGTGGCATCAGGGCACGGTGAAAGCCATCGCCTGCCAAGATGCACGCTCGGCGGCCCACTACATGAGGGAGCCAAACTGGAGGCCGTATGCTGGGAAGACATCCAAAGCAGACCGAGGGCCCGAGCGTGGGTGTCCGTTAATCCTGCAGAACCAGAGAAGATTCTCAAGGTTCTGTAGGTCTGCCAGGGGTCTCGGCCTCTCTCGGAGGATGACGAATATCCCGAGAGCAATGCCGACACAGCTGCGCTCGACAGAGCTTGTCCACCCGGCAAAACCAGGGGTCGGAAGAAACCTGACTCTCTGACTCTCTCAGACTGCCTATCGGAGGGGAAGATTCACCGAAACGGCCCAACACGCGATCACATCGTTCATCGTCCCTTAGCTGTAAGGAGTATATCCTGGTAGTCTTTCTTGATATAGAAGGAGCCTTTAACAACATCGTTCCGTCCACCAGCAAGAGAGCACAGACTGACCTGCAGATCGATTCCCAGACGGTGAGTCTCATCGATCAGATGCTGCAATGCAGTACCGTTAGGCCAGACTGGGGACGACAACGTCCACCAGGTTTGTCAGCAGAGGCACCCGCAGGGCGGAGTCCTTTCGCCTCTCTTATGGAACGTAGCAGTAAATTAACTGCTGCGGGAGATAGAGGGTGGTGGATGCCGCGTGGTGGCGTATGCTGATGATGTCGCTGTAGAATTCTCTGGGATGTTTCCACAGACCCTATGCGAGTGCATGACAAGCACCCTCACAAAGCTGTCACAATGTGCAGACAAGTGTGGGCTAGGTGCTAACCCATCTAAGACGGAACTAGTACTATTCTCCAGGAAGTACAAGATTCCGACACTTATCCCCCAAATTTATGTGGAGAGCCGCTAATTTTCAGCAAGCTCTCCAAGTATCTTGGTCTTATCCTCGACAGAAAGCTCGACTCGAAATTGAGCATAGAAGACAGGGTGAAGAAGGCCACAAGAAAAAACTTGTCTCAATTTAACGCACAAGAGTTCAACGCATGGCAGAGCTATGCATAACGGGCGGAATACGCACTTCCCCAAGCGAAGCCATCGATACCGTGCTGTACCTTCTAACTGTAGAACTTATGGGGAAAAAAAGTTGCAACACTCTCCGCTCTCAGAATGAGAGAATCAAAACACCCGCAACTTCCAGAGAGGACAGACTACGGCAGCATTAGTGACTACCTTTCGAAGCCTTTCTAGGTATCCATCCCGCTTAGCTCCTGTAGAGGACTGGGAGAGGGGCGAACCTGGACCTGCAAACGCGATCCACTTATACACTAATGGCTCAAAGTAAGACGGCCGCGTGGGTGGGGGCATCTTCTGCGGCGAGCTCAATATCAGTCACTGCTTCAGACTTCCGGATCAGTGTAGCGTGTTCCAGGCAGAGGTCGTAGCAATCAAGGAGGCGATCTCCATTAAACTCTACTTAGACGGACACTCAGTGTGCGTTTTCTCAGACAGACAAGCTCCCCGCAAGGCCCTTGGCTCAATTTCGTCGAACTCAGCGTCAACGACTGCCGCAGGTCTCTAAATGAAACCGCAGAGCAGCTAGATCTCTTCCTAATATGGGTCCCCGGACATACGGAAATTGCTCCCTACCATACCTCTTCTGCCGGAGAGGGAGCAAGTAGCGGTGTTTTTGCTACATCTAGGTTGATAATGCACGATACCTTCGAGCAAATTGCTGATAGGCCATCACATGTTCGAACATGCCAAACCGTTCGAAAAAACGCTTGGAAGAGCAATACAAACTCAGCAGGGACCATTGGTCCGCCGTTACCCGAGCCATCACGGAGCACTGGCGTATCGGCACACACGCTGTAAGACTTTCGATCCCTCACAACGACTTTTGCAGAAGTTGCAGGGACGAGGAAGAGGAGGAGTCGGTCCATCACCTTTTCTGTCTCGGCCCGTCCCTGGGAAACCGTAGACTACGGTTCCTTGGGCCCCATTCCCTACGGACATTTCAGACACCGGATGGGACAGCCACAGTTCCGGCCAGGCGGAAGGAGTTTGCGTTCATGCGGCATCAGAAAGGTTCTATAACTGGACCAAGTGAGCGGGGAAAGTCTCTCTCTCCGCTACCGCCTGGTTAAGGTCACTGATTTGGTTGTGTAAATAACAAACTATCAGTTCATTGCGTTACTTTCGATTTGCCTGCTAAGAGCGCAGTGTCATCGATCTTAGAAGTTCATACAAACATACAAACTGCCTCCCTTGCATATACCTTACATAAACACATAGCTGCAAGTCGAGTTCTTGGTCTTTTCCGTCTATTACGCGTGTTGCTCTTTTCTGCCATCCTCCCGGTAGCGAGACCCTCTTTGCGGTCATCTTCCTGCCAGAAACATTTTCTTACTTTGCCGTGCTATGAATATGATTGCTGGAAATCGCATTGCAGTTACCGCTGCTAAAAATCGGGTGACTTTTCCGAATCAAAGTACCGGCAACATTTAAAATTTGACAAGTTTGAGTGCTACTAGGGAGAATGAGCCGTCAGAGAGTTGCTACTATATGCCCGTTGTGAGGCTGAAGAAGATCGAGAAGTTGCGAAGGACCTTTCAAACCCTGCACAATTAAGATTCTGATTAGACTTGTTGGACAACTTGAATTTCACCACACCTTTTTTGTCTCATAAAACCAAGCCGTTTTCTTTTGATAAAATTTTGTGATTTACATTATTTTAAAAAAGGTATGGTTTTTTCTACAACAGAACTTTTTATACCGGTACTCGAAGAGTTAAAGGGTATATTGTATGCGTAGTAAAAGAGGATGTGTGTAACGCAGAAACGAAAGCGTTTCCGACCACATCGAGAATATATATTATATTATTGATCAGCATCCGTAGTAGATATAGCCATGTCTATCTGTCCGTCCGTCTATCTGTCTGTCCGTCTTGTTGAGCGTGCAGTGCTCGGACAGACTAATGATGTATCTCACTGATACAAGTGTATTTTAAAATTTCGAACCGCCTCTTTTCGCCACTACAAAAAAGACGAAAATGTGTGGCGTCCATAATTTTCAATATAATAGAAAAATAGAAAAGAAAACGGTAAATGCAGAACCGGAATAAATAAAGCCCATATCTGTCACAGGAATCGGAGTGGATCATTAGTATAGCCACAACGAGGAAAACCATTTGGAGAGGCATAGTTCCCTCTCGCTCTGTTTCACAAATGTATATTCTGTGAAGATAACGTTCTCCCATTCACTTGTCCAAATCTTGTACTTTTCTGCAAAATCCAGACGAGCTAATTTGTGCCTTTTCAGAAGCACATGTTTGCGTACCATTTTTTCATACTTAATGTCCCTTTCTGAACTTAAAATTTGCTGAATACGACGGGACGGGTGCTGATGTCAAGAGTCTGTTTACCCTTAATATCCTGTGAACTAGTCTCTGTATTTAAAGGAAAATTCTTTATTTGTCGTTTTTTTCGATCAGACACTAAGCAAAGTCGGTCGCATTTTACTGTTTTATTGTATCCTTTCGGTCTTTTTTTTTAATTTTTGGACAGTATTTTTGCGAAGTACCGCAATATTGTCTATTTCGTGAATGCTTTTTCCTTCACAGCGCAGATTAAGGATAGTATTTTGCATATTCTCCGACATATTTAGTCCATTCCCCATTTTTCCTTTATTTACGTGTGGAATTGTATTAAATTAACTTTTATTTTAGTCTTTGAGTGTGTAATTTACTTGTTCACAGCTAAAACGAGAAAGAACGTACGGATTCGCTTTTGTACGCGACTCTACTTTTATACCCGTACTCAGTAGGTACACATGTGATTTATGTAGAATTTTAAAATGTTTTATCAGTTTTTACATTTTACATTTTTTCTCTACATCTGTCATCTACATCTACATCACTTCTCACAACAACACACGGACACTGCACGAGGCAGAGCGTAAGAGCGTGAGTGTGAGTGTGAGAGAATCAGTAGCGAATATCATCAGCATAAATGACTTACGTCGCAAGGGGGCGGGGAAAGGGGAAAATCGCTGCTGAAAATTCATTTGGTGATTGTGGCTACAGTAATGATCCGATCTGAACCAAATTCGGGAATCTGGTAGATATGTTCATTTTCTACGATACTGCATTTTTCTTTTTTTTCCATCTTCAAAATTCTGGATTTTCGTCTTTTCTGGGGGCGGAAGGGGCGGGACGAAATTTTGAAATACACTTGTTCAGGTTTTGTATCACAGGACTGTGGACAGAAAGTTTGGTTGCTTTAGCTCTTATAGTCTCTGAGATCCAGGCGTTCATTTGTACGAAAAACCAAATCAACTCGTTTTTGTGTGAGTGCGAAAAAGAGGGAGCGAAGTTTTTTCGTATGTTTTTCTCTATTGTGGCTATATTAATGATACGATTCAGATTTGGGAACCTGATAGATAGATATGGTCTTTCTCTATGATTCTGCATTTTTAGTTTTCTGCTATCTTCAAAATTTTGAACGACACAGATGTGCGTCCTTTGTGGGGGCGGAAGTGGGCGGGGTATTTTGAAATACTTTTCTAGGAGTGAGATATAACATCAGCATGGAAAAAAATTTGGTTGCTCTATCTTTTTATAGCCTCCGAGCAATGGGCGACAAACAAGACAGACGGACGGACAGATAAGGCTCTATCGACTCGGCTGTTGATGGTGATCACGAATATATATACTTTATAGGGTCGGAAATGATTGCTTCTCTATTTTACACACATCCACTTTTACCACAAATACAATATACCCTTTTACTCTTCGAGTACGGGTATAATAATAAACTACTTAATAAATGAACTTTTATTTAGCCTTTGATTGTTCAATTTACTTGTTCACAGCTAAAAAGAACAAAATACTCATCTTTAATTACGAAAATCTTGAATGCACAGTCAATTAGCACAACTTTCCTGATGGTGTACCAATAAAAATTTCCTACTATGAAAAAAACACGTCTCACAAAACTAGTCAGGATAAAAAGTCCCCGAATAAAAAATATAAACTTTTAACCTGCCGTTACTTTCTTGATATGAAGCTAAATTCAACAAAACTTGTATGTTTGAAATATATCTATGATAAATGAGTGTCCCAATATTTATTTCGACCAGGTAGGTGCATTAATTAGGCGTCGTTTTCCGTATTGTTCATTAAGTTATATGAAGAATCGGCTGAGCTAAAATTAGTTGACAAACCATCCGAAGTTCACATTTTACCGTTTGGAACGATGTTAGGAATACTCTTATTTTCAAATATGTATATCCAATCTATTACTACGAATCAAAAACCTGTGAAAGGTGATAAAATTTCCTTTTCAAGCTTTTGATTTTTAGTGAATATCTACACTGCAGATTCTGAGTTTTTTTGAGCCTTTGATTTACATATGTGGAATTTTAAAATACTTTATCAGCTTACATATTTTTGCTTCTCCATAACATAACTTTTCCATTCTACATAACTTCTCACACCATCTCGCCGGTCTAACGAAAAGAGGTCGCACATTTAACGAGGCAAGGCAGAGCGTGTGAGCGAGGCAGAGAATGAGTAGCGGCTGTTGCACTGGAAAATTTATTCGTTCTGGCTACAATAACGATAATCAGAAACAGATTCGGCTATCTGGTAGCTATGGTCATTCTCTACCATATAAAGTTTTTGTTTTCTTTAAAATCGTGAATTTAAAATTGTGGATGCCACAGATTTGCGTCTTTTTGGTGTGCGGAAGACGGCGGGACGAAAATTGGAAATATACTTGTAACAGTGATATTTGTATTACATTGTATTTGTATCACATGGGCCTGGAAGGTTTTTCTAGCTCATATGACATATGTGTACGTTTCACACATCCACTTTTACATCAAATATCCCAAATCTGAATGTCAAATATTTATCCCTCCTCAGCGCCCAAAAATAGTACAGATTAAGATTTAATACAAAATCATCCCAGGGCTAAGCTTCAGGTCGCACTATATACCAACGGATTGGACATCTTGGACAATTGATACAACAGAAAAAAAACTACAATTCAAAACAAACACTTATTACATTTTCTCCCTAGCACAGAAGTGGACCAGGCGATGTCCTACCCAAGACCTGGATCAGAACATTTTGGATTACCCTCCATGTGCAGCAGGTCTTCTCACTCCCTCGTCGTTGCGGTTTTTTATTCCCCCCAATTTAAACGCTTAGCAATTCATATTCATTTATATTCTTAAAATCTTTATCTATCTCGAAATCCTCTCCTGATCTCTTCTGAGGTTCTGGTCTCTTTTTTGAAAGTCGGAAAACCGGATCTTTATGATCCCCGGTTGATTCCTTATGCTCCCTGACTCGGCTTACATAAAAAACCTTGACCGCCCCCACACATAAAATATGGAGCAGTGGCTTTTCTGCTCTCTTGCCTTTCTTGGCCTTTTTTTTATGGTAGCCGCTCTGTAAGATTACCCAAAATGGAATTCAAAGAGCGCGCGGATCTCTCACACTCCAGAATCGCCCGAACATGATGAAATATTATAAGGTGGTCCCATCCCAGAATCAGGGTTGATAATTGTATGAAACCGGTAAGAAATTTTTTCTATGGTCTGTACGGAAGGTAGTACTCAGATAGATCCAACAAAAGCAGCCGATGGTATTTTTGGTACAAAAAACCAAACAAGCGGCTAGGGAATTTAGCTACAAAGGTATTATTCAACTAATTAAGGGGTCGAAAAAAAAGGAGCTGAGTAGTAAGCATCATTTTGTTGCAAATGCCATAAAAGCTGCACGGCAGCTTGTGGTCAATGAGATGAATATAAATGAATTTCAGAATGTAATTACACGCTTAAGCTTATATCGAAAAAAAAGAGAGTCTGGAAGAGTGGAGGTGGTGGTGAAGCATTCTCAATACAACGACGTGCTCGGGTTAATCTGTAGTTGAAAATACGCTCGTCCACAGCCAGGCTTCAGGAGCTGAATGACTAAAGGGAAAAGGCTTTTCCTAGGTTACAGTGTGACTTCTCATTCATTTCTCCCTCCACTGCCTTTGCTAGAAAAATATATGACATTTCTTCGCCAGCGAACAGTTTTTCGATATGTATACGATGATTAAGCAAAAAAAAAACATTGTAACCGTAGAGCATGTACCCAAGCGAAATATATAACACTGTAACCCCAAAAATACAAAGTTGTGTCTTTCTAGGGTTAATATATACTAAGCACATATGTATGTATCTAAATGTGTGGATTTCCTCACATTCGTGGATTGTTGAGCAAAGAACATGAATACGTTTCTGGCTATAAGTTAGCCGATACGGCGGTACCTGTTCTGGATGGGAAAAGGCTTTGCTGCTGCTCTGCCGTTCACGTACAAGTATTATACAGGGGTTCGCACCAATACAATGTCTCCTTTTGTCTGCTGTCTAAACACGCTAAAGCACTGCAGTGCACTGCAAAGCATGTGAATGTGTGCGTACCGACCACAGCTCTAAATGAATACACATAGATACATACATATGTATGCACATACATGCATTAATCATTATCACGTTTAAACAATGCAACTACTGCACATAAGTTTTACACATGAGTGTGAGGTTGCACACTTTGTATACACGAAATATTTAGCAAACTGCTTTGGACAGGTACAGAGAAATTGCCTAAATTTCATGACTCTGCAAAAATATTTAAATCAGTTTAATACTATTCTGTGCAGCATGTGCATGTTTGATTGATGCGTGAAATTAGATTGTATACGTTACACGAACTCATGCTGTCATCCAATCGTTGCATCTTTTAGAACCACCTTCACCAAGTATCGGTAATTCTCTACATACATACACACATACATATGCATATATGTAAATACATACACATGTATGTACGTTCAATATCGTACGATCGTAAGCGATAAAAAAGAATATTTTAATGGATTATTTAGTAAAGATTTAAAAACAATTGTGCATCAAAAGTAAATTTGAAACAAACTTGGCCTACGATTATTTTCGAAAAATTTCGCACCTGTAGTTTTGAAATGTTATAATTAATTACATCTACGTATATTATATCATATTTAAACATTTTTTCCATATATTCATATTTACATAGATATGTACATATATAGGGATATGTATTTCGTCTAGGCCTAAGTTCACGATACAGGGCTTTTAATATATTTTCATATAAATTTAAGCATGTCTATAAAAAGATAAGATTTTTATATACAAAATATTTTTTATTTTAGTCACATATAGATATGCATGTTTGTACATATGTATGTACATATGTTTCGCGATACTCACGCACCGAGTAGTATTTTAAGACTGAATAAAGTATTTGTAGAGATCATATCTGCATGTACACTTTTGTTTATAGGTTAAAGCTTTCTAACATTTAGAAGAGGGCTTTTTTAATTTAAATTAATACGTGTAAATTATACATATAAATATGTAGATACGTGCAAAGGTAAAAGAAAGTTTTCGAATACATGTTCTGAAAATCTTTTCCAATGACGTTGCTTCGCTGTACAAATTTGTATACCCGTACTCGAAGATTAAAACGATTATATTGTCTTTGTGTTAAAAGTGGATGTCTGTAACATAGAGAAGGAAGCGTTTCCGACCACATAAAGTATATATATTCTTGATCAGCATCAATGCCGAGTCGATATAGCCATGGCTGTCCGCCCATTGTTTGTCGCCCATTGCTCAGAGACTATAAGAGCTAGAGCAGCCAAACTGTCTGTCCAAACTCCTGTGATACCACTTCAGTAAAAGTGTACAATTTCTCCACGCCCCTTCCACCCCGTCATGACATGAAAGTCAACAATTTTGAAGATAGAAAAAACGTAAAATGCAGTATCGTAGAGAATGATCATATCTACCCGATTCCCGAATCTGATTCAGATCGGATTATTATAGCCACAATGATAAAATTAATTTTCAGCAGCGATATTAATAAAAATTAATTAATTAAAAATATTTAACAACACTATGCATAATAATAATTTTCGACTATGAAAATTGCGCCTTCGCCTACTTAGTTGGCATTAGTCAATCAAATAACTCAATTGATAAATAATATCTCGTGCTTAGAACTAATGTTCGACTATAGAAACTGCTTCCTCGCGATACCATCACAGTTTGTTTTTTCTTTCGTAAAACATTCTATTGAAAAAGGCCCAGCTGTCTTAAAAAATAAATTTTGAGGTGGTTTTTCCAAAATTTTCTTTCGTAATTGCATTTTTCTGGCAAATACGAAAAACTGAATCTGGCTAGTCCCGGCAGAGATTAAGAGGATGGGTGGAGGAGCCTCCTGGTCTGTTCACTGTTATCCAGTAGGTTGATCGCCAAATTGTTGGGGTGGTCATGTAGCCATGTACCGCTTGCTGCTTCTCTTAATTTCGTCTTCCACCTAAGGAAATCTGAGGACTTGATGAATAGTGGTGTTGTCGTGCAGAAGGTGAGCGCAGGTGGCAGTGCGGAGAGCTCTGTTCTCGAATGCCTGGATAATGTGGACATTAGTCCTAAAAAAGCGGTGCCCCACAGTTGGATACCATATGTCTAGATTGGCCTGATGATCGCCTTGTATAAGAGCAACTTTGATGACGTCGGAAGCTTCGATCTTCTACCCATCAGCCAGTAGAATGCTTTAGCGCGGTCTTCTGCTTGGCGGCTCTTCTTCAGCAGATGCGGTCTCCACGTTAGCCTCCTGTCAAGAGTGATGCCAAGGTATTTATTTAGGAGTGACTACCTCTGGGATTGTAACTTCGTTAAGACTAACTGGAAAGCAGTTGCCGCGGCGGATGGAGAATGTGGTTGCGGTGGACTTATCGCCGTTAACGGTGATATTCCACTTTTGTGCCACGAGTTAAGAAGGTAGAGATGCCCCTTGCATTTCTTGGGAGTCCTCTGCTGGGGTGCCTGCTACGGTAAGGAAGGCCGTTTCATCGGCATAAGTGGCTGCCATTAAGTTGGGATTCGATAGTACCGGGAGGTCGGCCGTGTATGGATTGTACATTAGCGGACCGAGGACGCTTCCTTGGGGACACCAGCGCGAACATCTTTAACTCCTGAGCGAGCTTCTCCACATTTGACGGCGAACCTTCGGCCCTCCAGGAATGACTTCAGGAACTTGAAGTATGGTTGGGGCAGGCCGGTTTTAAGCTTCAGGAGGAGTCCAGGGTGCCAGACCCGATCGAAGGCTGGTTTGACGTCCAGCATGGTGATCGGGGATCAGACCAGTCTCGTCCATCACCGGCAATACTGTAGTCAAAAATACTCATTCGAGTATCTTGGAGCACTGGCAGTAAGCTGATCGCACGATAGGCTGCAGGAATAGCTTCAGGTTTACCAGGCTTAGGTATCATAACTACTTCAGCACGTTTCCATATTGATGGAAGTACCCCATTTGAAAGATTTTGTTGAATATTAACGTTATGAGCTTCTTGCTTGTGGGTGGGGGAAGTTTTAAAGCGATTGCGTTGATGCCGTCATGGCCTGGTGCCTTGTTGTTACCCATTGTAGCTATTAGCTCGGTGGTCTCCTCTTCCGTGACCTGGGCAATCGTCTCCGAGTCTTCGAGGGGCTCAGCCAGGAGTCCGGCCATTTCCGTTTCGTCATAGGAAGAGCATCGACTAATTGGAGTGAAGACTCCTTCCAGGTGCTCGCCGAATGCGTTGGCGCTCTCCGCCTCTGTTCTGTACGATGAGTTGTCTACTTTCTTAATAGGCGGAATCCTCTCTTAAGTGGCCGCTTAATGTGCTTAGTGACATTCCACAGGCTGTGGTAAGGTTCACCCGACGCTAGCTGTCCTACAAAGTTGTCAAGGGCCTCCTTCCTCAGACTTGCCAAAGTCTCTTTTAGATCCTTTGTGGCTCTGTTGAGAGCGGTCTTGTCTCTAGGGTTCCTGTACAGGAACCACACTCGTCGGAGCCGCCGTTTTTCGGTCTTAAGCTTAATTACCTGTGGGTTCCATAAGTGGACATCCCTGCTGGAGGCTCTCGGCTGGTTTGAGAGCCTGGGCGCAGCATGTACCGCTGCCTCCTGGATTTGAGTGGTGAGTTTCTTGACGGCCGCCTCGATGTCTTCGGGGGTATCCAGTGGTGGGTTGGGGTTGGTGGTTGCAACCTTAATGGTATCTGCTGATGTTGGAGGTTTTGTAGATCAGCTTTTTACGCGCGGATCGTAGGTTGGCTGAGGCGCACACGGAGATGGCAATGGCGCTGTGGTCCGAGAGGAGATCTTCGACCTTTCTGGCTTTAATCCTTGCAGGATCTAGGCCACCAGAGATGGCAATGTCCAAAATGTCTAGGATTTTTGCAGGATCGGTGGGCCAGTAGGTCGGTGTGCCAGTTCCATGGCAATTAAAATTGTGGGACAGAACCTGCCTGCATAGTTCTCGGCCTTTTGGATTGCAGACAGGTGTGTTTGGCATTGAAGTCTGGTAATGTATAATCCCGTTTGCATAGGGACTTACAAACGGTGGCCATCATTTACGTCATTTGGCTCATCACTTTCTCCATTGCTTCCATCAGACTGTCGGGATTGGTCTCTGGTTGCGGGGGGATGTGAGTTCCGCCGGTTGCCTGTTTAGCTGCGTAGGCATAGCTGAAGTTAGGGTTAACCCTACTGGAGTTCAGGGGATGTTGGGCACGTGGAGTTACCTTCTTTGGGCGTGCATGCTTTTGGCTTTTTATATGCGGGACAACCTTTGTAGGAGGCCATATGTTGGCCTTCGCAGTGCAGGCAGTTGGCCGGTTTGCTGGTGTTTTTTCACTCTGAGGTTGGGTGCCCGTCTCCGCATTTGACACATCTGTACTCCAGGTGGCAGTACCGTTGCGTGTGTCCAAATCCCTGGCAGCGATAACATTTGGGCACATCGTTAAAATTCATCGGTGGCTCGATCGTCACCACTGAGCTGCAAAGCCGCTTAATTTGATAAGCCTCCTTATTGTTCTTGGCTGGTGCGAGGTTGGCGAAGAAGATGTTGATAAGCTTTTTTGTGTCTCTCTGGGTGGGGTTGTAGAGATCTCTGACCTGGTGCACGTGACGGTTTAGCCCTTCACGAATTTCCTCCAGATCCGTTGAGAAATGAAGACCTTTGATGACGAACCGGTAGGCGCGTTCGTCTCGGGGCTGGAAGGTTTAGAACCTTTTATTGGTTTCCGTCAGAAACGCTTTCAGGGCGTAGTAGCTCTCCTTGTCAGGGGTTATCACGCGAACGTTGTTATTGCTGGTCGTCTTGAAGGTGAACTCCACGTCTTTGCCGAGCACAGCAGAGATGTTACTGGAGTGGGCCTTGTTGTTGGTCACGTCCGGGATAAAGATCGGTGGTGGCTTGATCATCTTAGGTTTTTCTTTTTCTTTGTTCTTTGGAGGAGTCATGGCTGGCAGGTTGTTCCATATCTCCACCATCGTCTTCCGATGATAGAGCTGCGAGACGGTTGCTCACCAACTTCGCTGGCAGCGACCTTGCTCGTACTGGGTCCGTCCATTTCATGGAAATTCTTGCGCAGGGATTTCCTTTTTAGCTCTCTCGGCTCAAATGAGTAGTCGGAGTCCGAGGAGGAGGTGTTCTTCTTCACCATTTTGCTGCTATTCGACTTCTTTGCAAGCCTAGTGGTAGTCACGGCTTGCCAGTCCATGATGGGGTTGGTGCCTGAAGCGTGTGGTGGGGATATATATATATATATATATATATATATATACTCTGCGAGTACGAGGATAAGCGTCCACAAATCTAGTAAATTAAATACTATTTATTTATTTATTTATTTATAATAGTTAGATATAATTAAAGTTAACTCTAACTTATTTTTAAAGCACTGGCTGCGGGGGCCTTCGGCTTGCTTCTATACGTATTTACATTTTATATATATCTAATACGGGCCGAAGCCGGCCTATGTGTGTCGGGCTCATGACGGCCCGACAGCCGATACTACCTAACCTAATATATAAAAATAAGTCGGGTTTCTTAATGACGTAATAACTCCAGAACGCACGAACCGATTTCCACGGTTTTGCATTCGTTGGAAGGTCTCGGGCTCCGTGAGAATGATAGCAAAAGAAAATTCACGAAAATTGTAATAGAAAAGCGGGAAAATGTATTTGTATTATCTACTATATACTAAATAGAGCGCCATCTATGATACATAGCATGTACTACAAACCAATATTTTAAGTAGGCGCCGGTGCGTAATACATTGCTTGACAGCTACTCATTATTCTCTGCTCAGTTAATTTCATGTGACAAACCAGGATTGTGTTCACTGTGAAAATAAATTTAAAAAAAAGTTATTCGTTTCCTCATATTTCTATTGGAAACCATCAAATCAATCACGTGTATTGTGAACAGGCATTTGTCTTTAAGGTGGTAAGTTGAACTGTGTAAATAATGTCGATCGTGCATTTGAGGTTGAATTCACCACTCTGTCCACAGTCCAAAATGCCTTTATGACGACGTTCGAACATCGGCCTCCGCACAAGACATGCAAGCCAGCAACAAGTGTATTTACAGAACTTAATAGAAAGACAAAACATAATAAGAGAACACGTGAGGACACGAAGATCATTGGCATCATACAATCGCTTGGCATTCCAATATGATCCCACTGCGAACTACAGTGATTATGAAAATTTAGATATTGGACCAATGACGACTATATGCCGATATTGCAATGCGTTAAAGTTCAAAAGAGAAACGGCTGGACTGTGCTGCGCAAGTGGAAAAAGTCAAACTGGATCCATTACTTACACCACCACAGCCACTGAAACCATTGTTCGATGGAAGTGATCCCGATTCCAGCCATTTTCTTCAACACATCCTTGAATACAATAACTGCTTTCGCATGACTTCCTTTGGAGCTAATATCATTCGAGAAGGCGGCTTCATGCCGACTTGCAAGGTAAAAGATACAACACACATTGTCATTGTCGTTCAGCGAAGAAGCAATATCATGAATCGTGTAAACGAGACACATCGTTTGTACGATGCGTTACAATATCCAATCATTTATTGGCAAAGGGCAAGACGGATACGACATCACGTTGAAGATGGTCGATCCAATTACAGGTACAATATTCACACAATAATTATTGCTATTATTGGTTTCCATTAACAATTCATTTAATTTTGCATTTTCAGGCGTATCAACGAATAAAAAATCTAAGCGCAATGAATTACTATGCGTATCGTATGATGATTCGTACACATGAGGAGAATGTCATTCCTAAAGTGCCGTCGGCTATTCCAGCAATTCGCTGTCGACATGTATGTTAAAGTCGAGACCGAACGTTTAGCGTATATCACAAATTGCCAAATTGTGTTTCGTTTTTTTTGTTATTGTTTTTGTTCCGTGAATTAGAGGTGGCCCAAAAACAATCGGCATCCGAACCTTGCGTTCATCCGAATAGAAAAAATAAATTAATTAAATAAATAAATAATTCGTCCACGTTCAAAAAATTCTCCAAGTTTTTTTGGTTCAAAAACAAGAAAAAACTATTCTTATTTTGTTTTGATAAAGAAATCATTGTTGTTCCTTTTCTGTGAGGTGTCCGTGTCATTGCTTCCTTCCATCCGCTAATAACCAAGTTCCGCTCACGATTGCGTCAAGGGGTAAACGGAGGAGCATCGCACAGTCAATATTTCCAAATATTGCTACCTCAGTGTGACCGTTCCTCTCTTAAGCTCGGCTCAATATAGGGTCACTCATTGTTTGAGATTTCTCACCTACAGGTGATCTCAAACAATCCAAGTCGTTCCGTTTATTGCCTTCTAGCTAGCTTTGAGGCCTTTTTTGTCTGCTAGTATATATATATATATATATATTTTTAGATATTTACATTGGGTTAGGTTAGGTCATAAGAGGTGATACATGTTTGTTTTTAAGGAACTCGATTATTTTTGGTGATATTTTCGGTGGTTGGGTTATCGAGAAACGATAGGGGGCACCTGTGTCGGAATATTTGGGTTTTGAAGTTTAAAGTTGCAGTTCAGTTGGTGAGGATATGTTTAATTGTAAGATCGTTTGCTGTATGACAATTTGGGCGGGGGTATGATGTTGTCCAGGTTGTTGTAGTGTTTTTGTGTGAATCTTGTGTGTCCTAGTCTGAGTCTAATACTGCATTTTTAGTTTTGCTATCTTCAATATTTGGATTTCAACTTGTTTACCCGTACTAAGCCAGTATATGGGGATATGATTTTTGAAATACACTTGTTCAGGTTTGGTATCCATATTTTCACATGGTCACAATCTAGGCTCTACAATCATGGAGAAGGTGTTCATTTTACGAAAACAAATCGCTCCAACAAGACGGACGACAACAGACAGACAGCGCGATATTTTTCGTATATTCGACTTTTAGCTATGGATGCTGATCAATGATCCGATGGGATCCGAAATATTTGTCTCTGCGTTACAACTTTAATATGCCCTCATGATTCTGAGGTACGGGTTTAAATGGTAAAAACTAAAATTTTGGACAACCATAAATTGATTGGGCCCCTTTTGGGGCATGATTTTCAAGATATGAAATTTTGAAAACTTTACACTGTGAGATATATCACACCAAACAAAAATTGATTGGAAATTTTAATAGCCGCAAAGGGGAAAAGAGAGTGAAAACAAGACGGACGCAAGTCAATAAGACATGGCCGTTTTGCACTCGTTGGAAATTTTTGCTGCACTAGTACATATATACTTTATGGGGTCGGAAACGTTCAAAAGGAAGATCTTAGGCGATTTTCTTGAAAACCTCACACTTTTGAAGATCATCTGGAATAAAATTTTTAGATAAAATTAGAAAAGTCCCAAAAATGCAGATTTAGGCCAACACACTTTTATCATATAAAACGGTAAATGTGATTTTCAAAGTTTGACTCTTAGCGGAACACTTTCTGAAAACCTTTGTATAAACAATACTTTAATAGTCGCTTTTAACGCGACACTACTTTTATACCCGTACTCAGTCCGTACGTACTTCGATTAAATATTTACCGGTTTTTTTAAATTTTTATCATTTTTCCTGCTATCTACGTCATCTTCACAACAAAACGAGTACACACTGCATGGGAAAGTGTGGCCAGGCGAGAGAATGGTAGCTCCGAAAATACATTCATTTAATCATTGTGGCTACAATAATGATCCGATCTAAAACCAAATTTGGGAATCTAGTAGATACTGTCATTCTCTACGATACTGCATTTTCCACCCGTACCGATTTTCCAAAAGGGTATTTTGTATTTGTTGGGGTAAAAGCGGGATTCTCGAAAACAATTCTACTGAGAAGGAACAGCAGTTTTTGAGCCAATAGAAGGATTTGAAGTTTATATATATTCTGATCAGCATCAATAAATGAGTCGAAATACCCCGTTCGTCCGTCTGTTCGTTCCGCCTGTTTATCGATGCATTGCTCGAAGGGTTTCTCCGTTGGCCAGAAGCTCCAAATTTTGTTCCAAACGGATTTGGAAAAGGGGCCGATTTTGGTTTTTCGTACAAATGAACGCCAAATCCAGTCTGTGAGACTTTGGTTGTTCGAGCTCCCAAGCCATCTGTCCAACGGGCGACAACCAAGACGGACGAACGGACGCGTTTGAAAAATGGCTATATCGCCGCGTATTCCGCCATTAACAAAAAAACATACTTTATGGGGTCGAATACCTTTCTTCATAGAAAAACACTGGATGCAGTGTCTTAGACAAATGATCATACCCTTTTACTCTTCGATTAAGGGGTATAAATCGGATGTATGTATATATTATCGGACCCGGCCAACCACTAAAATTAACGGCTTAATCTCCAGATTGATTAAAAATAGTAATTTATATATTATATACTTAAATTAAATTGAAACTAATTTTTGGAACAGTATAATAAGCAATATATTTCGATTTCGTTTCGTGCGCGGCAATGAAGGCAATGCCGTTTTTGCCAGAACAAATGTAGAACCATGGGAAAATCAAATATTAGAAAATAATAATCCGGGATTTTCCACATAAACACGGTCTTACGATTTATTTTTTACCATTAAAAAAGCCATGGATTCAATTGAACGGGGAACTGAGGGGGCTTGGGCGAAATTTTGAAATTGGTTGGACTGAAGTCGTGTCATAAAGTCTGTACATCCCTCTTTAAAATTTCTAGCTCTTATATAGTCGCGAGATTCAAATTATTAACGAGAAAGTTCCTGACGAGTCAAGCCAGTTTAAAAATCCGCCTTTTATACCCGTGTTCATTTCAGCACACATGTGATTTATGTGGAATTTTATGAATTCAAATTTTTTATGTTTTTGATTAAATATTTGAGAGGTTTTTTTACATAATTTTTCTGCAATCATCTACAACACTTTCACGATAACAACACACTTTCCAGCACGATTTGAACTCGCAACAATTTGCGCGAAAAGATATCAATCCAGTCAGATCATCAACCCCTTGGTAATTGACAGGCGCAGCAGTTAGCGGAGAACTTCGTAACATGGGTCATTTTATGCAACGCTAATAATGATGTTTGTGGTCAACTCCAACTGGTAGACATGGTGCCACAAAACGACGATTTCCTTATAGCCTCCGAGCAATGGGCGATCGGCAAGCGGACAGATTTCAGAATAGACTGAAGACAATTGAAAATCTCGAGTACGGCAATAACATTGAGAAACATTATATTCTGGAATTAACCCGTAGTTTCGCTGTGTCAACGAAAGTTTTGATTTTGCACGTTGGAATTGTTTAAGGCAGCATTTGTCGCAAACAGTGTGGCCGCATTGTTTCCGGAATCAACGCGAACAAATGTTTTACCTGTCTGCCGGGAATCGAGGAAAAAAGAAACCGCACCCGTTCTCTCATTAAAATACAGGAGTGTACGGGGTTTCGCCAGACCTCAACACCATTACTTTTTGTTCGGAAACTTTTCGGGCAGAAATCATCTGGGATCGTAGTGTTGCTCGTGCATAGCGTTTGAATGCATCGTTCATCGACTGGTGACGCTGAGCTAACATTTCCAATGGGAAATCAGGACTGCCGTATATGAATACGCACATTTCTTCGATCATAACTAACGGTTCCCCGCGCATTTTGTCGCTAATTTCAAGATGGAAATTCGAATTTGCGAACTCTGTGCAAACTGTCATCATCCATCTCGTCCTTGTATTTGTCCCACAGGTTGGTTGGATTCGCTAATGACATGTGGCTATCGCATGAACGATCGCAAGCAATGTACGGTTTTCCCTTTTGTGATGATGCGTTCAATAGTAAAGTCCTTACAAACGAATCGCTTTCGCATTTAATCGATAAGATATTTGTCAATGTTGTCGCTGTTGTTCGTTCTGCTCTTTGCATGAAAGTTTACGTCTTCACGCTGAACTGCAAAATGTATCGGAATGAAATCAACCGCCAAATTGCCTCGTTAAAACTCAATGTAACGCTTAAGTTGAACTTTCGTCAACCCCGTCCGTTTTTATATGGACCGACAACGCTAAACAACACAAGGCACACCCAGCTGACATATGTATTTGAAAATAGAAGAAATGTCATGTGGATTAAAGGTGAAAATCCGTAAAAAAGTGACTATTAAAACACACGCGTCGCCTAAATGTCCTATTATTAAAAAATTTGTCCAACATTTGGAATTGAGTCCGTGAAGAGCTTTCAAGAAATGCCACCAAAGGAAAACTAGAAGTTTTTGCAGTAAACCCGCCCCGCCAACCGTTGTAAAACTTGGCAATAATGGTCCTCCAAATTCCAGTCACGCACTTATCGTAAAACGCAAAAAAAAAATAGCTGCTGAAGGACAACACAGGTAAAGAAGTAAATGAAATGCTCCACTTCACCGATTTTTAGGTGGGACATAACATAGAAATAGTCGCCTCTTATTGCAATTTTCCATTCGGTGTATTATTCACCGAACAATTAAAATGGTGTTATCGATTTTAAAAAATGAATAATGGCTGAAATTCTCCATTTTGAAGATCAGTTAGGAAATGCAGATTTTCTCCTACAACAAGGCTTTCTAGCTTTAGGGGCGGCGGCGTTCGCATACTCGCACCATTCGCTCCAACATGCAGAAGTGTAACCATTACGTCAGCCATCCAGCCACTCGATTGTGCGGGAATCACGGGTAATGGTCAAACCCACGATCACTTTGTCACCGAGCGGGGGCGTGGTTGCATGGGGCCGGGAGCTTGCTGGCCGATGCTGCCGCACTCCAGCTCTATGACCAGTGGAATCGCGGGCGTTACCATCACACCACCGTAAACTGTACACACCAGTGCAAGTGCGACTATACTCTCCTCGTGAGGCTGGCTGGTAACAGGTCCTTGGTACGGTCAGGTCTCTGCCAAGGATGCTGGCTAATGGTAGTCGGGCGGTGAAAAGAAACTCAGTTGCAGGTACCCCAATCCTAAGGGTGGAACAGCATGCGCTGATGGATGCGTGGCCGAGGGGTGCTCGGCGTTAGTATGCGAACTCTGGATACCTGCCGACCTCCAGTTTAAAATTAAAGGCTTCCCGGGGTACGCAGGTTATGCCTCGGAGTGACTTACCCCTTCCCGCCCTCGTGGGACCAACAATGCCTAATTTATCCAAATATCACAAAACAAACCGCAAAAGGAGTTCAGTACTCCTCTGAAAGTACCGGAGGGACAAAACCATCCCTCTACATCAACGCCTGGAAAACCAGGTCCAAAGAAGGGAAGGAGACTGGAGTCGGTCCACCGTCTTCCAGCAGAATCCGCTGCGAGGGAGGGCTCCGATAAGCCATTCGGGCGGGCCCATCCACGTCCGGGGGGCACCGGGGCAAAACCGGTCATCGGGGTGGCTGCCAAGCAGAGCGTTATCGCGGCTGGTAAGCGCCTCGCGACCGGGGAAACCCCGGCAACCTCGGCAGGCGGCGGGTCTGCAGGCAGGCAGGGCAAACCGTCCTACCAGGACAGGAAGGCGTGCTGAATTTATACTGGCCAATGGTCCGGAGTATGTGGCATCGGCGAAGGGGATGGAGCAGAGGCTTTGGGCCAGCTCAATAATCCCAAACTTCAACCAGCCAAAACCGGAAAGGGCAGCAAGCCCCCGAACAAGCGGCAACGGCGGCGGGGACAACGCCACACAGCCAGGCCAAGCCCCGGCAAAGCCAAGCTGGTGAAGACGCACCTGACCAACAGGTCTTTTTGCGGAGGTGGCGAGGGGGGCAAAACCCCAGTTGGCGTCCTGGACAGGGGCGCCAGGACGGTAATGTCCCCGTGACAAAGTGGCACCTGGTGGACGCAGAGCTCCAGGACCGCTTCCTGGAGGAACTGAAGGGAAAGCAAGCCGAGGTCCAGCCAGACCTCGAGTTTGAAGTCCCGGAAGCGGGTGGCAACCCGGGGCATGGTCGGCCATCGCCGCCAAGATAACAGACGATATCCCAGATCGCTACGAGTCCGACGCGAGTTGACCCGGGGCCAAACTGGAGGTCGTACGGACGCATCGACGTCGGGGAGAACGACGACTCCCGGCGTGGGCGACGTCGACACGACAGAACCTGGAGGCGCGCGTCCAGGAATGACCCTCACACTCCTGCAGATAAACCTCCACCATTGTAAGGCAGCATGCGCTGCCTTGGCCCACTCCCACCTAGCCAAGGGGGGGCCCATAACATAGTCCTCATTCAGGAACCCTGGATCCTTGGGGAAACAGGGTCTCCGGTTTGAGTGGACTCTGACTAAGCATTATTTAGCTGACTCCCCAGGTAAAATACGCACCTGCATTCTTGCAAAAAGAGAACTGCACTTATTTTTTGCTCCCAAATTTCAGCAATGAAGACCACACGGCGGTGAGCCTCGAAGGCCAGGAGCGCTCACTCCACATCTGCTCGGCGTACATGGGTCACGACCAGCCAGACCCGCCTCCCACATGCGCCCTTGAGGGCGCTCGTCGCAGACTGCGAGGCCAAGGACATCGGCCTTTTTGGTGGGATGCGACGCCAACGCTCACAGTCAGTGGGAAGCACCACAAACGAACGGGGTGAGTTCCTTTTCAACTACTTACTGACCACACAGATGGTCATCTTAAACCGTGGGGATGATCCCACCTTCATTATTAAGAATCGCAAGGAGGTCCTGGACCTTACGCTTGCCTCTCATACGCTGCAGGATAACATAGTATCCTGGAGGGGTCTTTGAAGAACACTCCTTTTTCGGACCACAGGTACGTAGAAACTGTCTTTACGTTCACCATACCGAGACCCGCCCAGTTCCGTAACCTCCGGAGGATAACGCTGGACTCGCTATGTGGACCTTCTTAGCCAAACTCTCCCCGAGAGACACCACCTGGGGAGGATTTCTCAGGGGAGACCACACTCGTCTGGTAAAAAGGTTTTACCGACGCCTGCAGCGCAGCGCTTGACAAAAACCTGCCCGGAAAAACCAGGGGTCCGGAAAAACCGGCATGGTGGACTCCGACGCTGGGAACTCGGCGATCCTCACGGCTTTTAACAAAGAAGCTCTTAACGTTGACAGAACTGGACCGAATACAAGGCAAGTCTGTCAACCTATAACAAAAAGAACTCAGGAAAGCCAAACGCGTCGTGGCGCCAGTTCTGCACCGAAATCGAGTAACTCCGAGGCCTCGCGCTTACGCAAAAGTACTCTCAAAATCAACCCCAACTTTGGGGTATTTGAGGAAGGCCGACCAATCCTGGACGACATCCAGTTCCGAGTCGCTAAGCCTCCTTCTTAGTACACATTTCCCAGGATGCGCTAGAACAGACCAACCTACGGAGCGCATCCCCTCTAACGTCCCAGGCTTAATTCTGAACCTGCTAAGTCGGGAGAATATATCCTGGGCAATAAAAAGCTTCAAGCCCTACAAATCCGCGGGACCAGACGGCATCATCCCTGCCCAGCTGATCAAGCCGGACAAAGAGCCATAAATTGGCTCAAACGGATTTACGAGGGGATTTTCTCCCACGGAAAAATCCCGAAGACATGGCTTCGAGCCAAAGTTGCCTTCATACCCAAGGCAGGCAAGCCCTCGCACACTGCCCCTAAAGATTTCAGACCAATAAGCCTGTCGTCCTTCCTCCTGAAGGCGATGGAACGGCTTTGAAGTCTGCATCTCAGGGCGACCATCTCGCCGAATCAAATCTCTGATTCTCAACATGCCTATCGGAGGGAAGATCCACCGAAACGGCCCTACACGCGATCACATCGATCATCGAATCGTCCCTCAGCTGCAAGGGAGTATACCCTGGTAGCCTTCCTTGACATTGAAGGGGCTTTCAATCATCCCGTCCGCCATCACGAGAGGCATTGACTGACCTGGGGGTTGACTTCCGGACGGTGAGTCTCATCGATCAGATGCTGCAATGCAGGACCGTTGAGGCATCACTGGGGACGTCAACGTCCACCAGGTTTGTCAACAGAGGCACCCGCGGGGCGGAGTCCCTCGCCCCTCCTATGAAACGTAGCGGTGAATGTACTGCTGCGGGGAGATGAAGGGTGGCGGATGCCGCGTGGTGGCGTATGCGGATGATGTCGCTATAGCATTCTCTGGGAAGTTTCCACAGACCCTATGCGAGTGCATGACAAGCACTCTCACAAAACTGTCAGAATGGGCGCCCAAATGTGGGCTAAGTGCTAACCCATCTAAGACGAAACTTGTACTATTCACCAGGAAATACAAGATTCCGACACTTACCCCCACCGAAACTATGCGGAGAGCCGCTAGTTTTCAGCAACCAGGCCAAATACCTTGGCCTCATCCTCGATAGGAAGCTCGACTGGAAGCTGAGCATAGAGGACAGGGTGAAGAAGGCCACAGTAGCCCTCTACAGAAAAACCATCGGTCTAAAGTGGGGCATGACCCCGTGCATAGTCCGATGGCTATACACCACCGCCATCATACGACCAATCTGATGTACGGGGTAGTGGTCTGGTGGCCAGCCCTGGACAAGAAAACTTGTCTTGACAAACTCACAAGAGTCCAACGCATGGCAGAGCTATGCATAACTGGCGGACTTCGCATTACCCCAAGTGAAGCCCTCGATACCATGTTGTACCTTCTACCTGTAGAACTTATGGGGAAAAAAGGTTGCAACACTCTCCGCCCTTAGAATGGGGAATCCAACCTGTGGAAAACCACCACGGTTGGCCATTCGGGAATACTAAAAAATTTCCCGCAACTTCCAGAGACGGGACAGTGTACTGCATCCTGCGACTACCTCTCGACGCCTTTCCAGGTATCCATCCCACACAGGGAGGGACTGGGAGAGGGGCGAACCTGAGACCGCGAACGCGATCCACTTCTACACTGATGGCTCAAAATTGGACGGCCGCGTGGGAGGGGCGTCTTCTGCGAGGAGCTCAACATCAGTCTCTACTTCAGACTTCCGGACCACTGCGGCGTGTTCCAGGCAGATGTCTTAGCCATAAAGGCTAAGCGTGCCAGGAAACATGCTGTCAGGCGATGGCAGCTCGCGCCCATGCGGCATCACGAATGGTCCAAATAACTGGACCAAGACTCGGAAGAGTGGGGAGACTCTCACCCTCCGCTACAGCCTTAACCGAACCCCAACACTAACCGTACGCAATGCAGTGCACGACTCTGGTCACACCACTGGCTGCTATACAAACGCACTAGAATACAATTCACCCGAATAATTTGATCGAAGCAAACATAAACGAGAGACGGTTCATCGCAGTTGCCGCGACACTACCTTTTATACCCGTACAAAGTCAAAATATATGCCAGCGGATTATTTCTTTTAATTTTAAAATATGTATATTATCAGTTTTATTTTTTGCTACATCTGCTCGCGCCCATCTACATCACTTCCCACCCCAACACGCCATTCCTAACATTCTCAGCCAGTGGTTGAGTGTCGTGTCTGTAGTGTCTGCATCGATTTAAGGGAGGGGTTGGCAACTGATGCATAATTCCATCATTCTGACTATAATAATAATCCGATCTGATCCAGATTCGGCTACTGGTAGATAGTATCATTCTCTACCAAACTGCATTTACCAAATTGCATTTACGAAACTTTCAAAGCATATTGTGGACGTTCAAAATTTCGACCACGGCAATTGATGTTGGTCTATGGCTCCGGATGTTTTGGTAACTCACCGGATGTTTTTGGTTATAAATTCTGTTTTCAATTTTATGCTCATAAAAAGATCTCGTATACCCTTTACCTTAGAATTTTTAAAATCGTGTTCACTTTTTACGCCAAATTGGCCGTCAAAAATGTAAAGACGCACGGATATATTTTTTTATACGCGTAACTCGAAAAGGACGGGGGTATATTGTATACCTGGGGCTGGGGATGTGTTAAACACAGAAAAGCTCCGGTTCCATAACGAATTTATATCGCTTGATCAGCATCAATAGTAAGTAGATACACACCAGTGTCTGTCCGTCTATTCGTCTCTACCTTCGTCCGTCTAACAGGTCCTTGTTTTGTGTTGTCGCCCATGGCTCCGGAGGCTATAAGGGCGGTAGAACAAAACAAATTTTTTCCAGACTGTTGTGATATCACAGGGGTGCTCGGCTACCGACGAATTTAAAAATGCCGACCCCAGTTTCTTTCAGGCTACCCGGGGTACGCGGGACATCTGTGGTGTCTTACCAATTTGTAAGATAACAGAAAAACGAAAAATGCAGAATCATAGAGAAAGCCCATATCTATCAGAGGTCCGAAACTGATCGGATCATTAGTATAGAAACAACAGAAGAAAACCATTTGGAGAGGAATCGTACCCTCTCGCTCTCTCTCAACACCAACGCGCCGTTTTGATTTTTCGACGTTGTGTCGCCTGGATCAAAGAGACTATCAGACTAGAAAACCGCGTTAAGGCTATGCAAACTGCGACTGGTAATACCACTTCAGTACAATTGTAACTCAAAATTTCCACCCGCCCCGTTCCGCCAAAAAAAAAAAAAGACGAAAATCCAAAATTTTGATTAGAGTAGAGAATGACCAGATTGCCGAATCTGGTTCGATCGGATCATTTCAGCAGCAAAGCCGCCTACCCTTCAGCCGCTACTGATTTCTCTCTCGCTCACACACACAGGCCGCCTCGTGCCGTGTGTTGTTGTGAAAAGTAACGCAGATGACAGATGCACCAAAAATTGTAAATGGAAAAATCGCCAGGATTCTTTAAAATTCCATATAAATCACAAATGCACTGACTGAGTGCGGGTATAAAACTAGTGTCGACGACTGAATTTGTTCGTTGTCGTTTTTACTTTGTTGAGTTTTTTTAAAGTTACAATTTTGAACAACAAAACAGCACGAAAATCATAACGTTTGCATATGAAAGCTTAATATCGCCCAGAATATAAGCGGTAGCTTCAAGAGTGCTCAGATCGAGTTTATAGATGCATTTATCAGCTTTTTAGAATGGATATCTTAAGTTGGTCAAAGGAAAATCAATTTGAGATGATTGCCAAGGGTGGTACCAAAATATATATATTATTTTACTAATGTAAGAAAAGATGCCTCGGTTGACTAGCCCATTCCGCCTAATCGTGGGAACAAAATGCCCAAAGACTTACATGTAATAAAAAACACCAAAAGGAGCTCGGTACTCCCTCTTAAAGTACCGGAGGAAACAGCATCCCTCTACATCAACGCTTGGGAAAAACCAGGTCCTAAGAAGAAGGGGAAACAGACTCAGTCGGTCCACCGTCTTCAAGCAGAATACCGCTGCGAGGCAGAGGCTCCGATAAAGCCAATCGGTCCCATCTACGTTAGGGGCACTGCAGTGGTCATGGGGTCAAACCGGCCATCGGGGTGGTTGCCAGGCAGAGCGTAATCGCGGCTGGTAAGCGCCTCGTGACCGGGGAAACTCAATCAACCTCGGCAGGAAGCGGTTCTGCAAGCCAGGAGGTAAGCCGTCCTACCAAGACGGGAGGCGTGCTGCCTTCATACTGGCAAATGAGGATCCGGACTCATGGCATTGGCGAAGTTGATTGAGAACAAGCGGGGCGAGGCGTCGTTCTCATCCGGTCAGTTGCGAAAACCGACGGCCGGCAAGCCCCGACAAAACAAGTCCCCGAATTCCAAGCGGAAGAAACCTCACGGAAGACCACGCTACGCAGCACCTGACCAACTGGTCGTTTGCGCGAGGTGGCAACGTGGGGCAAAACCTTACGTGCAAGTTGTCGTCCTATAATAACAGGGTCGCAAAGGATGGTAATGTCAGTTCGCGACAAATGGCACCTGGTGGAGACAAAGCTCCAGTACCGTTTTTCTGGAAGGAACTTGCCGAGAACGGTGGATCACATCCTACATGTGAGGAAGCCATGTGGCATCGGGGCACGGTGAAACAAATCGCCTGCCAAGATGCACGCCTCGGCGGCCCACTACATCGGTAGGGAGCGTTGTCGTGGAGGCCGTATGCTGGGAAGACATCAAAGCAGACCGAGGGCCCGAGCGTCATCCTGCCCATCTGATCCAAGCAGAACCAGAGAAGATTCTCAAGGTTCTGTAGGTCTGCCAGGGATCTCGGCCTCGACTCGGAGGATGACGAATATCCCGAGGCAGCAATGCCGACACAGCTGCGCTCGACAGAGCTTGTCCACCCGGCAAAACCTGGGGTCGGAAGAAACCTGACTCTCTGACTCTCAGACTGCCTATCGGAGGGAAGATTCACCGAAACGGCCCAACACGCGATCACATCGTTCATCGTCCCTTAGCTGTAAGGAGTATATCCTGGTAGTCTTTCTTGATACTGAAGGAGCCTTTAACAACATCGTTCCGTCCTGCCAGCAAGAGCAGCACAGACTGACCTGCAGATCGATTCCCAGACGGTGAGTCTCATCGATCAGATGCTGCAATGCAGTACCGTTAGGCCAGACTGGGGACGACAACGTCCACCAGGTTTGTCAGCAGAGGCACCCGCAGGGGGCGGAGTCCTTTCGCCTCTCTTATGGAACGTAGCAGTAAATTAACTGCTGCGGGATATGAGGGTGGTGGATGCCGCGTGGTGGCGTATGCTGATGATGTCGCTGTGGAATTCTCTGGGATGTTTTCCACAGACCCTATGCGCAGTGCATGACAAGCACCCTCACAAAGCTGTCACAATGTGCAGACAAAGTGTGGGCTAGGTGCTAACCCATCTAAGACGGAACTTAGTACTAGGAGAATTCTCCAGGAAATACAAGATTCCGACACTTATCCCCCAAATTTATGTGGAGAGCCGCTAATTTTCAGCAACCTCTCCAAGTATCTTGGTCTTATCCTCGACAGAAAGCTCGACTCGAAATTGAGCATAGAAGACAGGGTGAAGAAGGCCACAAAGAAAAAACTTGTCTCAATTTAACGCACAAAGAGTTCAACGCATGGCAGAGCTATGCATAACGGCGGAATACGCACTTCCCCAAGCGAAGCCATCGATACCGTGCTGTACCTTCTAACTGTAGAACTTATGGGGAAATTGGTTGCAACACTCTCCGCCCTCAGAATGAGAGAAAAAAACACCCGCAACTCCAGAGAGGACAGACTACGGCAGCATTAGTGACTACCTTCGAAGCCTTTCTAGGTATCCATCCCGCTTAGCTCCTGTAGAGGACTTTTGGGCGAACCTGGACCTGCAAACGCGATGCTTATACACTAACATTTTCAAAAGTAAGACCAAAAGAATGGGGGTATCTTCAATGGCTGTCAAAATTCACTTCCAGACTTCCGGATAAGTGTAGCGTGTTCCAGGCAGAGGTCGGCAAGGAGGCCATCTCCATTAAACTTTTCTTTTAGACGGACACTCAGTGTGCGTTTTCTCAACAGACAAGATCCATAAAGGCTCTTGGCTCAATTTCGTCGAACTCAGCGTCAACGACTGCCGCAGGTCTCTAAAATGAAACCGCAGAGCAGCTAATCGTTCTAATATGGGTCCTGGACATACGGAAATTCGGGAACTACCGCCCCCTACCATAGCTCTTCTGCCGGAGAGGGATACATAGCAATGTTTTTTGCTACATCTAGGTTGATAATGCACGATACCAAAAGAGCAAATACCATGCGATGATAGGCCATCACATGTTTAAACATTCAAACCGTTCGAAAAAAACGCTTGGAAGAAATACCAAACTCAGCAAGGGACCATTGGTCCGCCGTTACCCGAGCCATCACGGAGCACTGGCGTATCGGCACACACGCTGTAAGACTTTTGATCCCTCACAACGACTTTTGCAGAAGTTGCAGGGACGAGATGAGAGGAGGAGTCGGTCCATCACCCTTTTTCTGTCTCGGCCGTCCATTGGGAAACCGTAGACTACGGTTCCTTGGGTATTAATTCCCAAAATACGGACATTTCAAACACCGGATCTGGACGGCCACAGTTCCGGCCAGGCGGAAGGGTTTGCGTTCATGCGGCATCTAAGGTTCTATAACTGGAATGTTGTGAGCGGACAAACATCTCTCGCGCCCATCCTTTACCCGCCTGGTCCACTCACTGATTTGGTTGTGTAAATAACAAACTATCAGTTCATTGCGTTACTTTCGATTTGCCGTTAAAGTTACCTGGAATCGATGCATAGCTCTGTTATTTTTTGGACAATACAAACTATTTATATGCCGTTTACCTTAGCAGTAAACACATAGCTAATGGACAAACATCTTGGTCTTTTACGAAATTACATTTTAAGCAATTTTCAAACCTTACCCAACGTTCAAAATGGCGGGCCCTCTTTGCCGGTCATCTTCCTGGAAAATTTTCTTACTTTGGCATAGCTATGAATATTCTTGCTGGACAATATACATTAGTTACCGCTGCTAAAAATTGTTTTGACTTTGAATCATGCTACCGACAAACATTTAAAAAAATACCATGCTGTACTAAAAAACATTTTGGTGCCGTCAAAGTTTACTATATGCCCGTCAGCCAGGGCTGAACAGATCACGGATGACGTTGCGAAGGACCTTTCAAACCCTGGACAATTAAGGGTTGATGGGGCTGGGGCTTGGACAACTTGAATTTCACCACGCTTTTTTTGTTCATAAAACCAAGCCGTGGGATTTTGAGGCGGTTTGTGATTTACCGTAATTTTAAACACCACTGTTTTTTTCTGCGACTATACTTTTATACCGGTAGGGCGGCTGGTAACGGGTATATTGTATGCGTAGTCGGAGGATGTGTGTGTAACGATGCTGGCCTAATGGTAGTCGACCGGTGAGAATATATATTCTGTAAATTATCCAGCATCCGTAGTAGATATGCATGCCATGTCTATCTGTCCGTCCGTCTATCTGTAGTATCCGTCTCCTGGAGGCGTGCCGTGCTCGGTTTAAATAATGATGTATCTCCGGGGTACGCGGGATATGCCTAAAATGACGAACCGCCCTTTTCGCCACTCGTGGGACCAACAATGCGTCCATAATTTTTCAAATATAACAAAAAAATAGAAAAGGAGTTCGGTACTCCTCTAAAGAACCGGAATAAATACAAGACCATCCCTCTACAGGAATCCTGGGGATCACCAGTATCCAAACAACGGAGGGAAGGGGAGACTAGTTCCCGGTCGCTCTGTTTCACAAATGTATATTCTGTGAAGATAACGTTCTCCGATTAAGCCAAATCTTGGGCTTTTCTGCAAAATCGGGGGCACCGGGGCCTTTTCAGATCATCGAGTTGGCTGCCATTTTTTCATACTTAATGTCCCTTTCTGAACTTCGCGACCGGGCTGAATACGACGGGACTCGGCAGATGTCAGGTCTGCGGCCAATCCTGCAAACCGTCTCTACCAGGACGGGAAAATTGCTTTATTATACGTTTTTTCAATGAACTCCTAAGCAATGTGGGTCGGCAGGGGATGTTTTATTGTATCCTTTGGTCTTTTTTTTTTTCATTTTTGGACTTCCAGCCAGCCAAAACCGCAATATTATCTATTTCGTGAATGCCCCTTCACAAGCAGATTAAGGATATTATTTTTGCATATTCGCCACACAGCCAGGCCATTCCCCATTTTTCCAAGCGGGTGAAGACGCACCTGACCAACAGGTCTTTTGCGGAGGTGGCGAGGGCAATACCCTGGTTGGCGTCTGGACAGGGCGCCAAGGATGAGCAATGTCCCCGTGACAAATTGGCATCTGGTGGAGGCAGAGCTCCAGGACCGCTTCCTGGAGCAACGCACTTGCCGAAAGAACGGTGGAACCCAGATGCCCTAAATGTGAGGACGCCGGGTGGCATCGGGGCATGGTGAAAGCCATCGCCTGCCAAGATGCGCTCGGCGGCCCTCTATGAGCAGTGGCGGCACTCGAGGAAGTTTATCCGGGAGCCAAACTGGAGGCCAAATACGCTGGGGAAGACGTCCCAAGCAGACCGAGGAGGGCCCGAAGCGTGGGTGTCGGTCAAACCTGCAGAACGCTGAGAAGAGTCGGTCTCAGGAATGTCTGACACTCCTGCAGATAAACCTCCCACCATCTGGTAGATATGTTCATTTTCTACGATACTGCATTTTTTCTTTTTTTCCATCTTCAAAATTCTGGATTTTCGTCTTTTCTGGGGCGGAAGGAGCGGGACGAAATTTTGAAATACACTTGTTCAGGTTTTGTATCACAGGACTGTGGACAGAAAGTTTGGTTGCTTTAGCTCTTATAGTCTCTGAGATCCAGGCGTTCATTTGTACGAAAACCAAATCAACTCGTTTTTTGTGAGTGCGAAAAAGAGGGAGCGAAGTTTTTCGTATGTTTTTCTCTATTGTGGCTATATTAATGATACGATTCAGATTTGGGAACCTGATAGATAGATATGGTCTTTCTATGATTCTGCATTTTTAGTTTTCTGCTATCTTCAAAATTTTGAACGACACAGATGTGCGTCCTTTTGGGGGCGGAAGTGGGCGGGGTATTTTGAAATACTTTTCTAGGAGTGAGATATAACATCAGCATGGAAAAAATTTGGTTGCTCTATCTTTTATAGCCTCCGAGCAATGGGCGACAAACAAGACAGACGGACGGACAGATAAGGCTCTATCGACTCGGCTGTTGATGGTGATCACGAATATATATACTTTATAGGGTCGGAAATGATTGCTTCTCTATTTTACACACATCCACTTTTACCACAAATACAATATACCCTTTTACTCTTCGAGTACGGGTATAATAATAAACTACTTAATAAATGAACTTTTATTTAGCCTTTGATTGTTCAATTTACTTGTTCACAGCTAAAAAGAACAAAATACTCACCTTTAATTACGAAAATCTTGAATGCACAGTCAATTAGCACCACTTTCCTGATGGTGTACCAATAAAAATTTCCTACTATGAAAAAACACGTCTCACAAAACTAGTCAGGATAAAAAGTCCCCGAATAAAAATATAAACTTTTAACCTGCCGTTACTTTCTTGATATGAAGCTAAATTCAACAAAACTTGTATGTTTGAAATATATCTATGATAAATGAGTGTCCCAATATTTATTTCGACCAGGTAGGTGCATTAATTAGGCGTCGTTTTCCGTATTGTTCATTAAGCACCAGTGAGATATTTAAGCTCAGCAGTAAAAGGTGCAGCACTGTCATTCGATCCCTCACGGACACTGGCTAATAGGAACCCAGTCAAGAAGAATGGTATCCCTATATAATGATTACTGCCGCAACTGCAGAGATGAGGAGGAAACAGTGAAGCACCTGTTCTGGTCTGGCCCGACTCTCAGTAGAAGAAGGCTACAGCACTTGGGCTCGCCCTTCTTATCAGACATATCAATGATGTCCAATATTTGTCCCAGAAAGATAGCGAACCTCATAAGCGCAGCCGTATGCGATAATTTCTGATAGGAACTCTCACATGGCAGAGAAGGGTCTCAATCGTATCATAAGGCCGAAGCCGGCCCATGTGTGTCGGCTTCATGACGAGCCCGACAGTCACTGACACCTAACCTAACCTTTGTAAACTACAGTTAATGTTGAAAAACAACCATACACATGTGAGATCTCAAAATAAATCGAAAAATAGTTATTCCATAGAAATTTAAACTCTTTAAGATTTTTCACAATATAAACGACTATTTAAACAATAACGATAACGAAAGTTTTGAATCCCAGTAGTTGGACTCAACTTGTTTACCCGTACTAAGCCAGTATATGAGGATATGATTTTGTGAAATATTTATCATTTTAACCATATTTTCACATGGTCACAATCTAGGCTCACAATCATGCTCAAGGTGTTATTTTCCCTGAGAACTAGGCGCTCAACAAGACGGACGGACAGACAGACAGACAAATATGGCTATATCGACTTAGCTATTGATGCTGATCAATAATATATAGACACTATATATCTCTGCGTTACAACTTTAATATACCTCTCAAGTCTTCGAGTACGGGTTTAAATGGTAAAACTAAGTTTGGTCAACCATAAATTGTATTGGGTAAATTTTTAAAAATTGTTCAGATAAAAAATATTTTGTAAAGTACACTGTGCGCTGCTGGCCCACCAAGCAAAGCTTTCTTTGAAATTTTTTTAATTTCACATAAAGGAAAATTGGAACTACAGACCAAGTCAATAAGCATCGTACCGTTTGCACTCGTTGGAAAATTTTGTGCACTAGTAGTTATTTATATTAAGATTAGCACAAATTCTGGGAAAGATAAGGCGATTTTCTTGTACACCTATTACTTTTCGTGGACATCTGCGTTGGAAATTCTGAGAAAAATTAGAAAGGTCCCAAAATGTTGGACCAACAACGTTGCAAACGGTAAAATGTGATTTTCAAAGGTTTGACTCTTAGCTCAACACTTTCTCCATAGCTTTGTATAAACAATACTTTAATAGTCGCCATTAACGCGACACTACTTTTATACCCGTACTCAGTCAGTACACATGTGATTAAATTTTACATTTTTAAATTTTATCTGTCATCTACATCTACGTCACATCCCACAACAAAACGAGTACACTGCATGAGGAAGAGTGTGAGCGAGAGAATCAGTAGCGGCTGAAGGTGAATGAATTTTTATTCATTTCATCATTGTGGCTATAATAATGATCCGATCTGAACCAGATTCGGCAATCTGGTTGATACTGTCATTCTCTACGATACTGCATTTTCCATTTCTTTCTATTTTCCAAATTTGTGACTTTCGTCTTTTGTTGGGGCGGAAATACAATTCTCGAAATACAATTCTACTGAAGTAGTATCACAGCAGTTTTGACAGAAAGTTTGGTTGCTTATAGTCTCTAAGATACAGCCGGCACAAAATACGCAAAACAAATCGACTCGTTTTTGTGTGAGAGAGAGCAAGAAGGAACGATGCATTTCCAAATGGGTTTCTCCGTTGTGGCTCCATTGTGGACGGGGCGGATGTGGGAAGGGCCAAATTTTTAAATACACTTGTAGGAGTGAGTGATCAAATCAGTCTGAAAAGGAATTTGGTTGTTCGAGCTCCTTTAGCCATCAAGCAACGGGCGACAACCAAGAC
This sequence comes from Drosophila bifasciata, assembly GCA_009664405.1. Lineage (NCBI taxonomy): Eukaryota > Metazoa > Arthropoda > Insecta > Diptera > Drosophilidae > Drosophila > Drosophila bifasciata. The sequence goes on from CM019042.1 coordinate 28,607,788, forward strand.
GGACAGACGGACGGGCAGAAAGACATGGCTATATCGACTCGGCTATTGCTGATAATCAAAAATAAACATACTTTATGGGGTCGAAGACACTTTCTTCTGTTCGTTACACTGGATGGGTGTCTTACCACAAATACAATATACCCTTTACTCTTCGAGTAAGGGTATAAATATATGTATGTATATATTATCGGACCCGGCCAACCACTAAATTAACGACTTAATCTCCAGATTGATTAAAAATAGTAATTTATATATTATATACTTAAATTAAATTGAAATAATTTTGGAACAGTATAATAAACAATATATTTCGATTTGATTTCGTCGCGCGGAAACAATGAGCAATGCCGGTTTGCCAGCCAACAAGTGACCATGGGAAAATCAGGAATATTCGAGAATAACCCGAGGATTTTCTCACAAATTGGCCTTGCGATTTATTGATTGCCATTGCAAAAGCCATGATTCAATTGAACGGGGAACTGAAGCTTGATTTGGAATGGAAGATTAGTTGGAATACGAAAGTCGTGTGATAAAGACTACCTCCCTCTCCCTTAAAATTTCCCTTGATGATCGTCACTTGATTCAAATTATTAATTAGTTTTGTTCCTGACGCCTCAAGCCAGTTTAAAAATCCGTGGGATAGTTTGTCGCTTTATTCTATTCAGTCACGCTGTGAACGGAATTTTATGAATGCACCTTTCCAGCGAATTGATTAAATAATTGAAGGTTTTATAATTTTCTGCAATGCCGGGGAACACTTTAGCGATTAGTTCCTCTTTCGACGATTTGAACTCGCAACAATTTGACGGAAACGATATCAATCCAGTCGAATCATCAACAGAAATTTGGCCATTGACAGGCACCAGCAGTTATTTTGAGAACTTCGTAACATGGGTCGTTATGCAACGCTAATCTGATGTTTGTGGTCAACTCCAACTACTTGACATGCTGCCACAAAAACGACGATTTCAGAAATGCACTACGTTCATCGGCAGCAGCAGATTTCAGAATGACTGAAGACGTTTGACGAAAATCTCCAGAAAGCAATATCATAGCCCCACCAGATATTCTTAAATAACCTCGTAGTTTCGCTGTCTCCGAGTTATTTCTGATTTTGCACGTTGGCTGGTCAACCGAGAAATTTGTCGGCAGCTTGACCGAATTGTTTCCGGAATCAACGAAATTACGAATGTTTTACCTGTCCCACCGAGCATCGAGAAAGTAAATGCCTCCCGTTCTCTCATTAAGAGAGAGAGAATATACGGGTTTATTGCTCGCATTCAACGGCGGTACTTTTGTTCGGGTTCTTTCGACCAAGTCATCTCGATCGTAGTGTTGCTCCAGTTGCAAGTCGCGTTTGAATGCATCGTTTATAGACTGATTAGACGCTGGTATTCCCAATGTGGAAATCAGACTGCCGTATATGAATACGCACATTTCTTCGATCATAACTAACGGTTCCTTGCGCATTTTGTCGCTAATTTCAAGATGGAAATTCGAATTTGCGAACTCTGTGCAAACTGTCATCATCCATCTCGTCCTTGTATTTGTCCCACAGGTTGGTTGGATTCGCTAATGACATGTGGCTATCGCATGTGATCGCAAGCAATGTACGGTGTTGAAACCTTTGTGATGATGCGTTCAATAGAGTAAAGTCCTTGCAAACGAATCGCTTTCGCATGTCGATAAGATATTTGTCAATGTTGTCGCTGTTGTTCGTTCTGCTCTTTGCGCTAAGTTTACGTCTTCACGCTGAACTGCAAAATGTATCGGGAAATCAGCCGCCAAATTGCCTCGTTAAAACTCACGTAACGCCCAAGTTGAACTTTCGTCACCCCGTCGTTTTTATATGGACCGACAACGCTAAACAACACAAGGCACCCTTTGCTGACATATGTATTTGAAACCGCATTTGAATGTCATGGATTAATGGTGAAAATCCGTAAAATGCTACACACACGTCGCCTATAGTCCTGTATTCCCATTCAACATTTTAAATAAAAACCTCGTAGAAAACTACAAAGAGACGAAAACAAGCAAGAGTCATCATTTTTACCGCGAATATTCACTTCGCCAACCGTTAAAATGACTTCGCCCTAGCTCCTCATTCGGTCACACGGCCAATTGAAATTTTGAATTCACCTAGAATGTGACCACACGAATTGAAATTAAATTAACGGTATGCACCGATTTTAGGTGGACATAAGAAAGGTATAGATTTTGAAAATATTGCAATTTTCCATTCGATTGGCATTCGCAAAGACAATTAATAATGAAATAACAATGAAATAATGAATAATGGAACTCGTTCTCCATTTAGCAAGTTTTTGTTAGGAAACTGCAGATTTTCTCACAACAAGGCTTTCTAGCTTAGGGCAAAGCAGGCATTCATATCTCCCTCACTTCCATTCGCCCAACATCTGAGAAGTGTAACCGTACGTCAGCCGTCAGCCACTGATTGATACAGGGGAATCACGGGTATGGTCCGACCCGCGATCACTGTCCTCCGGGCGGGGGCGTGGTTGCATGGGGCCGGGCTTGCCCCAACCCGATGCTGCCACGCTCCAGCTCTATGACGCAGTGGAATCGCGGGCGGTCCATCACCTGCCGTAACTGTACACACCAGTGGAAGTGCGACTATACTCTCCTCGTGAGGGCGGCTGGTAACAGGTCCTTGGTACGGTCAGGTCTCTGCCAAGGATGCTGGCTAATGGTAGTCGGGCGGAGAGAAGAAAACTCTCAGTGCAAATTACCCCAATCCTAGGTGGAACAGCATGCGCTGATGGATGCGTGGCCGAGGGTTGCTCGGTCGTTAGTATGCGAACTCTGGATACCTGCCGACCTCCAGTTTAAATTAGGCTTCCCGGGGCACGCGGGCTATGCCTCGGGTGACTAACCCCTTCCCGCCTACTCGTGGGACCAAATATGCCAATTCACTTAAATATTAAAACAACACCGCAAAGGAGCTCGGTACTCCTCTGAAAGTACCGGAGGGACAAAACCATCCCTCTACATCAACGCCTGGGAAACCAGGTCCAAAGAAGACGGGAAGGAGACTGAGTCGGTCCACCGTCTTCCAGCAGAATCCGCTGCGGGAGGGCTCCGATAAGCCATTCGGGCCCATCCACGTCGGGGCACCGGGGCCAAACCGGTCATCGGGGTGGCTGCTAAGCAGAGCGTTATCGCGGCTGGTAAGCGCCTCGCGACCGGGGAAACCACGGCAACCTCGGCAGGCGGCGGGTCTGCAGGCCAGGCAGGTAAGCCGTCCTACCAGGACAGGAGGCGCGCTGAATTTATACTGGCCAACGATGGTCCGGATGTGGCATCGGCGGATGGAGCAGAGGCTGTGGGCCAGCTCAATAATCTCAAACTTCCAACCAGCCAAATCCGGAAAGGGAGTAGCCAAGCCCCTAACAAGCGGCAACGCTCGGCGGGGACAACGCCACACAGCCAGGCCGCCCAGCAAGCCAAGCGGGTGAAGACGCACCTGACCAACAGGTCTTTCCGGAGGTGGCGAGGCAAAACCCTAGTTGGCGTCCTGGACAGGGCGCCACGGTAATGTCCCCGTGACAAGTGGCACCTGGTGGACGCAGAGCTCCAGGACCGCTTCCTGGAGGAACTTGAAGGGAAAGCAAGCCGAGGTCCAGCCAGACCTCGAGTTTGAAGTCCCGGAAGCGGGGAGCCAACCCGAGGCGTCGGACGTGGCGTCTATGATATCAGACGATATCCTAGATCGCTACGAGTCCGACGCGAGCGACCTGGCCAGAGGTCTCGGACGCATCGACGTCGGGAGAACGACGACTCCCCGGAGAGCGACGTCGACACGACAGTGGTGGAGGCGCGTCTCAGGAATGACCCTCACACTCCTGCAGATAAACCTTCCACCAAGGCAGCATGCGCTGCCTTACTGCTCCACCTAGCCAAGGGTGCCGACATAGTCCTCATTCAGGAACCCTGGATCCTGGAAACAGGGTCTCCGGTTTGAGGACTCCTGACTATGTTTTACTTAGCTGACTCCCCAGGTAAAATACGCACCTGCATTCTTGCAAAAAGAGAACTGCACTTATTTTGCCCCCAAATTTCAGCAATGAAGACCACACGGCGGTGAGCCTCGAAGGCCAGGAGCGCTCACTCCACATCTGCTCGGCGTATATGGGTCACGACCAGCCAGACCCGCCTCCACATGCGCCCTTGAGGGCGCTCGTCGCAGACTGCGAGGCCAAGGACATCGGCCTTTAGTGGGATGCGACGCCAACGCTCACCACAGTCAGTGGGGAAGCACCGACACGAACGAACGGGGTGAGTTCCTTTAATTACTTACTGACCACACAGATGGTTTCTTAAACCGTGGGGATGATCCCACCTTCATTATTAAGAATCGCAAGGAGGTCCTGACCTTACGCTTGCCTATCATACGCTGCAGGATAATATAGTATCCTGGAGGGTCCTTGAAGAACACTCCTTCTCGGACCACAGGTACGTAGAAACTGTCTTTACGTTCACCATACCGAGACCCGCCCAGTTCCGTAACCTCCGGAGGACTAACTGGACTCGCTATGTGGACCTTCTTAGCCAAACTCTCCCTGAGACACCACCTAGGAGGATTTCTAAGGGGAGACCACGACTCGTCTGGTAAAGGTTTTACCGACGCCTGCAACGCAGCGCTGGACAAAGCCTGCCCACCCGGAAAACCAGAGGTCAGAAGAAATCGGCAACAGAACTGGACCGAATACAAGGCAAGTCTGTCAACCTATAATAAAGAACTCAGAGCCAAACGCGCGTCGTGGCGCCAGTTCTGCACCGAAATCGAGAGTAACCCGAAGCCTCGCGCTTACGCAAAGTACTCTCAAAATCAACCCCAACTTTGGGGTATTTGAGGAAGGCCGACCAATCCTGGACGACATCCAGTTCCGAGTCGCTAAGCCTCCTTCTTAGTACACATTTCCCAGGATGCGCTGTGAACAGACCAACCTACGGAGCGCATCTCTAACGTCCCAGGCTTAATTCTGAACCTGCTAAGTCAGGAGAATATATCCTGGGCAAAAAAGCTTCAAGCCTTACAAATCGCGGGACCAGACGGCATCATCCCTGCCCAGCTGATCCAAGCCGGACAAAGAGCCATAAATTGGCTCAAACGGATTTACGAGGGATTTTCCCCACGGCCAAATCCCGAAAACATGGCTTCGAGCCAAAGTTGTCTTCATACCCAAGGCAGGCAAGCCCTCGCACACTGCCCCTAAAGATTTCAGACCAATAAGCCTGTCGTCCTTCCTCCTGAAGGCGATGGAACGGCTTTAAGTCTGCATCTCAGGGCGACCATATCGCCGAATCAAATCTCTGATTCTCAACATGCCTATCGGAGGGAAGATCCACCGAAACGGCCCTACACGCGATCACATCGATCATCGAATCGTCCCTCAGCTGCAAGGAGTATACCCTGGTAGCCTTCCTTGACATTGAAGGGGCTTTCAATCATCCCGTCCGCCATCACGAGAGCATTGACTGACCTGGGGTTGACTTCCGGACGGTGAGTCTCATCGATCAGATGCTGCAATGCAGGACCGTTGAGGCATCACTGGGGACGTCAACGTCCACCAGGTTTGTCAACAGAGGCACCGCAGGGCGGAGTCCTCGCCCCTCCTATGAAACGTAGCAGTGAATGTACTGCTGCGGGAGATAGAGGGTGGCGGATGCCGCGTGGTGGCGTATGCTGATGATGTCGCTATAGCATTCTCTGGGAAGTTTCCACAGACCCTATGCGAGTGCATGACAAGCACTCTCACAAAACTGTCCGAATGGGCGCCCAAATGTGGGCTAAGTGCTAACCCATCTAAGACGAAACTTGTACTATTCACCAGGAAATACAAGATTCCGACACTTACCCCACCGAAACTATGCGGAGAGCCGCTAGTTTTCAGCAACCAGGCCAAATACCTTGGCCTCATCCTCGATAGGAAGCTCGACTGGAAGCTGAGCATAGAGGACAGGGTGAAGAAGGCCACAGTAGCCCTCTACACCATCGGTCTAAAGTGGGGCATGACCCCGTGCATAGTCCGATGGCTATACACCGCCATCATACGACCAATCCTGATGTACGGGGTAGTGGTCTGGTGGCCAGCCCTGACAAGAAAACTTGTCTTGACAAACTCACAAGAGTCCAACGCATGGCAGAGCTATGCATAACTGGCGGACTTCGCATTACCCCAAGTGAAGCCCTCGATACCATGTTGTACCTTCTACCTGTAGAACTTATGGGGAAAAAGGTTGCAACACTCTCCGCCCTTAGAATGAGGGAATCCAACCTGTGGAAAACCACCACGGTTGGCCATTCGGGAATACTAATAAAACTCCCGCAACTTCCAGAGAGGACAGACTACTGCATCCCAAGTGACTACCTCTCGACGCCTTTCCAGGTATCCATCCCACACAGGAGGACTGGGAGAGGGCGAACCTGACCTGCGAACGCGATCCACTTCTACACTGATGGCTCAAAATTAGACGGCCGCGTGGGAGGGGCGTCTTCTGCGAGGAGCTCAACATCAGTCTCTGCTTCAGACTTCCGGACCACTGCAGCGTGTTCCAGGCAGATGTCTTAGCCATAAAGGCTAAGCGTGCCAGGAAACATGCCAGGAGAAGGGGCTCGCGCCCATGCGGCATCACAATGGTCCACTAACTGGACCAAGTGAGTGGGGAGGTCTCTCACCCTCCGCTACAGCCTTAACCGAACCTAACCTAACCGTACGCAATGCAGTGCACTTCTCTGGTCACACCACTGGCTGCTATACAAACGCACTAGAATACAATTCACCCGAATAATTTGATCGAAGCAAACATAAACGAGACAACATCGCAGTTGCCGCGACACTACTTTTATACCCGTACAAAGTCAAAATATATGCGAGCTTATTATTTCTTTTAATTTTAAAATATGTATATTATCAGTTTATTTTTGCTACATCTGTAACCTACATCTACATCACTTCCCACCCCAACACGCCATTCTAACATTCTCAGCCAGTGGTTGAGTGTCGTGTCTGTAGTGTCTGCATCGATTAAGGGAGGGGTTGGCAACTGAAAATTAATTCCATCATTCTGACTATAATAATAATCCGATCTGATCCAGATTCGGCTACTGGTAGATAGTATCATTCTCTGCGAAACTGCATTTACCAAATTGCATTTACGAAACTGCAAAGCATGGACGCCAAAGATTTTCGACCACGGCTATGCTGGTCTATGGCTCCGGATGTTTTGGTAACTCACCGGATGTTTTGGTTATAAATTCTGTTTTCAATTTTATCTCATACGAGATCTCGTATACCCTTTACCTTAGAATTTGTTAAGTATCGTGACACTTTTACAGAAGCAAACAAAAATGTAAAGACGCACGATATATTTTTATACGCGTACTCGAAAAGAAAAGGGTATATTGTATTTGTGGTAAAATGGATGTGTTAAACACAGAAAAAGACCGACCCCATAACGAATTTATATTCTTGATCAGCATCAATAGTCGAGTAGATATAGCCATGTCTGTCCGTCTATTCGTCTCTACCTTCGTCCGTCTGTCCGTTTTGCTTGTCGCCCATGGCTCGGAGGCTATAAGAGCTAGAACAAACAAATTTTTTCCAGACTGTTGTGATATCACACTCCTACAAGTGAATTTAAAAATTTCGGCCCACCTTCTTTCGCTACCACAAAGGCGCACATCTGTGGTGTCCACAATTTGTAAGATAACAGAAAACGAAAAATGCAGAATCATAGAGAAAGCCCATATCTATCAGAGGTCCGAAACTGATCGGATCATTAGTATAGAAACAACAGAAGAAAACCATTTGGAGAGGAATCGTACCCTCTCGCTCTCTCTCAAGCACCAACGCGCCGTTTTGATTTTTCGACGTTTGTGTCGCCTGGATCTCAGAGACTATCAGACTAGAAAAACCGAACTTTCTATGCAAACTCTGGTAATACCACTTCAGTACAATTGTAACTCAAAATTTCACCCCGCCCCCTTCCGACCCAAAAAAAGACGAAAATCCAAAATTTTGATTAGAGTAGAGAATGACCAGATTGCCGAATCTGGTTCGGATCGGATCATTTCAGCAGCTAGCCGCCTACCCTTCAGCCGCTACTGATTCTCTCTTCGCTCACACACACTGCCTCGTGCCGTGTGTTGTTGTGAAAAGTAACGCAGATGACAGATGCACCAAAAATTGTAAATGTAAAAATCGTAAGATTCTTTAAAATTCCATATAAATCACAAATGCACTGACTGAGTGCGGGTATAAAACTAGTGTCGACGACTGAATTTGTTCGTTGTCGTTTTTACTTTGTTGGAGTTTTAAAGTTACAATTTTGAACAACAAAACAGCACGAAAATCATAACGTTTGCATATGAAAGCTTAATATCGCCCAGAATATAAGCGGTAGCTTCAGAGTGCTCAGATCGAGTTTATAGATGCATTTATCAGCTTTTTAGAATGGATATCTTAAGTTGGTCAAAGGAAAAATCAATTTGAGATGATTGCCAAGGGTGGTACCAAAATATATATATTATTTACTAATGTAGGAAAAGATGCCTCGGTTGACTAGCCCCTTCCCGCCTAATCGTGGGAACAAAAATGCCCAAAGACTTACATGTAATAAAAAACACCGCAAAGGAGCTCGGTACTCCTCTTAAAGTACCGGAGGAAACAGCATCCCTCTACATCAACGCTTGGGAAACCAGGTCCTAAGAAGAAGGGGAAACAGACTCAGTCGGTCCACCGTCTTCAAGCAGATACCGCTGCGAGGAGGGCTCCGATAAGCCAATCGGTCCCATCTACGTTAGGGCACTGCAGTGCACTGGGGTCAAACCGGCCATCGGGGTGGTTGCCAGGCAGAGCGTAATCGCGGCTGGTAAGCGCCTCGTGACCGGGGAAACTCAATCAACCTCGGCAGGAAGCGGTTCTGCAAGCCAAGGAGGTAAGCCGTCCTACCAAGACAGGAGGCGTGCTGCCTTCATACTGGCAAATGAGGATCCGGAGCTCATGGCATTGGCGAAGTTGATTGAGAACAAGCTGCGGGCCAGCTCAATCATCCGGACTTCCAGCCGGCCAAAGCCGGAAAGCCAAGTCCCCGAACAAGCGGAAAAGCTCACGGAAGACCACGCTACGCAGCACCTGACCAACTGGTCGTTTGCTGAGGTGGCAAGGGGCAAAACCTTAATTGGCGTCCTTAACAGGGTCGCAAAGGATGGTAATGTCCCTCGCGACAAATGGCACCTGGTGGAGACAAAGCTCCAGTACCGCTTTCTGAAGGAACTTGCCGAGAACGGTGGATCACTCCTACATGTGAGGAAGCCATGTGGCATCAGGGCACGGTGAAAGCCATCGCCTGCCAAGATGCACGCTCGGCGGCCCACTACATGAGGGAGCCAAACTGGAGGCCGTATGCTGGGAAGACATCCAAAGCAGACCGAGGGCCCGAGCGTGGGTGTCCGTTAATCCTGCAGAACCAGAGAAGATTCTCAAGGTTCTGTAGGTCTGCCAGGGTCTCGGCCTCCTCGGAGGATGACGAATATCCCGAGAGCAATGCCGACACAGCTGCGCTCGACAGAGCTTGTCCACCCGGCAAAACCAGGGTCGGAAGAAACCTGACTCTCTGACTCTCAGACTGCCTATCGGAGGGAAGATTCACCGAAACGGCCCAACACGCGATCACATCGTTCATCGTCCCTTAGCTGTAAGGAGTATATCCTGGTAGTCTTTCTTGATATAGAAGGAGCCTTTAACAACATCGTTCCGTCCACCAGCAAGAGAGCACAGACTGACCTGCAGATCGATTCCCAGACGGTGAGTCTCATCGATCAGATGCTGCAATGCAGTACCGTTAGGCCAGACTGGGGACGACAACGTCCACCAGGTTTGTCAGCAGAGGCACCCGCAGGGCGGAGTCCTTTCGCCTCTCTTATGGAACGTAGCAGTAAATTAACTGCTGCGGGAGATAGAGGGTGGTGGATGCCGCGTGGTGGCGTATGCTGATGATGTCGCTGTAGAATTCTCTGGGATGTTTCCACAGACCCTATGCGAGTGCATGACAAGCACCCTCACAAAGCTGTCACAATGTGCAGACAAGTGTGGGCTAGGTGCTAACCCATCTAAGACGGAACTAGTACTATTCTCCAGGAAGTACAAGATTCCGACACTTATCCCCCAAATTTATGTGGAGAGCCGCTAATTTTCAGCAAGCTCCAAGTATCTTGGTCTTATCCTCGACAGAAAGCTCGACTCGAAATTGAGCATAGAAGACAGGGTGAAGAAGGCCACAAGAAAACTTGTCTCAATTTAACGCACAAGAGTTCAACGCATGGCAGAGCTATGCATAACGGGCGGAATACGCACTTCCCCAAGCGAAGCCATCGATACCGTGCTGTACCTTCTAACTGTAGAACTTATGGGGAAAAAAGTTGCAACACTCTCCGCTCTCAGAATGAGAGAATCAAAACACCCGCAACTTCCAGAGAGGACAGACTACGGCAGCATTAGTGACTACCTTTCGAAGCCTTTCTAGGTATCCATCCCGCTTAGCTCCTGTAGAGGACTGGGAGAGGGCGAACCTGGACCTGCAAACGCGATCCACTTATACACTAATGGCTCAAAGTAAGACGGCCGCGTGGGTGGGGGCATCTTCTGCGGCGAGCTCAATATCAGTCACTGCTTCAGACTTCCGGATCAGTGTAGCGTGTTCCAGGCAGAGGTCGTAGCAATCAAGGAGGCGATCTCCATTAAACTCTACTTAGACGGACACTCAGTGTGCGTTTTCTCAGACAGACAAGCTCCCCGCAAGGCCCTTGGCTCAATTTCGTCGAACTCAGCGTCAACGACTGCCGCAGGTCTCTAAATGAAACCGCAGAGCAGCTAGATCTCTTCCTAATATGGGTCCCCGGACATACGGAAATTGCTCCCTACCATACCTCTTCTGCCGGAGAGGGAGCAAGTAGCGGTGTTTTTGCTACATCTAGGTTGATAATGCACGATACCTTCGAGCAAATTGCTGATAGGCCATCACATGTTCGAACATGCCAAACCGTTCGAAAAACGCTTGGAAGAGCAATACAAACTCAGCAGGGACCATTGGTCCGCCGTTACCCGAGCCATCACGGAGCACTGGCGTATCGGCACACACGCTGTAAGACTTTCGATCCCTCACAACGACTTTTGCAGAAGTTGCAGGACGAGGAAGAGGAGGAGTCGGTCCATCACCTTTTCTGTCTCGGCCTGTCCCTGGGAAACCGTAGACTACGGTTCCTTGGGCCCCATTCCCTACGGACATTTCAGACACCGGATGGGACAGCCACAGTTCCGGCCAGGCGGAAGGAGTTTGCGTTCATGCGGCATCAGAAAGGTTCTATAACTGGACCAAGTGAGCGGGGAAAGTCTCTCTCCTCCGCTACCGCCTGGTTAAGGTCACTGATTTGGTTGTGTAAATAACAAACTATCAGTTCATTGCGTTACTTTCGATTTGCCTGCTAAGAGCGCAGTGTCATCGATCTTAGAAGTTCATACAAACATACAAACTGCCTCCCTTGCATATACCTTACATAAACACATAGCTGCAAGTCGAGTTCTTGGTCTTTTCCGTCTATTACGCGTGTTGCTCTTTTCTGCCATCCTCCCGGTAGCGAGACCCCTCTTTGCGGTCATCTTCCTGCCAGAAACATTTTCTTACTTTGCCGTGCTATGAATATGATTGCTGGAAATCGCATTGCAGTTACCGCTGCTAAAAATCGGGTGACTTTTCCGAATCAAAGTACCGGCAACATTTAAAATTTGACAAGTTTGAGTGCTACTAGGAGAATGAGCCGTCAGAGAGTTGCTACTATATGCCCGTTGTGAGGCTGAAGAAGATCGAGAAGTTGCGAAGGACCTTTCAAACCCTGCACAATTAAGATTCTGATTAGACTTGTTGGACAACTTGAATTTCACCACACCTTTTTGTCTCATAAAACCAAGCCGTTTTCTTTTGATAAAATTTTGTGATTTACATTATTTTAAAAAGGTATGGTTTTTTCTACAACAGAACTTTTTATACCGGTACTCGAAGAGTTAAAGGGTATATTGTATGCGTAGTAAAAGAGGATGTGTGTAACGCAGAAACGAAAGCGTTTCCGACCACATCGAGAATATATATTATATTATTGATCAGCATCCGTAGTAGATATAGCCATGTCTATCTGTCCGTCCGTCTATCTGTCTGTCCGTCTTGTTGAGCGTGCAGTGCTCGGACAGACTAATGATGTATCTCACTGATACAAGTGTATTTTAAAATTTCGAACCGCCTCTTTTCGCCACTACAAAAGACGAAAATGTGTGGCGTCCATAATTTTCAATATAATAGTAGAAAAGAAAACGGTAAATGCAGAACCGGAATAAATAAAGCCCATATCTGTCACAGGAATCGGAGTGGATCATTAGTATAGCCACAACGAGGAAAACCATTTGGAGAGGCATAGTTCTCTCGCTCTGTTTCACAAATGTATATTCTGTGAAGATAACGTTCTCCCATTCACTTGTCCAAATCTTGTACTTTTCTGCAAAATCCAGACGAGCTAATTTGTGCCTTTTCAGAAGCACATGTTTGCGTACCATTTTTCATACTTAATGTCCCTTTCTGAACTTAAAATTTGCTGAATACGACGGACGGGTGCTGATGTCAAGAGTCTGTTTACCCTTAATATCCTGTGAACTAGTCTCTGTATTTAAAGGAAAATTCTTTATTTGTCGTTTTTCGATCAGACACTAAGCAAAGTCGGTCGCATTTTACTGTTTTATTGTATCCTTTCGGTCTTTTTTTAATTTTTTGACAGTATTTTTGCGAAGTACCGCAATATTGTCTATTTCGTGAATGCTTTCCCTTCACAGCGCAGATTAAGGATAGTATTTTGCATATTCTCCGACATATTTAGTCCATTCCCATTTTTCCTTTATTTACGTGTGGAATTGTATTAAATTAACTTTATTTTAGTCTTTGAGTGTGTAATTTACTTGTTCACAGCTAAAACGAGAAAGAACGTACGGATTCGCTTTGTACGCGACTCTACTTTTATACCCGTACTCAGTAGGTACACATGTGATTTATGTAGAATTTTAAAATGTTTTATCAGTTTTACATTTTACATTTTTCTCTACATCTGTCATCTACATCACTTCTCACAACAACACACGGACACTGCACGAGGCAGAGCGTAAGAGCGTGAGTGTGAGTGTGAGAGAATCAGTAGCGAATATCATCAGCATAAATGACTTACGTCGCAAGGGGCGGGGAAAGGGAAAATCGCTGCTGAAAATTCATTTGGTGATTGTGGCTACAGTAATGATCCGATCTGAACCAAATTCGGGAATCTGGTAGATATGTTCATTTTCTACGATACTGCATTTTTTCTTTTTTTCCATCTTCAAAATTCTGGATTTTCGTCTTTTCTGGGGCGGAAGGAGCGGGACGAAATTTTGAAATACACTTGTTCAGGTTTTGTATCACAGGACTGTGGACAGAAAGTTTGGTTGCTTTAGCTCTTATAGTCTCTGAGATCCAGGCGTTCATTTGTACGAAAACCAAATCAACTCGTTTTTTGTGAGTGCGAAAAAGAGGGAGCGAAGTTTTTCGTATGTTTTTCTCTATTGTGGCTATATTAATGATACGATTCAGATTTGGGAACCTGATAGATAGATATGGTCTTTCTATGATTCTGCATTTTTAGTTTTCTGCTATCTTCAAAATTTTGAACGACACAGATGTGCGTCCTTTTGGGGGCGGAAGTGGGCGGGGTATTTTGAAATACTTTTCTAGGAGTGAGATATAACATCAGCATGGAAAAAATTTGGTTGCTCTATCTTTTATAGCCTCCGAGCAATGGGCGACAAACAAGACAGACGGACGGACAGATAAGGCTCTATCGACTCGGCTGTTGATGGTGATCACGAATATATATACTTTATAGGGTCGGAAATGATTGCTTCTCTATTTTACACACATCCACTTTTACCACAAATACAATATACCCTTTTACTCTTCGAGTACGGGTATAATAATAAACTACTTAATAAATGAACTTTTAAGAGGGGGTCAAAGGAATTTGACGACCCCCTATATAACGAAGACTCTCTATATTTTTGCTTGTTCGTCCGATTTTTAGAGTACGGCTCGTGTGTATGGTGCCCTCAGTACAAAGTACACCAAGACCGTATAGAATCAGTCCAGAAAACTTTTTTTTTTGCTCTGCGTGGCCTCAACTGGGATGAAGGTGTGAGACTGCCTTCTTACTCTCGTAGATTGCTCTTAATAGACCTTCCATCCTTACTTAATCGTAGAAAAATGCTTGGTGTGATTTTCATGCACAACTTGATCAGGGGTGACATCGACAGCCCTGACTTGTTGAGCCGCATAAACTTCACGATTCCTATTAGATCCTCTAGAAATTTTATTCCTTTGTACCTTTCACTGTGTAGATCGAATTATTCCTTGCATGAACCGTTTCGGATCTTATGATCGGATTATAATTCGTTCCACCATATAATATCCACCACTAAATCACTTCCTCTACTTAAATCACTAACATACCTTGCACGTAATTAGTAATATTCTTTTTTAACTTTGCATGCTTAGCGTTGTGTTTAGCCCTAATTTTCCTCGAATATTAGTCTAACACCTATCTTTCCTGCATGTTCGCGATCGGTTTCGGTACACGTGTCGCGCGTCATGCGGCAGCGCCCTTCGGTCGGTTGGGCGGGAGGAGGGCTGCGTATCTGCTTCGGATCCGCGCGTAACAGGCTTCGGCTTGGTGTCGCATGGGCTACTTGATGGTGCAGTCATTGCACATCAACGTCCTAAAGTCTAGGCTTCTTGCTCTCTGTACACCATAGAGATATCATTAGGGCGGACAATATGTTCTTCGCGTGTTCTATATCTACTTCTAACAGCTTTCGCATATGCGATTGGGGAAATAACTCGGAAATTTTTTTACGGTATTGTCTATAATGTTCCCTAATTCGGTAAGATTTGTCGATTTCCTCACCCAGCTTTTTGTTCCCACACCAACACATCTCCGTCCCGTACAGGGATATAGTTCGCCTGGGAAAAGTCGGTAATCCGACAGTTTGTTGTGGTAAGGAGTACGAGGAGTATCACGGCCAACCTGTGGGAGTGATAACTATATTTATAGTAATTGTTGTTTAGATTATCCCAAATTTTCCTTATGGAATACCCTCCTTCTAATGAGAACAGGTGTTCCGAGATCTGCCTGCACACGTTCTTCCGTGTACAACGGGGTTAGCTTGTTTCCTAACCTTCTGTCATTCTTTGGGTACACTTTTTCGCCTACTGTAGCATCTTGCTATCTCTTCCAAGGTGCTGTGGAACCTCTCTACCTGCCCGTTGGAGCTACTATGAAGAGGAGGTGAGTTGACTACATCAAATCCGTATTGGCTTTTTAACAGAGAGGTAATTGTCTCGGAACTGAAGGCGGCTTCGTTGTCGCAATATATGGTCTTGGTATTCGGGTAGAAGTTAATCAATTGAAAGAGGGGGCTCGCACTTCTACTATTGCCCTAGAAGCTAGGGAATTTTGAGAATTTGTCAATGCAGGTCAAAAAAAGTTTTTTGTCTGTAGAGAAAATGTCGATATGCAGCATATCTCCTGCATACGACGGAATTGGGGCCACTTCTAGCTCCTGTTTTTTTGGTGTCTATTATACTTTGCTTTGGTGCATACTTTTCAGTTTATGACCACCTCATTAGCAAGTTTCATCATTTTCGGGAAATAGTAGTCCCGGAGCATCTGCATCACGTTCTCCTGTGCAGGCCTATGGGCGCGATTGTGGTCTGATGAGATTATTTCCACTTGCTCGCTTGCATCTGTGATGTCGTTCACGAAATTTTTGCGATGCCAGAATTTGGTTGCCGGAAACCACAGCACTAGGTCGTGTTGGAGGGTGGCTAAACTAGGAAGGTCACAGTGAATTGCATTCACGACGTTCGAATTGACCAACTCTTTTACTGATTCGATCAGGGAGTCTTTGTTATTAAAATGGATTATGTGGCGGGTTTTTCCGCCGAAGATAATGAAGTTCCGCCGTAGTGGCTGGCTTGCTTCTTCCAGAACTATCTGGTTTCTGAAACAATTTAGAGGGTTATCAGTGGTCTCCACTGTGTAGGACAGTGAGAGCTCGCTGTGCAAATGGCAGCGTCTGACTGTGGCTCGTCTTGTAAGTTATTAATGTTTTTTTCGGGATTAGGCTTCGGCGACGTAGTTTTCCTTCCCTGGTTTTTAGAAAATCTTAGCGTTGTGTTTCTCTATAAAGGCTTTCCACCGTTTAATTTTTGCGTTTGTGTGTTTCTCGGACACGGCGAAGGTCAGGGGCTGGTGATCGGTGGAGATTCTTATCTCCTTAGTACCGTATAAGTAGTTCTGTAATTTCCCGATGGCCCAAATGATGGCTAGCTGCTCCTTCTCGTTTGTGGCGTAGTTTAGCTCGCAATCTTTAAGTGTGCGCGACACCTTTGTTATTGGCCTGCCATTTTGGGTGAGCACCGCTCCAATGCCGCTTGCTGAGGCATCGTTGTGAAGTCGAAAGGCAGCTTCAAGTCTGGGTACGTTAGTATGACATCCTCTGACGCCAATATGTTTCGCAAGCGGTCGAAAGCGTCGCGTTGCGTTTCCTCGAACTGAACCGTAACTTTCTTTGACATGTGCTTGCTGACCGTGCCATTTTCTCCTTTGAGTATGGCGGTTATGGGTCTTGCTGTAGCCGCGAAGTCTTTGACAAAGCTCCTGTAATAGCTTGCTAACCCGAGGAATGACCTAAGGCTGAACAGCGTTTTTGGTTCAGCGTATTCCTTTATCGCCCTTACCTTCTCTGGGTCTGTCTTAGCTTTGCCCCTGGTCACTATAAAGCCTAAGAATTCTACACTTTCTCTGAAGAACTTCGTCTTTTCCGGGGCCACTCTCATGTTACCCTCGCACAGGCATTTCAGCACCGTGTCGATGTGTCTAACATGGTCTTTTTCGTTTTTGGAAAAAATTATTACGTCGTCTACATAAACGTAACATGTTTTCCCAATCTGTTCACGTAGAACATCGTCGATTGCCTTTTGGAAAATGCTTTCTACATTTTTTAGTCCAAAGGGCAAGCGACTAAATTCGTACTTTCCTCCATTTACTGAAAACGAAGTTTTTTCCCGATCTCTTTCCGCCATATATATTTGGTGGTACCCTGATTTTAGATCTAGGGTGGTAAAGAATTTCGCATTTCCCAGATTTGCTAAAATCATGGCATAGGGTATCGATCGGCGATAGTTCGCTCGTTCAGTTTTCTGAAGTCGATTACCAGTCGTTTTTTCCTGTTGCCGTCGGACTTTTTCTTGTCTACGACCCAAATCGAACTGTTGTACCTAGATGGCCTGATTATTCCTTCCTTCAGTAGTTCTTTGACTTCTTTGTTTACGTAGTCTGCTGCTCCCATGTGGTAGGGATATAAATTAGAGTAGACTGGTTCGTCATTCTCGGTTCGAATGGTGGCGATAACTGAGGTGTTAGAGGGAATCGTCTTGTTAGAGTTCGAAAAAGCTCTAATTCTCTTCAGTATCATTTTCTCAAATTCGGCTTTTACCGCATCTGGGACCGCTATGTCGTCGACTTGGGTGAAATTAACACTGTCGCATTCGTGGAACTGAAGCTGTTCCGTTACGTTTGCGTACTTGATTGTTTTGTCGCGCAGGTTGAATGCCGCTAACGCTCGCGTTAGCGGATCGGAACCTATAATGGCATCAAACTTATCTAGCGTGTTTAACAACAAAAAATGGGGCTTTTAGCCCGAAAATGCACATTATGCATTTATTTTTTACTTCACTGGAGCCATGTTTTGAGCTCACGGTGAAAGGGAGTCGGCAGCAGTTACGTTCTTTAGCTCCTTTATGGGCCTAACGTAATTTTTTGCCGCACCGGTGTCGGTTCAAATTTTTAATGTTCTGCCCGCCAATTGTCGCTCTACGAACGGCAATTGGGAGCGTCCTCTAAAGAATTCAGCAGGTCGTTGCTACCGGTCGAGTCACTTTCTTCGTCAATTTCGGCGACTGCGGCCTCGGCTGTATTCTTGTTCCTCTCGGTTAGAGGCCTGTTGCACTATGTTATTTACCCGTTAGCGTCTCTGCCCAGATATACGGTCTGAAGTATTTCGCCTTTTCTGAGCTTCGCCCTGTGTGGCTCCGCTCTGCGGCTTCCCCCAATTGGTCTGATGCCTAAACCTACATGTCGATGGACTTCCATGGGCTGCACTTGGTTTTGCATTAGTTGCATTGGTTTATCGTTCGGCTTCGGCCAAGAGTCACCTCGTTGTGGCTTGTTCTGAGAGACCCGCTATGAACGCGTGTAAGGCGTCACTCCTAACATCCTCATTGAAGATAGTTGCTGCCTGTTCGTTAAGCGTCATGACCACCTTGTTAGTGACGAGCGTAAGTTTCCCCTCGACCTCGTCGTAATATTCCATTAGGTCGGTGTCGCCTTGCCTCACCATTTCTAACTGCTGAAGTAACACGCGTAAGGATGTCTTGACTGCATATGTGCAATCAAATCTAGCTATGATTGCGTCGAAGTTGAGCACTGTGTTGTGTGACGTAAGCAACGCTCGCACTGTTCCACAAATTTTTTTTTTCAAAATGTCCACAGCCTCGTAGTTTGCCTGACTACCTGACTACCTACATATTTTAAAAACTTCGTACGCATCTATGGCAGATTGTCTCCAAGACACGTACTCCTCATGGTTTCCGCTATAGGTCGGCACTGATTTCACGATGTCTAACTTAACCTCGCACTTTTTTTTAGGGTCGATGGTCACTCTTTTAAAGGTTTCCACTTGAGGGGTTTCTATACTTAGGGCGCTCACTTGATCCCTCATACTTTGGAGTTCACTGCTAAATTCCTGTGTAAAACGCCGTTATTGTTCAGCAAGGGCGCTGGCGACCGCGTCTATCAATGATTTTATCATTCCTGCATCCATTTCTGACCGATTTTGTCTCGGCTTGGGGGGCGATACCCTAAGTCTAAGCTTTCGTCACTATCACATTGTTCTTTTTCGTTTCCTATAATTCCAACTCATGGGCATTAAGTGATAGAAAACTAAACTACACAGCAAGATATCAACCAAACAAACTTGCGCGATCAGTTATTTAAACACAAAAACGCACTCATTTAAATTCAACACGAATATTTATTATGTGGCGTGATGCTCACACTCATTCACAGTCAGATAATTATTGTTGATTTTTTCCTTTTTATATATGAAACTTTTTAGAAGCTACTATTTTGTATGAACAGTCACTTACATGATTTTTTAATTTTTTTGGGATGGGAATTCTGTTAAGATATTGTCAATCCCGTTGGGCGCCAATTATATTTAAATGGTTAGCTGCAGCGGCGGCTGGCTGCTCCTCTTCTCACGCGGTGGCGAGGGGGATGATGGTAACAGCGAGTGGCTGGTTTCTCTTCTTCTGAAAGTTTAGTTTTCCAGACTAATATGAGATCTCATTCCTACAAGTGTTTTTCAAAACTTCGCCCTGCCCCCTTCCGACCTACAAAGGGCGCACATCTGTTGTGTCCACAATTTGAAGATAACAGAAAACGAACAAGGCAGAATCATACAGAAAGCCAATATCTATCAGGGGCCCAAATCGGATCAGATCATTAGTATAGCCACAATATAGAAAACCATATCAAAAATCATCGTTCCCTCTCGCTCGCACTCACACACCAACGGGTCGACTTTGCCCTTTCGTACAAATGAACGCCTGGATCTCAGAGACTATCAGAGCTAGAGCAGCCAAACTTTCTGTCCATACTCCTGTGATAAAAGTACAAGTGTAATTCAAAATTTCACCACGCCCTCTTTCGCCCTCATTGACTAGGGGCCTGCACTTTTTAAAGCTGGCCCCAGATGCTCGACATCGTATGGTCAGCTGAATCCGAATTCTGTCGGTGGTGTCTTATAACTACCATTTTCTTATGTTAGGGGAAGTAAGGGGTATATATTTTGAACTAAAGAATGGTCTGGGTGTCATATTCTTCGATGATATATTGGGTGCCGTGTTCTTTGTGGTAGGTCGGGGATGAGTGTTCGCTGTGGTTGGCTAATGTCTTGTTGCTGGGTTCGGGGGTTTTACGAGGTTTGTCGGAACTGAGGGTGGGGTTGGTGTGGTACGCTTTTCTCGTTGTTGTAGCAGCGTGGTGCCGCATTGGATCGTTGTTTCGATGGCACATAGGAAGTCCATGCCAATAATAACTTGCTCCAATATTTTTGGTAGAACCAGGAGTAGGATCTAAATCTCTCGTTGATCTAGCTTGATGTGTGCCAGTAGAACTTGTGTGATCTCTCTGACTGAGCCGTCAGCCAGGCGTATGCGGAAGCATGCATCTTGCAGGTTAAGGTTTTCATCTAGATGTCGGGCCAGGTTGGCGCTGACAAAACTTCGGGATGCCCCTCTGCCTCCGCTGTTTGTTCTCCTTTTGTCACCATCACCACTATACCGCGGGTCTGGGGAGACGTCGTTCCCGGCTGATGCCGTGTCAGTCGAGGACGCGTTTTGTTTCCCGACATAGGTTATCCTATGCACATATGCTAGAGGAAGTAGGATATATTATGAAATAAAAAACTATTATGAACCGTTTGGATGTTATTCCTGGATGGATTCCTATAGTCTATATTATTCCTATATTGGATGTTAGCCTTCTTGAGTGGTACTTAAGCTACTTTTTGCAGCTTAAGCAGCCGCGGACAAACTTTCTTACATTGCGATAGAGGCACGACCAATAATATCGATGCGATATGGCTGATCGTGGCATTCCTTGAAGAATTATGCGCGTTGGTCATTTGGTACGCAAAGATTCCACGATACATAGTTGTTCTCGTCGGCTTCATTGCTTATATGCCTGTACAGTCCATTCTAGTAGGTATTGCTCCGGCTCTTCCTTGCTCTTTCGATTCTTCGTGTGAGCCAGGGGCAAGTTGTTGCATCCTCTTTGATCCTTGCTAGCGGTTCCAAGGGTTGTCGGGACAGGGCGTCGGCAACCACGTTTTATTTCCATTGTCTATAGTGGACGTCGTACTGATACTGCTGGAGTTCGAGCGCCCATATCGTTATTCTTCCGTAGGGGCTTTCTAGTATTCAACCATTACAACGCGAGATTGCCCATATGACGGCCAAGCATTCTTTGTCGGGGGCGTAGGCGATAGTTTCCTCCTAATCATGCCTGGTATTTGAACCGGCGTCGGAAAGAGGTCCACTTTTCCGCGTTTAACAATATGTTTTTCTTCGAAGGCGTAAGTTGTAAGTTGTACAGAATGCAATCCGAAGGGCATCACCTCCCATGGAGGTCCCGTGGGGATCATCGATCTTCGGTATTTCCTTGTCAAGGAATTCTGGGATCTGCGGCGCTATATCCGGTGGCCAGGAATCTGTGTTCGGTGGGATCGGTGGCTTGGTTAAAGGGGTGGTGTTCGGATGGGATCGGTGGGGGTTCGGGTTAAATGGAGATCGGATTGGGGTCTTTCTGCACTTGGGGATTGGTATTGAACCATATACATAACAGTCTGTTATATATATAAATACAATAGCTGACCCGACAGACGATGTAGGGTTTTAAATATAAATATTGATTTCGAATTGGTATAATTAACTAAAAAATATTTCAGTAAGAAAGTATATATTATTGTAATGCTTTATGATAAACAACTTCTTTGTTTTTTTCTGTGGCGCGTATATAAACAGTTTTGTTGTTACTCCGACACGGGAACAGGCGACATATAACTGGCCATGCGAAAAACATGGGTTTTCCAGATGAATGCCACAAAAAATTAGCGAGTGCCCTTGAGATTTATTTATCGACATTGCAAATGCTAGCCGCACTGGAAACTATAACCGTTTAAAAGTCGAATGGCATGTCGTTTGAAATCAAAGGAATCCGTTGAATCAAAACGTCTTCTCCTTTATTCTTCCCTTTCAAAATGGTGGCTTCGATGACGTTGTTCATTAATTTCTTCACCGCAAGTAATGGAATCCATCGATTTGGATGTTATTAATTGGTCAGCTATCTTATTTTGAATCTGGAAATTAATTTCGTGGACATCAACGTTTCTTGCAGCCAATATAAACCAATACTCAACCAATACATGCTCAACTAATACATGATTTTTGAAATTTTGATCTGGGGAATGTTTGGGAAAACATTTTTGATGGGTTGTGTCTTTGTTTCTGTAAAGTTACAAAAATTTGTAGAAAAAGTGATGTATCCAGACAATATTTTGCAATTACCAATATCGACCAATTGTTTGGAAAAAGCTTATCCAGATTGTTAGTTCTGCAATTCGACTCGCATGTTTACTTTTAATTTGAGCGTTTTAACGTCTTTCCATAAAATGGATGACTTTAAACATGCGTTTTGTTCGTCGGCTGGTGTTGATCGTGGTATTACTGGTAGTGTTTGGCGAAAATCTCCTGCTTATAAAATCAGTTCAACACCAAAACGGGTTTGGTTCTTTCGGAAATCTTGCAACGTGCGGTCTAATGCTTCCAATGATTTTTCGGGTGCCATTGTGCACTTATCCCAAACTATTAATTTGATCTGTTGCAAAACTTTGGCCATCGCAGAATTTCTGGAAAGGTTGAAAGGTGGTGTTTCATTTATTTGCATGTTCAACGGCAACTTGAGTGTGGAATGAGCTGTTTGACCGCCTTTCAACTACGTAACCTGACGAAGCAAGTGCAAGTGCGATAGCATTTTGCGATCGAATCTTTGCCAAAATCATCCAAACCAAAACGTTTTCCCAGTCCCACCGGGGAGCATCTAAAAACCGTAGACATATTTCATTCTCATTTTAGGAAGTGTCATTCTCGACGGAGTCCCATTACGTTTGACAGGCTTCGCTGCATGTGCCGCGACAATACACCATTAACAATTCGCAGATGTTGGAATGATGCTTTTGGGCCACGACAGTAAACGAAAATAAAAGGTTCTCGTCCTGGCTGGGATGGACTTTGTTAAATAAATCAATAGTGTATGGGAAGCATGGACAAAAAATGGCAACCAATTTGTATTTGGGTAATTTGGAACTGACTTGGCTATCGTGGCATTTCGGAATGTACGGACGTACGGCCAAGTAAAACAGTGGGGTGTCTTTCATCTATTAAAAAAAAAAATACGCTACTTCGCCTTATTACTTCTGACATAGTGTCCCATGTGAAAATGAGTGACCTCATCCAGGGACCAGGAATTATATTTTTTGTAACAATCTCATGTAATCTTCATCTTCATTATCAGGAATTTCCGCAGAGATCTCATCGTCGGTTTTATCCGATCTTATCCTCTCTACCGACCAAATGAGGATGTGGGGCATGTGGCAATCCGCGATTTTGTCATTAAATGTAATACATCCAACAGCGCAACAAGCAAATCCAGGAGTGATTTTAATTTCCTTTTGAACACCCTTCAAATAATTCTTGTCTAATTTTTGTCCACTTTGGATTTGCATGTGAACGTTATAAACAAATCTGGTGTGCCATAGTGACGTACATACGACACAGCATCCTGAGCGTAATCATGCATATGTCACGGACTTCCGACGTTTGTAGCTGGGAGAATAGTTCTACCTACATTCTGTGCATTTCCGTCAGAAATGATAGCATCCCAAATATTAATGTTTTCTTAAGAACACAGTTGGCCTGGTTCAAACTGATAAATGTCAATTGCTACCTTTCAACTTCCACGTACATATCCACAGAATATTGGACGCCGACATTTAAATATATGATTTTCCGCATTCACCCAAATCATTCGTCGGAATGAATAATAATTCATTAAACTAACTTTATTTATCATCTTCATTGAAAACTAGAAAGAACTCAGTCACCCGTACACATATGATTTATGTGGAATTTTCAAATGTTTAATCAGTTTTTACATTTTAAATTTTTTATACCCGAACTCGAAGAGTAAAAGGGTATATAGTATTTGTGGTAACTGTACGTCTGTCTGTCCGTCCGTCTTGTTTGTCGCCCATTGCTCGGAGGCTATAACAGCTAGAGCAACCAAATTTGTTTTCCAGACTGAAGTGATATCTCACTTCTAGAAAAATTGTTCAAAAAACTTCGCTCCCTTTCGCTCACACTCACACAAAAACGAGTAAGAACGTGTTGTGTCGCTGTTACGCGAAACTACTTTTATACCCGTACTCAGTCGGTATGATTTATGTGGAATTTTCAAATGTTTTATCAGTTTTTACATTTTACATTTTTTTGCTGCATCTGTCATTTACATCGACATCTACATCAGTTCTCACAACAACACACGTGCACTGCGTAGAGAGAATATGTAGCGGCTCATCAACCCTAAATGTTTTTTTTTGCGAGGGTTGGGCAGCTCGCTGCTGAAAATTAATTTCATCATTGTGGCTATAATAACGAACCGATCTGAACCAAATTCGGGAATCTGGTAGATATGGTCATTCTCTACGATACTGCATTTTTTCTTTTTTTTCTATCTTCAAAATTGTGGACTTTCGTTTTTTGTTGGTGCGGAAGGGGGCGGGCCAAATTTTGAAATACACTTGTCCAGGTTTGGTATCACAGGAGTCTATACAGAAAGTTTGGTTGCTCTAGCTCTTATGGTCTCCGAGATACAGGCTACACAAAATACAAAAAACCAAATCGATTTGTTTTTGTGTGAGTGCGAAGAGACGGATGTTGGTAAACCATTGCGAGGCAGCAAGCGATTTGCTCACTCAGGTGTTGTGGGAGCAAAGGTCGGATGTCGCCCTCATCAGCGAGCCATACAGATCCCGAGCAGACGGATGTTGGGTCGATAACTCGTCGGGGAAAGCTGCGATCTGGTCCTGTGGCAGACCATGTATACGGCCAACATCCTGCGTAGCGTTTAGACACTTTGTGCGGGCCAAACTGTCGAGTCTGTGGGTATATGTATAGTAGCAACCTCCCACCAAGGTTGAGTCGCCATAGCTTCGCAGAAGCCTTAGAAGAGCTGGTGGACGATGCCAGAGACCGCAAGCCTGTCGTAATTGCGGGAGATTTCAATGCGTGGCAAATACGTTCAACCGAGGACGGCGAAGGGTCAGGCCCTCCTGGAGGCCTTCGCGACGCAGGCTCGGGTTGCAGGTTCGATCGACCCCACGTTCGTCACGAGTTCCCTTTCCCCCTGGCCAGATGGAGTCTGTGTAATCAGTACACTGCCAGCGACCACGAGGCTCTGGTTCTCGATAGGTGGCGGACCTGGACGAACCCAGAACCGGACTGCACAGAGGCTAGCCTACAAACGGGATACACTTCGCATTCCAGACTTTCTGGAGGCGATGGGCGGTGTGACCTTGGAAGGCTCGGCGCAGCAGATGGCCAACCAGCTCTCAGACCAGCTTCTGCTCGCATGCGACGAAATTATGACCCGAAGGAGAAAGTTCGGGGCACGCAGCTGCCGACCTATTGGTGGAGCGGCGAGATAGCTGATGCGAGGCGCACCTGCCTGTCGGCCAGAAGGCGTAATCGGAGAGCACGCAGACGGAGTGACAGCGACTGGCCGGGTTTACACTTAGCGTATGGAGCGGCCAGGAAAACGCTGAAGACAGCCATCACGAGGAGCAAGCGGGAGTGCTTCTTGCAGCTATGCGACGCAGCCGAGCATGACCCATGGGGAAGAGCGTACAAGATGGTGACGAAGCGATTACACGCCAGTAACGCAGAAGCGCCGTCTGACCCAGATCCCGGGTTATCGTTTTATTCCAGATGCACGGGTTATCGTCGCTAAGCGCTGTTTGAACCCTAACCTGCACCAGCAACCACACGCGTGCGTTCACGCAATGCCTACGTGAAGGAGTTTTCCCAAGGCAGTGGACGACCCAGCACCTAATGCTCATCCCAAAACCCGGAAAGCCACCAGACGACCCTTCCTCATATCGACCCATATGTCTGATCGACGGATTGGGGAAGACGTTGGAGCAAATTATCTGCTCAAGGCTGGAGAGGGCGCTGAAAGAGTCGGGAGGAATTTCGGAGAATCAGTTCGGCTTCCGGAAAGGGGAATCGACGGTGGACGCCATAGACAGGGTGGTCCGCGTCGCATCCGAGGCCGTAGAAGGAACACGCTGGAAGGGTGGCAAGAAGGAGTACTGTCTGATTGTTCGTTCAATCCCACCCCATCTCGGCAGGAGTTCCCCAAAGGCTCGGTTATGGGCCCCTACTGTGGAACGTGGCATATGATGGAGTTATGCGGATTACACTTCCAGCCGGCTGCCATGTAACCTGCTACGCTGACGACGTGGCACTCTCAGTGGTGGCCAAATACCTGCATGAGGCGGAAGAAGCCTGCAACACGGCCATACGGCTGATAAAAGATTGGCTTCTGACTGCGGGGCTGGAGTTAGCGGCGCACAAAACGGAGGCAGTCCTGGTCAGCAGCCGTTCGATCGTGGAGACAGCGCACGTCAGGATTGGAGACCAGACGATAGCGTCGAAGCGATCCATCTGCTACCTCGGGGTGATGCTCGACACCAGGCTCTGCTTTCGGGAGCACTTAGGCTGTGTTCAGGAAAGCGGCAAACACGTGCCGAGCCCTTTCCAGAATATTGCCTAATACACGTGGACCTAAGCAGGAAAGAAGGCTGCTGCTGACCAGCGTTGTCAGGTCAGCCATCACCTACGCTGGTGCAGTGAGGGCGGACGGCATAAAGGTAGCCAGCTACGCCAGGGTTGTCCCATCGTCTCTGCGCACTCCGGATCTGCTGTGGGTTTAGGACCATGTCGGACGACGCTGCGCTGGTCATCGCAGGAGTTCTTCCCACAGATCTCCTGGTCGTCGAGGACAAGAACGTGGCATTGGCCACCCAAAACAGGCGCCGAGCGGAAGGCGGTGAAAGAGCAGGCTAGAGAGGAGAGTCTCAGGATCTGGCAGATCTGGCAGGATCTAGGACAGCGCCGAAAACGGCCGGTGGACCCACCGGTTCATACCTGAGGTGAGAAATTGGGTTAGCAGGAGCGAAGGCGCGGTGACGTTCTACACCACGCAGCTACTTAGCGGACACGGAAGCATTGCCCACTACCTGTGTAGATTTGGGCACGAGGAGTCGCCAAATTGCAGATGGTGCGGCAGCGTGACAGAGGACGCGGATCACGTCCTTTTGTCTGCGGGCGCTTCGAGCAGAGTAGGAGGAGGCTTTGGCAATCCGCTGAAAGGCAGCTAACACCCAGCAGCCTGGTAGAGGCGATACTAGGAGACGCCGCGGTATGGTCGGCAGTAAATAATTTAGCTGCCTGTCGCGATGAAGGAGCTCCGGCGATGCGAGGCTTAGAATAGAGAGAGTCTAAGAGGAACCACTGTCCCTGCGAAGCAATGCTTCGCGGCCGTCCCGCAGGGACTAGGTATCAACGGCTCTACATGATCTTGGCCATCAATTAATTTTATTATAGACACTATTATTTTTTATAAACACTAGTTAAGTTATATATGTACTTGTGAGAAATAGTTAAAATAATCGAGATAATGAATAAAGCGGAAGTGGGCGGGGCGAAATTTTGTAACACTTTTCTAGGAGTGAGATATCACATCAGTGTGGAAACAAAATTTGGTTGCTCTAGCTCTTATAGCCTCCGAGCAATGGGCGACAAACAAGACGGACAGACAGACGGACATTTACCACAAATACAATATACCCTTTTACTCTTCAGTACGGGTATAACGAGTCGAATTGGTTTTTTGTATTTTGTGTCGCCTGGATCTCAGAGACTATAAAAGCTAGAGCAACCAAACTTTCTGTCTAGACTCCGGTGATACCAAACCGAAACAAGTGTATTTCAAAACTTCGCCCCGCCACCTTCCGCCACCACTTTCCACAAAAGACCACAATTATGAAAATAGAGAAAAACAAAAATGTAGTTTTGTAGAGAACGAAAATATCTACCATATTCCTGAATTTGGTTCAGATCGGATCATTATTGTAGCCACAATGATGAAATGAATTTTCAGCAGCGTTTCCCCGCGCGCCCGCAACAACCTAACAAAATATATTTTTTTTTTGAGGGTTGATAGCTGCTACTGATTCTCTCACACTCACACTCACGCTCACACACTTTTCCTCGTGCAGTGTACGTGTGGTGTTGTGAGAACTGATGTAGATGTAGATGACAGATGCATCAAACAAATATAAAATGTAAAAAACTGATACAACATTTGAAAATTCCACATAAATCACATGTGTACAGGCTGAGTACGGGTATAACAGCGCGTGTGTGAGTGTGAGAGAATCAGAAGCGGGTATCATCCCTACATGTATATTTTTGTTGCGGGGTGGTAGGGGGTATTGCTGCTGAAAATTATTTTTATCATTGTGGCTATAATAATAATCCGATCTTAACCCGATACGGGATTCTGGTAGATATGAGATACTGATACTTTTAGGTACTGCATTTTTCGTTTTTTTACCCGTTACAAATACACTCACCATATTATACCATATGTAATACTTTATAAGACCCAATACAGAATACAGAACACAAAACACCATACCACATTTTGTAACAACACAAACACCATACAATTTCAAGTCCCACGCGCCGATCGATTTCTGCCGAATCGACACACGCGCCATAATTTCCACAAGAGTTACCCAACTCCAGTTTCCCCGCCGAGTTACGCAACTCCCACTCCAGGTCATTTCTCGGTGCAACCGAGTCAATGACAAAGTGCCAAATCTAGACTCAGCTCATTTCTCGGTGCATCCGAGGCAATGACCGGGTCGGTGGCACGCGCTGGAGAACCCGACACCAACCCAGACCCAGACTTGCGGACTCAGCACTCGAGATCGGGCTTAAATAGCCCGAGCCCTCGATCAATCGGGGCAGTCCATCGCCTAGCATAAATCAACACGCCAGTCCATCGCCTATTCTAAGTCGCGTCACGCCCGCGAGAACACTGTATATACGAAACCACTACACGACACAAGAAAAGACACAGAACACAAATAAAAGCCAGTTAAATAATATCAAAACAAAAACCCAAACAACGTGTCATCAATTCTTCGCCGAACCCTCAACGGAAATAAGGTAAACTCAACCAAAATATCATCAAACACCAAAAACTCTGGTGTCAGCACTTTCCTCACCGAGCGCGACACCGAACGGTGTTAACATTCTTGTTCATCGCCAAGTGCGAATTACCTACACGGTAACCAGACCCTACGCCTGCTCCACTTTCGGTCTCACGGCCAAGCCCCCCTAAAGTTCCCGCGAACTACAAATTCCTTGTAGGGGAAAAATCCTGGACAGACTGAGCCTACCTCAGCCTGAGATAGGTTTCTCACAAGTGGCGCCCGAGCAGGGACTTTCGGAAGCTTTAAGGCTACGTGGCTTTAAAGACCCACGGCCATCGATCACGGGGAAAAGTGCACAAAACAACACAACGAAAAATCACCATAGAAGCCTACGAAGACGACGCGAGCATTGATTTCCACACCCGCGAGCCAGTCGCCAATCCAGGCGTCAGCATCGGCTGGATCTACAAAGCGCCGCCGAGATAAAGCTGGAGGCCTTCGCCAAGGAGGGAAAAATTTGACACCGAAGGAACTGTTGAAGAGTTGCGCAAGAACTTTGCCATACTAGTCGCCGGACCACTCCCGCCGGGTGCCTGGACTCGCTTGGCAGAACTCGAGACAATACGCAAGACCAGCAGGACGCTCCAAGTCCCCGTTGTCCACTACTCCAGGACCATCAGGCACCGGAAGATGGGACCCCAAAGCCAGCTTGTATGTCCCCGCAGCCCCAGAGCCCGCGCCCCGACCACCAGTGGTCACAGCCGCCGATCTTCCAAGGCCACCCACTATGGAAACCTCCCGCGCCCACACAGCGAATCATACCGTCGATTGACGCACCCATAATCGGGCCCGACTATAACCACGTCGCACGCACAGCGGAACGCATCCGCGGATGGGGCATCCAGTTCAACGGAGAAAATGACCCACTATCGTTTCTGGAACTACTCGAGGAACGCGCACGCGCCTACGGAGTGGACACCAACCAACTGCCTCGGAGCATGGCCGAACTACTCACCGACCGAGCCAGTCGCTGGCACCGTACCAGCCAACTACAGGGTAGTTCCTGGGCATATTTCCGCCAGGAATTTCTGACTTATTTTCTGCCGCCAAGGTATTTCGAACAATTGGAGGACCAGATCCGAGGCCGCAAGCAAGCGGTGGAGAACCATTCAAAGACTATCTCATCGAGATACGGCTACTCATGCACCATGCCGAGTACGACCTAGTTAAGGAGCTCTATAGGATCTACGACAACGCCCTGCCAGGACTCCAACTCTACGTGCGACGAGACGAACTGGAAAGTCTGTCACAGCTAACCCGATTAGCGGCAGAGTACGAGCTTATTCACGAGAGGAAACACGCAACGACTCCCGCACCCATGCGAATCCCATCACGAGACACCAGGCCGGCAAGACAACCAGACCGCAGAGAAGGTGAGTCCTACCGTACCCCCTTTCGGAGACCCCATTGGGATTCAGCCGACACACCGCGCAGACAGTCATCGAATCAAAATAATGCAACGAACCACGACATCGCCCATCGAATGATCATTCCCATTGCCAACCCACGCGCAGCCTGTCGCCGATGTGGTCAAGTTGGACACGCCGCCTACGACTGCACCAACGCTTCGATCCTATTCTGCTGGGAATGTGGAAAGCGCGGCACTCGAACCGTCGACTGCTGCCGCCGAGCCACGTCGGGAAACGACCCGCGTCCTCAACTGACCCGGGATCAGCCGAGAACGACGCCTCCACAGACCCGCGACTAAGCAACCCACTACACGTGAACGACGGCCGAATAGTGGCGATAGTGACAATGGGAGGACAAACAACGGAGGCCACCATCGACACCGGGGCGTCCCGAAGTTTCGTCAGCGACAACCTGGCCCGACAACTAAACAACAACTCCAACCTGCAAGATGCATGCGTCCGCATACGCCCATTGACGGCTCAGTCAGAGAGATCACACAAGTTCTACTGGCGCACATCAAGCTGGATCAACGAGAGGCCCAAATCCCACTCCTGGTCCTCCCTAACATGCTGGAGCAAGTTATAGTCGGCATGGACTTCCTATGTGCCATCGAAACGACGATCCAATGCGGCACCACGCTGCTAAAGCTACAAGATCGCCACCTCACGCCAACGCCCCCGTCAGTTCAATCCAACCACGTACAAGTCACCGAACCCAGCACCAAGAAATATAGGTCAACAGCGAACACACTTCCCCGACCTACCACAAAAGAATACAGCCCCCAATATCACAACGAAGAATACGACACCGAAACCAACCACAGCGAACACACGTCCCCGACCTACCCCAAAGAAGACGGCACCCAATAATGCAACGAAGAATACGACACCGAAACCAACCACAGCGAAAGCGAAGAACCGGCCCACAACGGAAAACACGAATCCGAAGCAAGCACCGGTAAACTGCAACCAAGCAAACGGGAAAACGAATCCCACGGCCACTACGGAGCACCCGCGTCCTAAGCCAAACCCAGGGAACACACATCCCAAACACACCACGGGGATCTCACACACGAGACAAGAATCAACACACTTGAACCAGGCGCTCGACACAGGAAGCCCAGGATCAAAAAACAAACTACGGGGCACACGCATCCCGAACTTACCACAAGGATCTCACACACGAGACAAACCCCAACGAACTGGAACCCGCTCGACACAGGAAGCCCAGGTCCAAGTTCAGCCACCGCGCACCCATGCACCCTACCCTCAACGGAGAAGGTGAGCCCACGGACACCCTCAGAAACGACAACCAGCCCCGAACAACGACAACGGCAGCAACAGTGTAACAATCAAACCACGAGGGGAAACAGCCACGCAAATCCCTTACTGGTCGGGTCCAATCATCGAACTCATATCCACAGAACCTCTACACTCGGGTCCGGATTCTAACCCGATGACTCCCCGAACACCGAATGCCGCCCTGTCGTACCCACGGCCGACGCCACACCGATTTTCGCCAAACCACTGGAGTACCTTCCGCGTACTGACGTGCCCACTAGCGCCATGCACCACGCCATGCCTAGCACCACGTCCGAAATCTTCGTCGCCCAAGCAAGTCGTTGCTGCGAAAACAAAGTCGTCACTGAGACCCGCCTGGCCATACGTAGATCTGGAGACATTACCCCCAGATATACCGCCAGACCCGCGAAGCTACGCCACTCACGGCCAACGCTACTCCGATCGTCGCCCACATAAGCGACTACCCACGTAGGATCGAACACCCCAGCGCGTTCGACACAACCATCCTCCCAGAAGACCCAGGCCAGCCACAGGACCCCGACACCCCGATCTCACCGACCCCGACCCAGAACTGATCTCCGATCCCTGGCCGCCGGACATAGCGCCACAGATCCAAGAATTTCTGGACACAGAACTTCCAAAGTTCAATAATCTCCACGGGACCTCCAACATCGCCGAGCACACCATCGTCATGAGGGATAATCGACCCATCAAACAGAGGTACTACCCAAAGAACCCAGCCATGATGCGGATTATCGACGAGCAAGTCGACCAATTGATCAAGAAGGTCTCATCGAACCCTCACGAAGCCCCACAGCGCCCCCATCGTACTCGTACGTAAAAGAACGGCAAATGGCGCATGTGCGTTGACTACCGACAACTCAACACTCACTCTATTCCTGACGCCTACCCACTGCCCAGAATCAACTACATCTTGGAGCGCCTACAGAACGCACGCTTCATAACCACCCCTCGATCTAAAAACGGATACTGGCAAATACCCATGGCCAACGGAAGCAGAGAAGCCACCGCCTTCACGGTCCCCGGCAGAGGTCTCTATCAATGGAAAGTGATGCCCTTCGGATTACATTCTGCACCAGCAACATTCCAACGGGCCCTTGATACTGTGATCGGTGCCGACATGGAACCCTACGCATTCGCATATTTAGACGACATTGTCGTCGTCGGACGAGACTTCGAGGATCACCTACACAACCTGGCAATAGTCCTCTCGCCTTCGAAAAGCGAACCTGCGGATAAACGTGGAAAAGTGCACATTTTTCCAAAGCCGGATCAAATGTCTTGGTCATGTCATCAGCGAAGAAGGTATCCACACGGACCCCGACAAGATTGCTGCCGTTAAAGAACCCAAGCCACCCACGAACCTAAAAGAACTACGTCAGTGCATCGGAATGGCATCCTGGTACCGAAGATTCGTGCCAAACTTTGCTACAGTAGTCCAACCAATGTCTCAGCTACTCAAGAAAGGACAAACATGCAAATGGACCGCAGATCAACAAGCGCCCTTCGACCAACTAAAGGAACTACTCACGACCGCTCCCGTACTGGCTTGCCCCGATTTCAACGTCAAGTTTTCACTACAAACCGATGCGAGCAACCTCGGCATAGGCGCCGTACTCACGCAGGTGATCGAAGGAAAGGAACGCGTCATCGCCTATATCAGCCGACGCTTGAACCAGGCCGAAGGAAACTACTCCGCTACAGACAAGGAATGCCTCGCCGTCATTTGGGCAATCCGAAAACTACGCTGCTACCTAGAAGGACACCGATTCGACGTTATAACAGACCATCTCGCGCTGAAATGGCTGAATACTCTTGAAAGCACCTACGGAAGAATAGCGAGATGGGCACTCGAACTCCAACAGTATCAATACGACGTCCACTACAGAGCAGGGAAACAAAACGTGGTTGCCGATGCCCCTGTCCCGACAACCCTTGGAGACGCTAGCAATAATCAAAGAGGACGCAACATCTTGCCCCTGGCTTACACGACGGATTCAGCAAACCAAAGAGGAACCCGATAAATACCCCGACTACGTCATCGAGAATGGAGAACTCTACAGGCATCTGGGCCACGGAGCCGACGATCACGACTACGTGTCATGGAAACTTTGCGTCCCAAAAGACCGACGCCAAAGAGTACTCAGGAATGCCATGATCAGCCAACGGCAGGCCACCTCGGCATTCGGAAAACCATCACACGGATAACACAACGATACTATTGCCCCGGCCTATATCGCGATGTGCGAAAATACGTACGCAGCTGTTTGAGCTGCCAAAAGTTCAAGGCACTGCAACGCAAGCCCGTGGGTAAGATGCTTACCCGCAGGGCAGAGGAACCATTCGCCACACTATGCGCCGACTTCGTAGGGCCACTTCCCCGATCAAAACGAGGGAACACCATGCTTCTGGTATTCTTCGACACCTTCACAAAATGGGTCGAACTAGTGCCCCCTTTAAGAAGGCTACCTCCGCCACTCTAGAGCTAGCTTTTCGGGAACGCATTCAAAGTCACTTCGGCGTACCAAAACGATTCGTCTGTGACAATGGAACACAGTTCACCAGCCGCTCATTCCGCCTGTTTATGCAAACAGCCGGCGTTGATCTGCAACACACCGCACCGTATTGCCCCCAGGAAAACCCTACGGAAAGGGCCAATCGGACAGTGAAGACCATGATTGCAACAATTCGTGGAGGAGCATCAAAACACATGGGACGAACTCATACCCGAGATATCACTAGCAATTAACTCCAGTGTCTCGGAAACAACTGATTCAGCCCCCGCCTTCTTGCTACACGGAGAGAACCTCGCTTACCTGGATCACTATACGACGAAGTTACACCAGGGACAGGAAGCCCTCCGGACACAGCCCACACTAAGGCAACCCGACTCAAAGAAGTATTCGCGATAGTGCGGAATAACATTCAGCGGGCGAGTCAAGAACAATCCCGTCACTACAATCTCCGCCGACGACAATGGCGCCCCACGGTGGGTCAACTAGTATTGATCAGGCAACACCACCTCTCCAACGCAGCCGACGGTTTCGCTGCAAAATTGGCCCCAAAATATGATGGTCCATACAAAGTCCAAGGTTTTGCGTCAACAAATATCGTCAAGTTGCAACACCCCGGAAGTCGGTAACTGAAAGTCGCAAATATCAACGACCTGAAAGAGTACCACGACACGTTGGACAGCGACCCTGCTGAGGAAGCGATCATAACGACCCCTGACGACGGAAAACCACCAATAGAAACGCCAAAACACGTTGGCAAAGAATCTTTGCCGACCCAGGCGTAACCAAAGCGGCCAATTGCAACCCCACCCGGAAGAAAGGGGGGGGTGTAACGAACCCTGGGACCAGGGCCGTTACAAATACACTCACCATATTATACCATATGTAATACTTTATAAGACCCAATACAGAATACAGAACACAAAACACCATACCACATTTTGTAACAACACAAACACCATACAATTACAAGTCCCACGCGCCGATCGATTTCGCCGAATCGACACACGCGCCATAATTTCCACAAGAGTTACCCAACTCCAGTTTCCCCGCCGAGTTACGCAACTCCACTCAGGTCATTTCTCGGTGCAACCGAGTCAATGACCAAAGTGCCAAATCTAGACTCAGCTCATTTCGGTGCATCCGAGGCAATGACCGGGTCGGTGGCACGCGCTGGAGAACCCGACACCAACCCAGCACCCAGACTTGCGGACTCAGCACTCGAGATCGGGCTTAACCAGCCCGAGCCCTCGATCAATCGGGGCAGTCCATCGCCTAGCATAAATCAACACGCCAGTCCATCGCCTATTCTAAGTCGCGTCACCTCCGCGAGAACACTGTATACGAAACCACTACACGACACAAGAAAAGACACAGAACACAAATAAAAGCCAGTTAAATAATATCAAAACAAAAACCCAAACAACGTGTCATCAATTCTTCGCCGAACCCTCAACGGAAATAAGGTAAACTCAACCAAATATTACCAAACACCAAAACTCTGGTGTCAGCACTTTCCTCACCGAGCGCGACACCGAACGGTGTTAACATTCTTGTTCATCGCCAAGTGCGAATTACCTACACGGTAATTAGACCCTACGCCTGCTCCACTTTCGGTCTCACGGCCAAGCCCTCCCCTAAAGTTCCCGCGAACTACAAATTCCTTGTAGGGAAGAATCCTGACAGACTGAGCCTACCTCAGCCTGAGATAGGTTTCTCACAACTCGAAGAGTAAAAGGGTATATTGTATTTGTGCTAAAAGTGGATGTGTGTAACATAGAAAAGGAATCATTTCCGATCCTATAAAGTATATATATTCTTGATCAGCATCAATAGCCGAGTCGATATAGCCATGTCTGTCCGTCCGTCTTGTTTTTTTCGCCCATTGTTTGGAGGCTATAAGAGATAGAGCAACCTCCGTCCTGCCACCTTCCTGCTTCCACCCCACAAAAAGTACACAATTTTGAAGATAGAAAAAAACGAAAATTGTAGTATCGTAGAGAATGATCATATATACAGGATTGTCGAATCTGGTTCAAATCGGATCATTATTTTAGCCGCAAAGATGAAATTAATTTTCAGCAGATGACAGATGTAGGAACAAATGTAAAATATGATTAAATATTGTAGCTGTGCCCGACCGTGGCAATTCTAGCGACCCGCTGCGAAGAGAAGTCAATCTTTCAGAATTTGGAGTGTAGCTGGAGGAACGGCAAATACGTTCAACCGAGGAGGCGCAGGTTCGGTGATCGACCCCACGTTCGTCACGAGTTCCCCTTCCCCCTGGCCAGATGGAGTCTGTGTAATCAGTACACTGCTAGCGACCACGAGGCTCTGGTTCTCGATAGGTGGCGGACCTGAACGAACACTTCGCATTCCAGACATTCTGGAGGCGATGGGCGGTGTGACCTTGGAA
This sequence comes from Drosophila bifasciata, assembly GCA_009664405.1. Taxonomy (NCBI): domain Eukaryota; kingdom Metazoa; phylum Arthropoda; class Insecta; order Diptera; family Drosophilidae; genus Drosophila; species Drosophila bifasciata. Next base: position 28,644,623 of record CM019042.1, read on the forward strand.
GGCTCGGCGCAGCAGATGGCCAACCAGCTCTCAGACCAGCTTCTGCTCGCATGCGACGCAAGTATGACCCGAAGGAGAAAGTTCGGGGCACGCAGCTGCCGACCTATTGGTGGAGCGGCGAGATAGTTGATGCGAGGCGCACCTGCCTGTCGGCCAGAAGGCGTAATCGGAGAGCACGCAGACGGAGTGACAGCGACTGGCCGGGTTTACACTTAGCGTATGGAGCGGCCAGGAAAAACGCTGAAGACAGCCATCACGAGGAGCAAGCGGGAGTGCTTCTTGAAGCTATGCGACGCAGCCGAGCATGACCCATGGGAAAGAGCGTACAAGATAGTGACGAAGCGATTACACGCCAGTAACGCAGAAGCGCCGTCTGACTCAGATCCCGGGTTATCGTCAAAGCGCTGTTTTCTACCTGCACCAGCAACCACACGCAAGGAGTCGACGCGCTACAGCCACCACACGAGGTGGAACCAGTGACGACCGAAGAGCTACTGTCAGCAGCGAGGAAGATGAACCCAAATAAGGCTCCTGGCCCGGATGCAATCCCCAACAGCGCAGTAAAGCTGGCCATCTCGTTTAAGCCGCACGAGTTTGCGCGTGCGTTCACGCAATGCCTACGTGAAGGAGTTTTCCCAAGGCAGTGGAAGACCCAGCACCTAATGCTCATCCCAAAACCCGGAAAGCCACCAGACGACCCTTCCTCATATCGACCCATATGTCTGATCGACGGATTGGGGAATACGTTGGAGCAAATTATCTGCTCAAGGCTGGAGAGGGCGCTGAAAGAGTCGGGAGGAATTTCGGAGAATCAGTTCGGCTTCCGGAAATGGGTATCGACGGTGGACGCCATAGACAGGGTGGTCCGCGTCGCATCCGAGGCCGTAGAAGGAACACGCTGGAAGGGTGGCAAGAAGGATTGTTCGTTCAATCCCACCCCATCTCGGCAGGAGTTCCCCAAGGCTCGGTTATGGGCCCTCTACTGTGGAACGTGGCATATGATGGAGTTATGCGGATTACACTTCCAGCCGGCTGCCATGTAACCTGCTACGCTGACGACGTGGCACTCTCAGTGGTGGCCAAATACCCGCATGAGGCGGAAGAAGCCTGCAACACGGCCATACGGCTGATAGAAGACTGACTGCGGGGCTGGAGTTAGCGGCGCACAAAAACGGAGGCAGTCCTGGTCAGCAGCCGTTCGATCGTGGAGACAGCGCACGTCAGGGATTGGAGACCAGACGATAGCGTCGAAGCGATCCATCTGCTACCTCGGGGTGATGCTCGACACCAGGCTCTGCTTTCGGGAGCACTTAGGCTGTGTTCAGGAGAAAGCGGCAAACACGTGCCGAGCCCTTTCCAGAATATTGCCTAACACACGTGGACCTAAGCAGGAAAGAAGGCTGCTGCTGACCAGCGTTGTCAGGTCAGCCATCCCCTACGCTGGTGCAGTGAGGGCGGACGGCATAAAGGTAGCCAGCTACGCCAGGGTTGTCAAGTCCGCCCATCGTCTCTGCGCACTCCGGATCTGCTGTGGGTTTAGGACCATGTCGGACGACGCTGCGCTGGTCATCGCAGGAGTTCTTCCCACAGATCTCCTGGTCGTCGAGGACAAGAACGTGGCATTGGCCACCCAAACAGGCGCCGAGCGGAAGGCGGGGAAAGAGCAGGCTAGAGAGGAGAGTCTCAGGATCTGGCAGTGTCGATAGGACAGCGCCGAAAACGGCCGGTGGACCCACCGGTTCATACCTGAGGTGAGAAATAGGGTTAGCAGGAGCGAAGGCGCGGTGACGTTCTACACCACGCAGCTACTTAGCGGACACGGATGCATTGCCCACTACCTGTGTAGATTTGGGCACGAGGAGTCGCCAAATTGCAGATGGTGCGGCAGCGTGATAGAGGACGCGGATCACGTCCTTTTTGTCTGCGGGCGCTTCGAGCAGAGTAGGAGGAGGCTTTGGCAATCCGCTGAAAGGCAGCTAACACCCAGCAGCCTGGTAGCGGCGATACTAGGAGACGCCGCGGTATGGTCGGCAGTAAATAATTTTGCTGCCGTCGCGATGAAGGAGCTCCGGCGATGCGAGGCTTAGAAGAGAGAGAGAGTCTAAGAGGAACCACTGTCCCTGCGAAGCAATGCTTCGCGGCCGTCCCGCAGGGACTAGGTATCGGCTCTACATGATCTTGGCCATCAATTAATTTTATTATAGACACTATTATTTTTATAAACACTAGTTAAGTTATATATGTACTTGTGAGAAATAGTTAAAATAATCGAGATAATGAATAAAGCGGAAGTGGGCGGGGCGAAATTTTGTAACACTTTTCTAGGAGTGAGATATCACATCAGTGTGAAAAAAAAAATTTGGTTGCTCAGCTCTTATAGCCTCCGAGCAATGGGCGACAAACAAGACGGACAGACAGACGGACATTTACCACAAATACAATATACCCGTTTACTCTTCGAGTACGGGTATAACGAGTCGAATTGGTTTTTTGTATTTTGTGTCGCCTGGATCTCAGAGACTATAAAAGCTAGAGCAACCAAACTTTCTGTCTAGACTCCGGTGATACCAAACCGAAACAAGTGTATTTCAAAACTTCGCCCCGCCACCTTCCGCCACCACTTTCCACGAAAGACCACAATTATGAAAATAGAGAAAAACGAAAAATGTAGTTTTGTAGAGAACGAAAATATCTACCATATTCCTGAATTTGGTTCAGATCGGATCATTATTGTAGCCACAATGATGAAATGAATTTTCAGCAGCGTTTCCCGCGCGCCCGCAACAACCTAACAAAATATATTTTTTTTTGAGGGTTGATAGCTGCTACTGATTCTCTCACACTCACACTCACGCTCACACACTTTTCCTCGTGCAGTGTACGTGTGGTGTTGTGAGAACTGATGTAGATGACAGATGCATCAAACAAATATAAAATGTAAAAACTGATACAACATTTGAAAATTCCACATAAATCACATGTGTACAGGCTGAGTACGGGTATAACAGCGCGTGTGTGAGTGTGAGAGAATCAGAAGCGGGTATCATCCCTACATGTATATTTTGTTGCGGAGGGTAGGGGGTATTGCTGCTGAAAATTATTTTTATCATTGTGGCTATAATAATAATCCGATCTTAACCCGATTCGGGAATCTGGTAGATATGAGATACTGATACTTTTAGGTACTGCATTTTTCGTTTTTTTACCCGAACTCGAAGAGTAAAAGGGTATATTGTATTTGTGCTAAAAGTGGATGTGTGTAACATAGAAAAGGAATCATTTCCGATCCTATAAAGTATATATATTCTTGATCAGCATCAATAGCCGAGTCGATATAGCCATGTCTGTCCGTCCGTCTTGTTTTTCGCCCATTGTTTGGAGGCTATAAGAGATAGAGCAACCTCCGTCCTGCCACCTTCCTGCTTCCACCCCCACAAAAGTACACAATTTTGAAGATAGAAAAAAACGAAAATTGTAGTATCGTAGAGAATGATCATATATACAGGATTGTCGAATCTGGTTCAAATCGGATCATTATTTTAGCCGCAAAAGATGAAATTAATTTTCAGCAGATGACAGATGTAGGAACAAATGTAAAATATGATTAAATATTGTAGCTGTGCCCGACCGTGGCAATTCTAGCGACCCGCTGCGAAGAGAAGTCAATCTTTCAGAATTTGGAGTGTAGCTGTAGTCTGTGCGTGTCAACATCTGCAACCGCGCGAGCAATGAGATCACAGTATTTTCATTAACAGCAACTTCTAACTTGCCTATCTATACTATAAATTTGTAGAAAAATATCTGTGTGTATTCATCTATCTCCGCAACGCGTGCACCAAAAATGCATTTTTTTAAATGATAGCCAGAGAATGTGGCATGATTTGCACAAACAAATTCGTACTTTTCTATAAATAGGTTCAAGAATTAAAAACGAATCAGAAAAATCTTAAATTTGGTCGAAAAGTGTGTGTTTGAACGCCTTATATATTTCATTTTTAGGCATCGCGTGCACAAAATTGCATGCGGTATTTTTTCTGATAGCCAGAGTATGTTGAATTGTTTCTTAGCAAAAATTTTACTTTTTTCTCTAAATAGGTTCCTCGAAAATAAAAATAATCAACAAAAATCTCAAATATGATCTAAAATGTGTGTTTGAACGCTTATTTCATTACATTTGGTGTCATTCTGTAACACAACATTTTATAATAGATTTTTATACCCGTACTCGAAAAGTAAAAGGGTATATTGTATTTGTGGTAAAAGTGGATGTGTGTAACATACGAGAAGAAAGCGTTTCCGACCCCATAAATAATATATATATATATATATATATATATTCCGGGTCGATATATCCATCTATCTCTGGTAGTCCGTCCGTCTTGTTTGTCGTCCATTGCTCGGAGGTTACAAGAGCTAGAGAAACCAATTTTTTTTTCCGCACTGATATGATATCCCTCTTCAACAAATGTACAGGTTAACGCCTGGATCTGAGGGACTATAAGAGCAAGAGCAACCAAACTTTCTGTCCAGACTCCTGTGATACCACTTCAGTACAAGTGTATTTTAAAATTTCTCTACGCCCTCTTCCGCCTCCCCAAAATATGAGTCTACAATTTTGAAGATAGAAACGAGAAAGAACGTATGGAGTCGCTGTGAACGCGACTCTACTTTTATACCCGTACTCAGTCAGTACACATGTGATTTATGTGGAATTTTCAAATGTTTTCTTAGTTTTTACATTTTACATTTTTTTTTTTTTGCTACATTGTCATCTACATCTACATCTTTTCTCACAACAACACACGTACACTGCACGAGGCAGAATGTATGAGCAGTGTAGTGTGTGAGCGAAAGGGAGAATCTGTAGCGACAATCAACCCCATATATGGGGGCTGAAAGGGCGCGAGGGTATTGCCGCTGCTGAAAATTCTTTTTTATCATTGTGGCTTTAATAATGATCTGATGATCTGAACCAAATTCGAGAATCTGGTAGATATGATCATTCCTACGATGCTGCATTTTTTCGTTTTTCCTATCTTCAAAATTGTGGATTTTCATCTTTTGAGGGGGGCGGAAGGAGGTGTGGCGAAATTTTGAAATACACTTGTCTTGGTTTGGTATCACAGGAGTCTTGACAGAAAGTTTGGTTGCTCTAGCTCTTATAGTCTCTGAGATCCAGGCGTTCATTTGCACGAAAAACCAAATCGACTTGTATTTGTGTGAGTGCGAAAGAGAATGATGTTTTTCGAAATGGTTTTCTCTATTATGGCTATACTAATGATCCGATCTGATTCAGATTTGGGCCTCTGCACAGTGGTTCGGCTTGTATGGAGCCGTGGCCATAAATATTTCCCGTTGAGATATCGTTATGAAATTTTCCCCAAAAATCTAAAAAAAAATATTTTGAATAAATAGTAAAAAAAAAAATTGGCTACATCGGAAGACTGTATCCTATAGCTCACATAGCACCTTAGTATGGCTTATATGGCGATGGTGCCAAAAATACTTCCAGTGGAGTTACAGTGCTAGAATATCATTATAAGAATCCAAGATATGTATATTTAAATTATTTTCAGTATAAATTTGTGAAAGTGTAACTCCTCTCCCCCTCCCCACAAGCTTTTCGAAACATAAACAAATGAGGTTCATTTGTTCTTTCACTCATATATAAGAATAAATGTATTTAAATCATAACAAATCAATTTTAAATGATTTTAATTTGAGTGCAGAAAAAATTAACAAATGTCTTCTAATAAATCTTAAGTCTTCACTATTTATGAATTCACGAATATTGGTGTTTCGTGATTCCAGTGTCCATTAAAAAAGCGATAAAACCTTTTCAATATTTGGTTCGAATGACTTTAGGATCGGTGGAAGATCGGATGAGTGCAAAAATAATTTAATGGTTATAGAGAGCTAACAATTTTCTCCAAGGCTCTTAAAAAATATTTTTTAAAATGTGGTCAATATTTTCTGATCCGAATCGCCTTTCAAAACCAAATCGAAAATTTAAAAAAAAAAATGAAAATATAATTAATTAAATGGTCATTGAAATTTGTATACAAACACGAAAGACGAATACAAACACACAACACAACAAAAAAGCGAATTAGAGGCTCCGTTGCGCAAATTTGCCTATGTTTGAAAAAATTAAGACAGAGGGTTAGAATCTTTAAGACTACACGAACACCCGCAAATATCCGCATTTACCTTTAACTCTTTTTTATTACCTTAAGAATCAGATAAATATAATAGCAAAAAACGAGAGAGAACGTACGGAGTCGCTTCGAACGCGACTCTTTTTTATACCCGTACTCAGTGATTTATGTGGATTTTTAAAATGTTTTATCAGTTTTACATTTTACATTTTTTTGCTACATCTGTCATCGACATCTACATCTACATCATCTACATCAGTTTTCCACAACAACACACGTACACTGCACGAGGCAGCATGTTTGAGCGTGAGTGTTCGTGTGAGATAAGCTGCAGCAACAATCAACCCCAATAATTGACTTACGCCGCAAGAGGAGGTGGGGGATTGCTTCTGAAAATTCATTTGATCATTGTGCCTACAATAATGATCCGATCTAAACCAAATTCGGGAATCTGGTAGATATGGTCATTCTCTACAAAACTGCATTTTTTTTTTTTTTTCTATCTTCAAAATTGTGGATTTTCGTCTTTTTGGGGGCGGAAGGGGAGTGGCGAAATTTTGAAATACACTTGTTCAGGTTTGGTATCACAGGAGTCTTGGCCAAAAGTTTGGTTGCTCTAGCTCATATAGTCTCTGAGATCCAGGCTACACAAAATACAAAAAACCAAATCGACTCGATTTTTGTGTGAGTGCGAAAGGGATGGAGCGAAGTTTTTGCGTATATTTGCCTCTATTGTGGCTATATTAATGATCCGATCCGATTCAGATTTGGGCCCCTGATAGATATGGGCTGTCTCTATGATTCTGCATTTTTAGTTTTTGTGTTATTTTCAAAATTGTGGCCGCCACAGATGTGCGCCGTTTTGTGGGGGCGGAAGTGGGCGGGGCGAAATTTTGAACTTTTTTCTAGGAGTGAGCGTACATATCAGTCTGGAAAAAAAAATTTGGTAGCTCTATCTCTTTTAGCCTTCGAGCAATGGGCGACAAACAAGACGGACGGACGGACAGACGGACAGACGGACGGACAGACAGGGAACTATATCGACTCGGCTATTGATGCTGATCAAGAATATATATACTTTATATGGTCGGAAATTACTCCTTCTCTATGTTACACACATCCACTTTTAGCACAAATACAATATACCCTTTTACTCTTCGAGTACGGGTATAAAAAATCTTAGGAGTAATTTTTGGGCCAACACGACTAAAACTTTAAGTACACATAATAAAAGACAAACACAAAATGTACAAAAGTAGGCAAACTAAACCATTAATTTTAAAATAATTACAACACAAGTTACTTTTTTAATTTAATAACTTAAAAATAAATACCTTCAATTTTGAAATCCATTAAAAATTACTTAAATTCGTTAAGTCAATTAAACGAAAAAATGTGAAAAATTCCGACTGCGTGCAGCTGCGCTTTGAAAATGAACACGTGTTCACATCTTTGATGCTATTTTTAGAAAATCCCGTTCGATTTTCAGATAAAACCGGCTTGCAATTACAAAGCTTGGACAATTTAGAGACAGTTTGTTTACTTTTTGTCAATTTTTTTTCGCATACATTTTTTCATTTTTGGCCTATGGGCGGAACCACTGTGCTCTGATAGATATGGTCTTTCTCTATCATTCGGCATCTGCTATCTGTTTGCGGGGGCGGGGCGAAATTTTGAAGAAGTGAGTTTTCTCGGAGTGAGATATCACATCAGTCTGGAAAAGTCCTCCGAGCAATGGGCGACAAATAAGACGGACAGACGGACTGACAGCAAATACCACAAAATACAAATACTCTTCGAGTACGGGTATAATTAATTTTTCAGCAGCGAAAATCCCACCCCCGCAACAAAAGGTCATTTAGTGATTATAGCCGCTACTGATTCTCTCTCTCTCGCTCCGTGCCCCGCTCTCGCTCTTTTGCACCGTGCACCGTAAAAAATGTAAAATGTAAAAACTTTTAAAACATTTGAAAATTCCACATAAATCATACCGACTGAGTACGAGTATAAAAAGTAGTGTCGCGATAACGGCGACACCACACGTTCTTTCTTGTTTTTTTTTATAACTATTTTTGTAAAAAATTGTGTTCTTAAAAATGTTTGAAAATGTGTGTTTAGGTCAACCAATTTGGTTTTAAAAGTTAAATGTCGAGGCGATTAAATTTGGGCCGGCGAACGCGAAATGCGTCAGGAGCTGTGGCTTCGAGGAGCCGTGAAAGTAGCCAAGACATTACAAATCGCAATTAAAATATTCGTCTACGCACAGCAAAGGTCCTATTTAAGTCAACGGAGCAATGATGCAAAAACGCATTGTCACGCATTGCAATAAATAAAAGGTTATTTCATTATTATTAGTATAAGTAAGGAGCGAAGCGCGCGGTTTTTCTCTAGTATCTAATAAATGTTTTGAAAATTTTGAAGTAAATAATCGGGTATTGGAGAGAGGCGAATGAACGGTGTGTGTCGGTGATGAACTCAAGATTCAATTTTTCGTTAGGTCGCCAACCGTGAATACAGAAACGAATAATTTCAATAATTCATTGTGCGGATTCGGTTGCTCGTCCAGCTCTCCACATATGCGTCTGGCTATTGCTGAATCGGGGTTACGGTAAAGTGCGACGCGATTGGCGAGTGCGCGATTAGTGGGTGTCCTCACCACCCATAAAGTATATTTGTAAAAATTGATGTGTTTCGTTTCAATCGATGACAGGAATATTATATATCTGGCTCTGACCTTATGAACATTTTCGCTATCTGGTTCGATTGGTTCGTCTGTTCTTTTCTGATCTACTATGTCGCATGAATGTTCATTATTTTTAAGACGGTCAGACTAAGTTCTCAATTTCGAAACCTTTTTTTAGATAGCTTAACGATCGACTTTTAAGTCTATCCACTTCGGGGCTAATTTGGTCTTCGGATTTGGCGGGGATGGCTTTGGCTGAGAGAGACGAAGCCTCAGTGAGAGGCGCTGCTTTGGTGGGAGCGGCTGATAGGCCTTCGTGGGGGATGCGTCGGTTTAGATGAGAAGGCAGCCCAATCTGGTGATTGGTATTGGCATTCGTCTGAGAAATTCGCTTTTTACAAGAGTTATTTTTTATACCCGTACTCGAAGATTAAAAGGGTATATTGTATTTGTGGTAAAAGTGGATGTGTGTAACATAGAGAAGGAAGCATTTTCGACCCGATAAAGTATATATATTATTGATCAGCATCAATAGCCGAGTCGATATAGCCATGTCTGTCCGTCCGTGTGTCTGTCTGTCCGTCTTGTTTTTCGCCCATTGGAGACTAAAACGAGAAAGAACGTACGGAGTCGCTTCGAACGCGACTCTACTTTTATACCCGTACTCAGTCAGTACACATGTGATTTATGTGGAATTTTAAAATGTTTTATCAGTTTTACATTTTACATTTTTGCTACATCTGTCATCGACATCTACATCTACATCAGTTCTCACAACAACACACGTACACTGCACGAGGCAGCATGTTTGAGCGTGAGTGTGCGTGTGAGAGAAGCTGCAGCAACAATCAACCCCAATAATTGACTTACGCCGCAAGAGGAGGTGGGGGATTGCTGCTGAAAATTCATTTCATCATTGTGGCTACAATAATCCGATCTGAACCAAATTCGGGAATCTGGTAGATATGGTCATTCTCTACAAAACTGTATTTTAATTTTTTTTCTATCTTCAAAATTGTGGATTTTCGTCTTTTGTGGGGGCGGAAGGGGGCGGGGCGAAATTTTGAAATACACTTGTTCAGGTTTGGTATCACAGGAGTCCTGGCCAAAAGTTTGGTTGCTCTAGCTCTTATAGTCTCTGAGATCCAGGCGTTCATATTTTACGAAAACCAAATCGACTCGATTTTTTGTGTGAGTGCGAAAGGGATGGAGCGAAGTTTTTTGCGTATGTTTTTTGTCTATTGTGGCTATATTAATGATCCGATCCGATTCAGATTTGGGCCCCTGATAGATATGGGCTGTCTCTATGATTCTGCATTTTTCGTTTTCTGTTATCTTCAAAATTGTGGACGCCACAGATGTGCGCCCTTTGTGGGAGCGGAAGTGGGCGGGGCGAAATTTTGAAACATTTTTCTAGGGTGAGATATCACATCAGTTTGGAAAAAAAAGATTTGGTCCCTCTAGCTCTTTGGGCGGGGCGAAAGAGGCCATGGCGAAATATTGTAATACTCTTGTACTGAAATGGTATCACAGGAGCTTGGACAGAAAGTTTGGTTTCTTTAGTCTCTGAGATCCAGTTGACACGTTTGTGTGTGATAGAGAGAGGTATAGAGAGAGAGGGAACGATTTCTCGCGAAATGGTTTTCGCAATTGTGGCTATACTAGAGATCCGATCCAATTCAGATTTTAACCCCTGATAGATTGTCTGTTATCTTCAAAATTGTGGACGCCACAGATGTGGCACACTTGATTTGGTATCATTTTGTGGTATTTTTTGACGCCTGGATCTCAGCGACTATAAAAGCTAGAGCAACCAAACTTTCTGTGCAGACGCAAGCGGAAGCTGTCTGGGGGCGGAAGTGGACGGGGCGAAATTTTGAAATACATTTGTTGGAGTGAGATAGCACATCAGTCCGGAAAAAAAATTTGGTTGCTCTACCTTTTATAGTCTCAGAGCTCTGGGTGACAAACAAGACGGACGAACGGACGGACAGACATGGCTATATCGACTCGGGTATTGATGCTGATCAAAAATATATACACTTTATGGGGTCGGAAACGATTCCTTGTCTATGTTACACACATCCACTTTTACTACAAATACAATATAACTTCTTCGAGTACGGGTATAGCGAGAAAACTGAAATATTGAGGAATCTCCCTCTATCCTTGCATTGTCAAATAGCTCGATCATGTTCCGAAACTATTATTCTACTGTAGCTATAAACAACCGAGAAATGTAATTTTATTAGTATACAAATTTTTACATATGTACATACGTATGTTTGCTTATTAGAGTATATATACAGACATCTACAACTTGATGGTTGTTACAAAATTAAATATACATCATTTCAGCCATTGAAGACATTTTTTTTGGAATATGCACCATAGTATCAAAATAACTAGCTAGTTCTGATATCGTTACATCGTCGCAGTTGCTTGGCGACTTCGTGTTATAACAAGCTTGCTGAGAACATGTTGTTCCCATTAGTGAAACTGATAGAGATCTCTTAGATGCAGATATTGTAAAAGCGTTGCTATCCTTAATTGACAGCAATTTATAATTGATTTCTTTCTTGCTGGAAATTGTTTTATATTTACTGCAGTTGTTTGATACATGTCTAACATTACCCAAATTTGAGTTCATGGTTTGGTCCAGCAATATATCGCATTCACTGATAAGATCACTGAAACTGCATGGGTCACCTATATTAAAGTTCGAGTTTTTATTCTGCATTTGGCTAGTTATTTCCTTTTCTGCGTTTAAAAGAAACATTTTTTGATTTCGAACAAGACTCCTTCCGCGCTCACAATCAAATAAAGTCTTCAATATAGGTTGCCGAAAAAGATATTTCTTGGTAGGGGCGATATATTTTCTTTGTGCAAGTTTGTTAACACCATGCGAGTGACTAGGTGAACTTGTAAATTCAAAAGATTTCGTTTGAACAAAAGACTTGTCTTGCGTACAATTCTCCAGGCAGCTCTCGGAGCGACGCCTTGGCCTGCACTTCCAGCGATGTACCATTTTGTGTTTGACGCTAAGCATTTGTTCAAAGTTATTCGCATTTGATAGTTTGAAATCATTGTAGAATGGGTTCCTTTTTACTGATTTGAAAAGAGGGTGTGTTGGAGTTATTTTCAACTTGTCAAGATTAGCTGGTAGTTCCTCAGTAGTCATTCTACAAAAATATTTTCGATTATTAGAAAACTATGTATTTTAATTTTTTTGTCCGATTTCTGAAGTTTTGTGTCAAAAATACCTTGTTGTTTATTTTTGTGTTGGCTCAAAAATATGCTTTGTATAGAAAATGCAGTCTGGTTGCAAAAACATCGAAAGCCGAATCGATAATATCGATGGCCTAATCGATAATATCGATGGTTTGGAATTATGCGATGGATCGATGGTTTTTATCATTCGAAGAATAGAGGCACTACTTGTGACAAGATTTTAGTATAGTACGCACATCGAAAAAACAGCTCGCCAACAGAATCAGGGTTGATAAAGCCATAAGCTAGGAAACCTATAAGAAATTTTTTTAGGGCAAAAACTGTTTTCTATGGTCTGTACGGATTTTTTCTAACCCTTCGAAAAAGTTATCTGTGCTCTCTCTTCTGGTAGCAAACATATAGTAAACATTGCAAAATGGAGGGATTGCCAGAAGCAAAAACCAGCCACGACGATATTATTTAACTAATTAAGTAGTAAGCATCATTTTGCCATACAAGCTGCATGCCAGTTTGTGGCCAATTAGATAAAGACAGATTAATTTTAAAATGTAATTATATGTTTAAGCTTATTACTCAGATTGAAAAAAAGAGAATCTAATGAAAGCGCTGGGGAAGCATTCTCAATTCAACGACTTGCTCGGCTTAATATGTAATTGAAAATGCGATCGTCTACAGCCAGTCTTCGGGAGCTGAATGTCTTCATAATCCGATCATGCAAATTGAAATGCATCATCTCCAAAAATGATATATGGACCTCGCTCTTCATTTATCACGTTGTCGTCAGGAAACTGCAGAGTTTCTAACAACGCTTTTTCTAGCTTAGAGTGTGAGAAGGCATTCATGTTTCCCTCACTTCCATTGGCGCCAACATCTGAGCATTTTAGCCGTACGGAATACAGTGCAAACCTCTGGTCACACCAGTGGCCGCTACAAAAATATGACATTTGTTCGCTAGCAAACAGTTTTTCGATTTGCGTACTATGCTTTAACCTAATGGACATCTCTTCGAATGTGAGGTCAATTATGATATTTACATTATGTATTGTCGGATTTCCCAGCCCGATGTTTAGTCATAAGATCTTTATGTAATAGTTAGTAGAGCAGCCTAACGTAAATCTACCTATGTTTGTTAATTCGATTGCACATATTGCAAATATTGTAACTACTTATTATTATGCTTACGCTTATGCTCGTTTCGCTACTACAGCTGCGTCTGCCCTCTTCGAGTCTGCATTTTATTATCATAGCTTTTGGTTTATTTTACTCCACAGCTACACACGCGTACTGCCGCTACCTCATATAGATAGGTTAGGTTAGGTAGTATCGGCTGTCGGGCCGTCATGAGCCCGACACACATAGGCCGGCTTCGGCCCGTTGTGGTACCATTGAATCATTCTTCCCCTCCCGCTGTGAGAGACATCCCGTCAGCAATTATCCTATCCGGCCGCGCCAATAAAATTCGCTATCTTTTCTGGGACACATGTTGGACATCAGTGATATGTCTGTGAAAAGGGCGAGCCCAAGTGTTGTAGCCTTCTTCTACTGAGAGCCGGGCAGGAGCAGAACAGGTGTTCCACTGTCTCCTCCTCTTCCTCATCCCTACAGTTGCGGCAGTAATCATTGTATGGGGCTCCCATCCTTCTGGCATGGGTTCCTATTAGCCAGTGTCCCGTGAGGGATCGAATGACCGTGCTGCACCTTTTTCTGCTTAGCTTGCAGAGCTCGGTGGTGCGCTTCTTGTTTATAGTGGGCCACGTTTGTCGCGTGATGCGACATCGTGGTGTGTTTTGCCACCGACTGTCGTCTAGTCGCATACATGTATCCTCTTTGTCGTGGAGAAAGGAGGTGGTAGTGCCAGCTCTGGCCAGTTCATCTGCTATGCAGTTACCTTCAATGTCCTGGTGACCCGGGACCCATATCAGGCTAATAGCAAACTGCTGGGCCATTTCGTGAAGAGATTTGCGGCATTTTGCTACGGTGGCCGAGTTTGATGTAATCGCATTAAGTGATTTGATCGCAGCTTGGCTATCACTGTAGATGTTTATGTGGGTTGCCGAAAAGGCAACTGTTTGGATGCAAAATCAGAGCTTCCCAGATCGCTGTGACTTCCGCTTGGAAGACACTGCAGTGATCCAGGAGCCTGAAGGAATGCCTTATGTTTAGTTGCTCGGAGTAGATACCTCCTCCTACTTTGTTGTCCATTTTGGAGCCATCCGTGAAGATTTGAATGGCTCCACCAGGACCCGGAGTTCCCTCAAGCCAGCTATCACGGTGAGGGATATCTATTTCAAAGGGAGTTTCAGTAAACTCCATCGGAATGCAGTAGTCCGTTTTGTTGGGACGTTATTGTTGTTGTTTAGAATGGATGAGTGTCCCATATTTTGCGGTACCCATTGGTCGGAGTCTCTAAGACGAATCGCTGCCATGAGTGCCTGAGCCTTACCTGCGAGGTCAGGACTCTGGAGGCACAGGACAGCGTTTAGAGCATCATTCGGAGTGGTGCGAAGTGCTCCACTGATGCAGAGTGCGGCAGTTCTTTGTACCTTGCCGAGCATTTTGGTGATGGACTTTTTTGATAGGGCCGGCCACCACACCGTGACTCCGTAGAGTAGTATTGGTCTAACTATTGCTAGATATATCCATTGGACTATACTTGGGTTAATGCCCCACCTTAGACCAATGGCTTTCTTGCAGGTGTAGAGAGCTATCGTAGCCTTCTTCACTCTTTCTTTGATGTTTTGGTTCCAGTTGAGCTTACTATCGATTACCAACCCCAGGTAACTAGCACTATCGCTGAAGGATAGCCTGCATTCGTTAAGCATTGGAGGGTTAAGGGGGGGGAATCTTGTATTTACGAGAAAAATAATACAAGTTCCGTTTTTGAGGGGATTTACTCCCAGACCGCGCGATTTTGTCAGTCTGACGGTTTCGCTAGTTTTGCAGACATTAGGTCGCAAAGTGTTTGAGGAATTTACCCGAGAATATTATGGCAACGTCATCCGCGTATGCCACCACTTTACAGCCCCCCCATCCAGGTCACACAGAATCTTGTTGACTGCTATGTTCCATAGAAGGGGAGACAGAACCCCACCTTGCGGTGTGCCTCTGTTGACATACCTTGACTGAGTGGACGACCCCATCGACGACGTCACCGTCCTGCATATTAGCAATTGATCGATGAGCGTCGCCAAGTGATCGTCCACCCCAGGCTCGTCAAACCTTCCGTGATGGCTCTTGGTATGACATTGTTGAAGGCTCCCTCGATATCGAGAAAGGCAATAAGGGAATATTCCTTTGAATAAAGGGATTTTTCCACCGAGGTGATTACCTCGTGAAGTGCCGTTTCTGTGGATTTTCCTTTCCTGTAGGCATGTTGTGAGTCTGACATCATCTTTGGATTTATCGTAGTCCTTAGATGTAGCCCGACTAGTCTCTCAAATGTCTTGAGGAGAAAGGACGACAGACTGATTGGTCTGAAGTCCTTTGCGGTGGAGAGCGAGGCTTTTCCTGCTTTGGGAATAAAGACAATCTTTGCCTTAAGCCATGCGTCAGGAATTTTCCCTACTATGAGTATCTTGGAAAATATACTTTGAAGCCAGTTGGTTTGCCATGTTTCCTGCCTTTTGTAGTTGGGCAGGGATAATCATGTCGGGGCCTGGTGATTTAAACGGGTTGAAGCTGTTTACTGCCCAGCTGATGTTCCGTTTCGAGAGGATGTGTGCCATCGAGGTGACCGAGCCCACTATAGCTGAATGGGTCGGCTCAATGGTTGTACATCCGGGGAAGTGAGTGTCTAGTAAGATGTGTAGGGACTCCTCACTGGAGCTAGTCCACGTACCATCGTTACGTTTGAGGTATCCCACCGAGGTGGTAGTTTTTGAGAGGATCTTACGCAGCCTTGCTGCCTCCGATGTTTCCTCTATTTCTGTGCAAAATTTTTGCCACGAGGCTCTTTTTGCCTTTCTTGTTTCTTTTTTGTAGAGGGCTAGACTGTGCTTATAGTCTTCCCAGTGTTCCTCCTCGTTGGCGCTTTTGGCTCTGTTGAAAAGAGCCCTGCTATCTTACGTAGGATATCTATTTGTTTTGACCACCATGGGGTTTCTTTTTCCCCCTCGGTTTTGGTGCGGGGCATGCTGCCTTAAATGACTTATTGCATGCTTCCGTGAATGTGTCCACTAGACGATTTAAGTCATCTTGAGTGTCCGGGCACCGTGGTGCCGTGATGGGGAGCAATTCCTCCATTTTTAATATATCTATCCCAGTTGGCTGTCCTGGGATTGATGAAATCAATTGGTTTTGGGCACTCGAGCCTCATGATTGTCTCGATGTACCTGTGGTCAGAGAAAGAATGGTCCTCTAGGACTTTCCAGCTCTCGATTAAGTCTGACATTGCGTGAGACACTAGGGTGAGGTCAATGACCTCCTGTCGGTTCTTTATAATGAATGTGGGGTCGTTACCCCGATTACAAATAACCATATTAGAGTCAAGGATAAAGCTAAATAGTGACTCACCCCTCGCATTTGTGTCCGAGCTCTCCCATTGTGTGTGGTGAGCGTTGGCATCGCAGCCTATTAAAAGGCCTATGTCCGAACTTTCGCTTTCGCTGGTTAGCGCGCGTATAAGTTCTCCTGGAGGATCGCTTTCCTCGTGCGCCATGTAGGACGACACCAACCTCAGCTGTCTTCCTTGCAGTTCTAGGCTAACTGCCGTGTTGTCGCCGTTGCTATAGTTATGGAGCAGAAAGATGTTAAGGTGCTTTCTAGCAAGAATACAGGTGCGAATTTTACCTTCGTTTTGAGCAGCGATTAGCTTGAACTCCTTCGTCGCTAATCCACAGACCTTGTCACCAACTACCCAAGGCTCCTGGATTGGGACTACATCAGCTCCGCTCTCATCCAAGCGGAGTATTAGGGCAGCTGCTGCTGCTTTACAGTGGTGGAGATTGATTTGTAGTACCCGAAGGGACATCATCAGGTTTCTCCACCACTGTAATGTCGGCGTCAGTGTCGTCGACGATGTCGTCGTCCTCCCGACACATGGCCTCAAAATCATGCATAAGCATGGTGTCAGAGGAGTAGCCGTCCAGCTCCGGCTCCAGCTCGCAGTCGGGTGCTTCGATCTCCGAGGCAGCTTCCTGCTCGACTGGGTTGTCGACAGGACGCGCCTCGGCCGCTGCATCCGACTTATACACCTTTATGGTGACTGAGCTGAAGCCGAAGTTCAGCTCTCCTTTAGCTGCCTCAATCGGGGCCAGCGACTCCTTGTTGAGGACGACCACCGCTTGGTTCGTGGGGCCTGTCGTCCTTTCCACCTTCACTACCTTCCAGTCCGAGGACGGAAGGGGTGGGGTTACATCGCTGCAACATCTTGAGGATGCGGTCTGGCTCCTTGAAGGGAGGCAGGCACCCACTCTGGCCCTGGGTCTACTGGGCACCTCGCTCCAGTCTACAGCGACCAGCTTCGCCCCTGGGTAGACCTCTCCGACTTGTGCGACCGCTGCTTTATAAAGCTGGACGGATCGCGCGTCTTCGCAGGCGATGATTTTTGATGGTGCCCTGATACCATCCCATGTCTTTGCAGACAGGTGGGGGCCGAGCTCGGAATCCAGCAGCTCGAAGCAGCGGTCGGCCAGTGCCGCTTCCACCCACTTCCACTGGTTCGGGGATCCTCTCATCCGCACTGCCTTTGTCAAGGACGCCGATAAGCGTCCTCTCGCCTGGCAATCTGCGCGAATGAGACGTTCGGCAGCACTCTGGAGCGCTTCGGGCGGGCCCCGGTGTCTCCTGCGAGCGCTGCCTCTTAGGTTGGGGGCCTCCTTCGGCGCTTCTTTGCCGAAGTTGGGGAGCACCCTAGAAGCCCACTCAACCTTTTTAGCCACTGGTCCGATGGGCTGGACGTCATCGTGGCGCTCTGCCTACGGAGGATGTTGCCAGCACTCCGTCTTTCGGCATAGGTATATTTTTGTGCTTGAGCACTGGTCGATGGGGACTCGACCCCTGCCACCTTACCAGCAGGCAGAGCAGCCGCAGGAATGCATTGCTGTTCTGCCAAGGTATTGGTTTTGGGGGCCAATTCGCCACCCACCCCAGAACTGGGATGGGACCCTTTGGGTTCGCCCCAGCGCTCGTCGCTGAGCAGGATTTGCCTGCTGTGTGGCGGGTTGGGCCAGGCCTTTGGGCCGCTGCCTTTCCCTGTGAGGGATTTCTCCCGGTTGGCTTTTGGGGAGCGCCAAGCTCAGTTTTGTTTTGTTATGTTTTAATTCTTCCATTCTGATCCCACGAGATGCAAAGAAGGGGAAAGGTCCGTCCGGGCAGAGATTCGCGTTGCCCGGATAAGGCATACTTAGAACAGGGGGCAGCCAAGTCCCTGAGCACACCGTTAACGACTGGGCTGGTTTTTATACCGGGCCCCAGCCAGGCTGACTCTCGGCACGGTCCGTTTGACACACTTAGTCCGGCCCGGTGTGAGGGTGAGTGTGGGGTTGGGATATGGGTAGGCAGTGTGTAGGGAAGGGAAGTGTGTGAGCTACTTAAAAAAGAGGCGGCACCACAAGCGCATCGTCAGTGTTGCTGCGTCGCGAACACCCGCTGGCTGTCCGGGACTGCTTATTTTCGGTACTCTCCCTCAGACTCAACTGAGTTGAATTTCTTTGGGATGCCCGCTTATTCACAGCTAACCTACCCAGTAGGCCGTTCGCTATCCGCAACCTGCGACCCGTCCGGTGGCCTCAGCTAGGCCCCCTCTGAGCCACCTCAAAGCTCAATGGGTACCAGACTCATATAGATAATAAAAGTGTATTTCCAATTGAATATTATCGGCTCTTTATTTAAAACAAAAATTTACAATAGCTATTAAAAACGCTTCACAAGTATGTATATTTACATTTGTCTATCCGTTTACCCATTTGTTTATTCTATTTAAAAAAATATATCAGCAAAAATAGTCTATACAAAATAACAGGTATTTTTATATAATGGCGCAAGCTTCTTCAAAAACTGTCATTAAAAAATCTAAGGTAAAGGCTATGTGAGAAGAAAATATAAAACTTCAACGCAAAATGCGAACGGCAAAATTTATAACCCTAACTCGCAGAGTATGTTAGTACACAGTACACACACTGTAAAATACCTATCTCAGACTGAGGTAGGCTCAGTCTGTCCAGGGTTCTCTACAAGAAATTTTGTAGTATTGCTGGAACTTTAGGGCAGGGCTTGGCCGTGAGACCGAAAGTGGAGCGGGCGTAGAGTCTGGTTACCGTGTAGGTAGTTTGGTAATCGCACTTGGCGATGAAAGGAAAACGCTGACACCTGAGTTTTGGTGTGTGCGGTAATATGTTTTGGGTCACCTGATTTGTGTTCGCGCTCGGCGAAGAAATGATGACACTTCGTTGAGATTGTTTTGATGGTATTAAATGGTTTTATTTGTGTTCTGTATTGTTTCTCGTGGTTCTGGTGTCGTGTAGTGGTTTCTTGTTTTGTTTTCTTGCTGAGGCGTGGTGTTGGTAGCCGCGGCGGATGTACTGCCGTTTGGTGCTCGGCTGATGGACTGCCGTTTTGGTTTATGATAGGCGATGGACTGCCGATACGGTTTATAATAGGCGATGGACTGCCCTGACGGATCGCAGGCCCGGCCTATTTAAGGCCGATTTCTAGTGCTGAGTCCGCAAGTCTGGGTTGCTAGGTTGGTGTCGAGTTCTCCACGCGTGCCACCGACACGGTCATTGCCTCGGATGCACCGAGAAATGAGCTGAGTCTAGGCTGTGGTCATTGGCTCGGTCGTACCGAGGAATGACCGGCGTGGAGTTGTGTAACTCGGGGAAACTGGGTTGGGTAACTCTGTGGAAATTATGGCGCGTATGTCGATTCTGCAGAAATCGATCGGCGCGTGGGACTTGGAAATTGTAACGTGTCAGATGTATGGTGTTTGTGTTGTTGGTGTATAGATTATACATATATGACAAAGTAACTTAGTGCTATGAATATGAATGCAAAGGGCCCTGGTCCCAGGGTTCGTTACAACACACATTTACGTAACCCGGAACCTCAAGACAAAACCGCTTTTGGAAGGATCAAATTGGAAGAATACATAAATTTTTATGTTTTTTAAGTCGAACATGTAGATTCTTTCCGAATGGCCCGGCCGCCGGACCCGAATGGCCCAACTGAAAGTCCTGAGAGATGGGACATTAGTCGCATGAATTGACACATCTTTTGACTGTATTAGTGGCAGAGTCCACAGAGTTATATCGATAGTTCGGGAATAAAATAAAATAAACCCGCATAAACTTCACGATTCTTATTAGATCCTCTAGGAATTTTATTCCTTTGTACCTTCTACTGTGTAGATCGAATTTCGGATCTTATGCTCGGATTATAATTCGTTCTACCATATAATATCCACCACTAAATCACTTCGTCTACTTACATCACTAATACTAACATACCTTGCACGTAATTAGTAATATTCGTTTGTAACTTTGCATGTTTGCCGTTGTGTTTGGCCCTAATTTTTTCCTCGAATATTAGTCTAACACCTATCATTCCTTCAAGTTCGCGATCGGTTTCGGTACACGTGTCGCGCGTCATGCGGCAGCGCCCCTCGGTCGGTTGGGCGGGGAGGAGGGCTGCGTATCTGCCAGGGATCCGTACGTAACAGGATTCGGTTTGGTGTCGCATGGGCCACTTGATGGTGCAGTCATTGCAAAGCAACGTCCTAAAGTTAATACATGGCTAACAATTATTCCTGAATCTAACGGTTAGATATTGTTGCGAACATTTTGCTCAAAACCAAGAAGAAAGATGAAAATTCCTCCTTTTTATTGCAATAATATATGGTGGCGGACCAACATCATCGGCAGAGTTATTTTTTATAACCGGTCTCGAGGGTATATTGTATATGTGGAAAAAGTGTTTATGTGTAATTCAGAGAAGAAAACGTTTCCGACCCCGAGTATATATTGTCTTGATTATCTTCAATAAGCGAGTCGATATAGTCATGTCTGTCCGTCCGTCTGTCCTTCTGTCAGTCTTGTTTGTCACCCATTGCTCGGAGGCTATAGGAGCTTGAGCACTCAAACTTTTTTTCCAGACTGATGTGATATCTCACTCCTACGAAATATTTAAAAATTTTGCTCCGCCCCCGATCGCAGTTTTTGAGGATAAAAAGACAATGTCCATAATATGGCCACTTTTTGGATAGATGAGTATTTGATAAAATAAACTTGGTATTTTGCCAAAAAAAAAAAAACATAATTTGGCAATTTTACTCTAGGACAATGCTATTGTGCACTTATGTAAGTTTTCCATCGAAAAAATTCAGCTTCGTATTGATTCAAAACCTGTTTTGCATTAAAAAGGTCAAGGAATTCTATATATATCAGTTCTCGTAGAAAAATGCGAACAGATAAAATATTTTAAATTTCCAATAAAATAGGTCATCTGTAAATAGGATAAACAAAATACAAGGATTTACATAAGTACAAAAAAGAGGTCATTCTTAGACGTTTTTTACATATCTCTTGACAAATGCGAGCAAAGTTAAAAAAAGCATTACTAAGAGTTGCCTCCTTACCACATTAACCAAAAAATATATTCGTTCCTTCTGCCAACAAACCAACGAAAAGTGAGAGCATGCAGCTCCAACAAATCTGCTCTCGTTCTTCCACAGGCATATCCCTATGGGCCCCACTTTTATACACGTACTCGAAGAGTAAAGAGTATATTGTATTCGTAGTGGGATTGGATATGTTTTCCCTTAAAGTATATATTGAGTTGATCAGCATCAATAGCCGAATCAATATAGCCATGTCTGTCTGTCCGTCCGTCCGCCTTTCCGTCTTGTTTTCCTCATTTCTTTATTTTAATCGCTCAAAGTTTGGAGAAATGCCTTAAAATGAGCACAGATCCTCGATCTTACAGACCCCAACACGAGAACACTGTTATGTCTTATTGGTTTCATTCGAATATCAACACTGATTTTGCTAACGTACAGTTTTTCAGAAGTGAGTACTAGGCGTATGCAATGTGCATAGCCCTGCTGTCACATGATCTAAATAGACAATTTTGACGCAAACATTAATCATAAAGGAAAAGGTAAATACATATTTAAATAAATATATTCCTTATAGAACAAGTTTTTTAAGCTAATTGAAAAAATTGAGCCATTTCATACTACCGACCATCAACCATCAATTTTTGAAATGGTTTTCGCGTTTCAAAGCTTTCCCATTTGTTCCACCATCCATCTGGGATGTTCCTAATTGGCACGGTTCTATGAGATATATTTATATTTATTTTAAATCCAACCATAAATAATTCACTTTGACAACGAAATAATGAAATTCACTGAGAAAATGTAAACGTTGACTGATAATACGATATGGAAAAATATAGAAAACACAGTTCATCAGCAGTTTTTTTTTTTCTTTGTAAAATATCAAAATTAAATGAATAGAAGAGAAATTATTGTTTTTTATTGTTTTGTTTTGTATTGCTACAATGATATTACAGCTTTTTGAATTTTACAGCCCTAAGAAAAACACAAGCCGATTGTTGAAGTAGTCTGCTTAAATGAACAATATTTTGATTGATATTTGGCAAGCCAGTATTGGGAATTTTCAGCTCCTCTCGATTCCAACCATCAAGTGGCCCATGCGACATAAATTAAAAATTTATTAACGAGTCAACCTTTTTTAATTTTTATTGCTTGTCGATTTTTCCATCATGGATGGATTTAATATCCAATATATTTCCCAACGTCGTTCCAATTTCCGTGCTGATCCCAAGAAATTCGAATACCTCGTATGCCGCTAGAGCTGCTTGGCGCCTAAAGACATAATTTTCCTGTTCGCCATCAAAACGAAAACCGAAGCCTGAAAAATTTCAAGTCGTACGAAATTTTCCAAAATTTACATCGCAAAAATGTACGAAAACCCGAGCATAACTGAATGATGTTAAAATTTGGTCTGCATATATGATACCAAAATCTGCAGTGTGATCAAATCAAATATTGGGCGATATGTCACTGCTGTACCAATAACTACTTCTAATTAAATTATACAGATATCAGTAACAATGGCAACAATGGTATTAATGGTGTAAAAGTTTTTGTGGCTTAAGCAATTTATATTTTGCAATCGATTTCAGTTTTCAACGAAAAATAATGATATGTTAATATGATGCAGTGCGTGTAGGAATGTGTGAGCAGGCGAAGTATGTGAACTGGAAGACGGTGCTCCAGGGAAGGAAGTGTGCAGGGGGCTTGTCCCCTAGTATATAAAAATCATATATACTATACATATAGTATGTCTTATTGTCAATAGTCAGTGTTATCACCAACATCTTTCCCAATGCAGTACAAATTTCCGTACTGATCTCAAAAAATTCTATCTTTAAATATGGCCGCAGGGACAGCTGCGCCTGCGCGAAAATGGGGAAACTTCAGCCCTCAACTGTTGCACGTCGGTAACAAAAATTTACTTACATGCTTTTATTTATGATCATATTTATTTTTATTATTAGAAAGCCCGTTTCACTGTGGCACATTGTGGTTGCTTGGATGAGAAGTCCGTCGAATATATAAGTTAACGCAGGCAGTTCTCACGGAGAGAAACTGCCGAGTTGCAGGCCATATCCGGTGGCCTGCACGCGCATCGTAGAAATTGCTGACCGCGCGCCCGGGTACAAATACCCGAAACCGGACCGGAGCATTCGCGGAGCGAAGTGATCGCCACGGGCCGGGACAAAACGCTGACCCGGCACCTTGGCGACAGGCACGAAGGCAAAGGCCTCGAGCTGCAGCTGGATAGGGTTTTAAGTTAGTTATAAATTATACTCCAGATCGAAAGCTCTGTATAACCATAAAAGAAAATAACCTATACCCTAACGGGCGTATGGAGAAATAAAGATATCAAACTAACTAACAACACAATCTTATAATTGTCGCCCAACGACTCGAATCACACGATCCGGTGCAAGTAAATTGCAATAAGATAAAGTTAAAAGTGCAGCCAAGAACTGGCACAAAAAAAAAAAAATAATAATAAATTAATCCAAACGGATTAACGAATTAATCCAAACGGAAATTCGAATAAATTGCAGTGAAGATAAAGTTAAAGTGCAGCCAAGAACTGGCACAAAACAAAAACAAAAAAAATAATAATAAATTAATCCAAACGGAAATTCAAATAGAAATTCATAAACTTTTAAAACAAAAGTTTTGTTACAAAACAGGCAGCGGCAGCGACAACGGCAGCGGCAGCGACAACGGCAGCGGCAGCGACAACGGCAGCGGCAGCGACAACGGCAGCGGCAGCAACAACGGCGGCGGCAGCGGTAGCAACAGTACCGACGGCTTTTCGACGACAAAATAAATATACGAACATGTGAGTAGGCTTTTTGTCCCAAAGTGTTCGCCAGTACAA
>CM019042.1:28669416-28740402 GCA_009664405.1 Drosophila bifasciata
ACTAGCTAGTTCTGATATCGTTACATCGTCGCAGTTGCTTGGTGACTTCGTGTTATAACAACAAGCTTGCTGAGAACATGTTGTTCCCCATTAGTGAAACTGATAGAGATCTCTTAGGATGCAGATATTGTAAAAGCGTTGCTATCTTAATTGACAGCAATTTATAATTGATTTCTTTCTTGCTGAAATTGTTTTATATTTACTGCAGTTGTTTGATACATGTCTAACATTACCCAAATTTGAGTTCATGGTTTGGTCCAGCAAATATATCGCATTCACTGATAAGATCACGGAAACCGTATGGGTCACCTATATTAAAGTTCGAGTTTTATTCATATTCTGCTATTTTATTTCTGCGTTTTAAAGAAACATTTTTTGATTTCGAACAAGACTCCTTCCGTGCTCACCAAAATAAAAGTCTTCAATATAGGCTGCCGAAAAAGATATTTTTTGGTAGGGGCGATATATTTTCTTTGTGCAAGTTTGTTAACACCATGAGAGTGACTAGGTGTACTTGTAAATTCAAAAGATTTCTTGTTTGAACAAAAGACTTGTCTTGCGTACAATTCTCCAGGCAGCTCTCGAGCGACGCCTTGGCCTGCACTTCCAGCGATGTACCATTTTGTGTTTGACGCTAAGCATTTGTTCAAAGTTATTCGCATTTGATAGTTTGAAATCATTGTAGGAATGGGTTCCTTTTTACTGATTTGAAAAAGAGGGTATGTTGGAGTTATTTTCAACTTGTCGTAAGACATGGCTGTTTTGGTAGTTCCTCAGTGATCATTCTACAAAAATATTTTGATTATTAGAAAACTTTGTATTTTAATTTTTTGTCCGATTTCAGTTTTGTGTCAAAAATACCTTGTTGTTTATTTTTGTGTTGGCTCAAAAATATGCTTTGTATAGAATATGCACAGTCTGGTTGCAAAAACATCGAAAGCCGAATCGATAAAATCGATGGTTTGGAATTATGCGATGGATCGATGGTTTTTATCATTCGAAGAATAGAGGCACTACTTGTGACAAGATTTTTAGTATAGTACGCACATCGAAAAACAGCTCGCCCACAGAATCAGGGTTGATAAAGCCATAAGCTATGAAACCTATAAAGAAATTTTTTCGGGCAAAACTGTTTTCTATGGGTCGGAAGGAAGATAAAAAAGCATCCTCGATGGTATTTTTCTAACCCTTCGAAAAAGTTACCTGTGTTCTCTCTTCTGGTAGCAAACATAAAGTAAACATTGCCGCCTTTGCTAAAAAACCAGCCACGACCATATTATTTAACTAATTAAGGAGGTCGAAAAAAAGGAGCAGTTGTGGAATTTAAGTAGTAAGCATCATTTTGCCATACAAGCTGCATGCCAGTTTGTGGCCAATTAGATAAAAGACAAATTAATTTTAAAATGTAATTATATGTTTAAAGCTTATTACTCAGATTGAAAGCGCTGGGGAAGCATTCTCAATTCAACGTCTTGCTCGGCTTAATATGTAGTTGAAAATGCGATCGTCTACAGCAAGGCTGCGGGAGCTGAATGTCTTCATAATCCGATCATGCAAGTGAAATGCATCATCTCCAAAAATGATATACGCGGACCTCGCTCTTCATTTATCACGTTGTTGTCAGGAAACTGCAGAGTTTCTAACAACGCTTTTCTAGCTTAGATTGTGAGAAGGCATTCATGTTTCCCTCACTTCATTGGCGCCAACATCTGGAGCATTTTAGCCGTACGGAATACAGTGCACACCTCTGGTCACACCCAGTGGCCGCTAACAAAATATGACATTTGCCGCTAGCAAACAGTTTTTCGATTTGCGTACTATGCTTTAACCTAATGGACATCTCTTCGAATGTGGAGGGGTCAATTATGATATATCTACATTATGTATTGTCGGATTTCCCAGCCCGATGTTTAGTCAGATCTTTATGTAGTTAGTAGAGCAGCCTAACGTAAATCTACCTATGTTTGTTAATTTGATTGCACATATTGCAAATATTGTAACTACTTACTCTTATGCTACGCTTATGCTCGTTTCGCTACTACAGCTGCGTCTGTTCTCTACGAGTCTGCATTTTATTATCATAGCTTTTGGTTTTATTAAACTCCCCAGCTACACACGCGTACTGTCGCTACCTCATATAGATAATAAAAGTGTATTTCCAATTGAATATTATCGGCTCTTTATTTAAAAACAAAATTTACAATAGCTATTAAAAACGCTTAAAAGCTTCACAAGTATGTATATTTACATTTGTCTATCCGTTTACCCAATTGTTTATTCTATTTAAAAAATATATCAGCAAAATATAGCTATACAAAATAAAAACAGGTTTTTTTTTTATATAATGGCGCAAGCTTCTTCAAAAAAGTGTCATTAAAAAAAAAATCTAAGGTAAAGGCTAATGTGAGAAGAAAAAATATAAAAACTTCAACGCAAAATGCGAACGGCAAAATTTATAACCCTAACTCGCAGAGTATGTTAGTACACAGTACACACACTGTAAAATAGCCTATGAGGTAGGCTCAGTCTGTCCAGGGTTCTCTACAAGAAATTTTGTAGTATTGCTGGAACTTTAGGGCAGGCTTGGCCGTGAGACCGGACCGGAAACCGAAAGAGACTGGTTACCGTGTAGGTAGTTTGGTAATCGCACTTGGCGATGAAAGGAAAACGCTGGATCCTGAGTTTTGGTGTGTGCGGTAATATGTTTTTGGGTCACCTGATTTGTGTTCGCGCTCGGCGAAGAAATGATGACACTTCGTTGAGATTGTTTTGATAGTATTAAATGGTTTATTTGTGTTTCTGTATTGTTTCTCGTGGTTCTGGTGTCGTCGGTAGTGGTTTCTTGTTTTGTTTTCTTTGCTGAGGCGTGGTGTTGGTAGCCGCGGCGGGATGTACTGCCGTTTGGTGCTCGGCTGATGGACTGCCGTTTTGGTTTATGATAGGCGATGGACTGCCGATACGGTTTAGAATAGGCGATGGACTGCCCTGATGGATCGCACGCCCGGCCTATTTAAGGCCGATTTCTAGTGCTGGAGTCCGCAAGTCTGATTGCTAGGTTGGTGTCGAGTTTCCACGCGTGCCACCGACACGGTCATTGCCTCGGATGCACCGAGAAATGAGCTGAGTCTAGGCTGTGGTCATTGGCTCATTACCGAAGAGGAATGACCTGCGTGAAGTTGTGTAACTCGGGGGAAACTGGAGTTGGGTAACTCTGTGGAAATTATGGCGCGTATGTCGATTCTGCAGAAATCGATCGGCGCGTGGGACTTGGAAATTGTACAGTGTCAGGTGTATGGTGTTTGTGTTGTTGGTGCATGGATACATATATGACAAAGTAACTTAGTGCTATGAATATGAATGCAAGGGGCCCTGGTCCCAGGGTTCGTTACAACACACATTTACGTAACCCGGAACCTCAAGACAAAACCGCTTTTGGAAGGATCAAGTTGGAAGAATACATAAATTTTTATGTTTTTTTAAGTCGAACATGTAGATTCTTTCCGAATGGCCCGGCCGCCGGACCCGAATGGCCCAACTGAATGTCCTGAGAGATGGGACATTAGTCGCATGAATTGACACATCTTTGACTGTATTATTGGCAGAGTCCACAGAGTTATATCGATAGTTCGGGAATAAAATAAAATAAACCCGCATAAGCTCCACGATTCTTATTAGATCCTCTAGAAATTTTTATTCCTTTGTACCTTCTACTGTGTAGATCGAATTTCGGATCTTATGCTCGGATTATAATTCGTTCTACCATATAATATCCACCACTAAATCACTTCCTCTACTTAAATCACTAATACTAACATACCTTGCACGAAATTAGTAATATTCTTTTTGTAACTTTGCATGTTTAGCGTTGTGTTTAGCCCCAATTTTTCCTCGAATATTAGTCTAACACCTATCTTTCCTGCATGTTCGCGATCGGTTTCGGTACTCGTGTCGCGCGTCATTTGGCAGCGCCCCTCGGTCGGTTGGGCGGGAGGAGGGCTGCGTATCTGCCAGGGATCCGTACGTAACAGGATTCGGTTTGGTGTCGCATGGGCCACTTGATGGTTCAGTCATTGCAAATCAACGTCCTAAAGTTAATACATGGCTAACAATTATTCCTGAATCTAACGGTTAGATATTGTTGCGAACATTTTGCTCAAAACCAAGAAGAAAGATGAAAATTCCTCCTTTTTATTGCAATATATACCGCCACCAACATCATCGGCAGAGTTATTTTTTATAACCGTTCTCGAGGGTATATTGTATATGTGGAAAAAGTGTTTATGTGTAACTCAGAGAAGAAAACGTTTCCGACCCCGAGCATATATTGTCTTGATTAGCTTCAATAAGCGAGTCGATATAGTCATGTCTGTCCGTCCGTCTTTCCTTCTGTCAGTCTTGTTTGTCACCCATTGCTCGGAGGCTATAGGAGCTTGAGCACTCAAACTTTTTTTCCAGACTGATGTGATATCTCACTCCTACGAAATATTTAAAAATTTTGCTCCGCCCCCGATCTCAGTTTTTTGAGGATAAAAAAGACAATGTCCATAATATGGCCACTTTTTGGATAGATGAAGATTTGATAAAATAAACTTGGTATTTGTCCAAAAAAAAAAGACATAATTTGGCAATTTTACTCTAGGACAATGCTATTGTGCACTTATGTAAGTTTTCCATCGAAAAATTCAGCTTCGTATTGATTCAAAAACCTGTTTTGCATCAAAAAAGGTCAAGGAATTCTATATGTATCAGTTCTCGTAGAAAAATGCGAACAGATAAAATATTTTAAATTTCCAATAAAATAGGTCATCTGTAAATAGGATAAACAAAATACAAGGATTTACATAAGTACAAAAAGAGGTTTTTCTTAGACGTTTTTTACATATCTCTTGACAAATGCGAGCAAAGTTAAAAAGCATTGCTAAGAGTTTCCTCCTTCCCACATTAACCAAAAAATATATTCGTTCCTTCTGCGAACAAACCAACGAAAAGTGAGAGCATGCAGCTCCAACAAATCTGCTCCTCGTTCTTCCACAGGCATATCCCTATGGGCCCCTTTTTTTTATACACGTACTCGAAGAGTAAAGAGTATATTGTATTCGTAGTGGGATTGGATATGTTTCCCTTAAAAGTATATATTGAGTTGATCAGCATCAATAGCCGAATCAATATAGCCATGTCTGTCTGTCCGTCCGTGCGCCTTTCCGTCTTGTTTTCCTCATTTCTTTACTTTAATCGCTCAATGTTTGGAGAAATGCCTTAAAATGAGTACAGATCCTCGATCTTACAGACCCTAACACGAGAACACTGTAATGTCTTATTGGTTTCATTCGAATATCAACACTGATTTTGCTAACGTGCAGTTTTTCAGAAGTGAGTACTAGGCGTATGCAATGTGCATAGCCCTGCTGTCACATGATCTAAATAGACAATTTTGACGCAAACATTAATCATAAAGGAAAAGGTAAATACATATTTAAATAAATATATTCCTTATAGAACAAGCTTTAAGCTAATTGAAAAATTGAGCCATTTCATACTACCGACCATCAACCATCAATTTTTGAAATGGTTTTCGCGTTTCGAAGCTATCCCATTTGTTCCACCATCCATCTGGGATGTTCCTATTGGCACGGTTCTATGAGATATATATTTATATTTATTTTAAATCAAACCATAAATAATTCACTTTGACAACGAAATAATGAAATTTACTGAGAAAATGTATACATTGACTGATAATAAGATATGGAAAAATATAGAAAACACAGTTCATCAGCAGTTTTTCTTTTTCTTGTAAAATATCAAAAATTAAATGAATATAAGAGAAATTATTGTTTTGTATTGTTTTGTTTTGTATTGCTACAATGATATTACAGCTTTTTGAATTTTACAGCCCTAAGAAAAAACACAAGCGGATTGTTGCAGTAGTCTGCTGAAATGAACAATATTTTGATTGATATTTGGCAAGCGAGTATTGAGAATTTTCAGGTCCTCTCGTTTCCAACCATCAAGTGGCCCATGCGACATAAATTAAAAATTAATTAATGAGTCAACCTTTTTAATTTTTATTGCTTGTCGATTTTTCCATCATGGATGGATTTAATATATCAATACATTTCCCAACGTCGTTCCAATTTCCGTGCTGATCCCAAGAAATTCGAATACCTCGTATGCCGCTAGAGCTGCTTGGCGCCTAAAAGAAATAATATTCCTGTTCGCCATCAAAACGAAAACCGAAGCCTGAAAAAATTTCAAGTCATTATGAAATTTACCAAAAATTTACATCGCAAAAATGTACGAAAACCCGAGCATAACTGAATGATGTTTAAAATTTGGTCTGCATATATGATACCAAAATCTGCAGTATGAGTTAGAGAAAGGCAAAAGACTAATAAGAAGAATCACAGATAATCAAATATTGGGCGATATGTCACTGCAGTACCAATAACTACTTCTAATTAAATTATACAGATTCAGTAACAATGGCAACAATGGTATTAATGGTGTAAAATTTTTTGTGGCTTAAGCAATTTATATTTTGCAATCGATTTCAGTTTCAACGAAAAATAATGATATGTTAATATGGTGCAGTGCGTGTAGGAAAGTGTGAGCAGGCGAAGTATGTGAACTGGAAGACGGTGCTCCAGGAAGGAAGTGTGCAGGGGGCTTGTCCTTAGTATATATAAAAAATCATATATACTATACATATAGTATGTCTTATTGTCAATAGTCAGTGTTATAACCAAATCTTTTCCCAATGTAGTAAAATTTCCGTACTGATCTCAAAAAATTCTATCTTTAAATATGGCCGCAGGGACAGCTGCGCCTGCGCGAAAATGGGAAACTTCAGCCCTCAACTGTTGCACGTCGGTAACAAACAATTTACTTACATGCTTTTTTTTATGATCATATTTATTTTATTATTAGAAAGCCCGTTTCACTGTGGCACATTGTGGTTTGCTTGGATGAGAAGTCCGTCGAATATATACGTTAAATATAATTTTATTTTTGAAATAATTGAAATTATTTAGCAGACCCGCGTGCTTCGCTGCTAACTTATTAAATGTTGTAACGAACGCTGGGACCAGGGCCCGTAACATTCATATACATATTCATATTCATAGCACTAAGTTACTTTGTCATATATAATCCATACACCAACAACACAAACACCATACACCTGACACTGTACATTTACAGTCCCACGCGCCGATCGATTCATGCAGAATCGACACACGCGCCACAGTCTCCAGTTCCCCCCCGAGTTACACAACTCCACGCAGGTCATTCCTCGGTACGACCGAGCCAATGACCACAGCCTCGACTCAGCACATTTCTCGGTGCATCCGAGGCAATGACCGTGTCGGTGGCACGCGTGGAGAACTCGACACCAACTAAAGCAACCCAGACTTGCGGACTCAGCACTAGAAATAGTGCCGGCCTTAAATAGGCCGGGCCCGCGATCCATCAGGGCAGTCCATCGCCTATTCTAAACCGTAACGGCAGTACATCCGCCGCGGCTATCAGCACCACGCCTCAGCAAGAACACAATACAAGAAACCACTACACGACACCAGAACCACGAGAAACAATACAGAACACAAATAAAACCATTTAATAACATAAAAACAACTTACGAAGTGTCATCATTTCTTCGCCGAGAGCGAACACAAAATCAGGTGACGCAACAAGCCATATTTCCGCATACACCAAAACTCAGGTGTCAACGGTTGCCGTTTCATCGCCAAGTGCGATCACCAAAGTACCTGCACGGTAACCGGACTCTACGCCCGCTACACTTTCGGTCTCACGGCCAAGCCCTACCCTAAAGTTCCAGCAATACTACAAAATTTCTTGTAGAGAACCCCTGAACAGACTGAGCCTACCTCAGTCTGAGATAGGTATTATTACAATGTTTAGGAATTCATCGAATTTAAATAATGCTAATTTTCATGTAACAACATACATATATTATTTATTGCATTACTTTGTGATAAACAATATTTTTTGTTTTGTCGTCGGTACAATGAATAATTACTTGACCATGTGACCATGTGGATGCAAATACCCAATCCAAATTTAAACCACAAATTGGCAACGACTGTCCCTGAGATTCGAAACTGATGCTGATGTTATGTTTAACACAAAGCATTGCAATAAATAAAATATGTTATTACATCAAAATTATCATTGTTTAATTTCGATAATTCCTGAACACTGCTAAACGCAGGTCTACTAGTACTATATAATATAAAATGTAAGTAAATAATCCCAAATATAAACTTACCACATATGTTTCAAATTTCCAATTGAAAAGCCCCCTTCCTTTGTTGTTCCCCTCTTTTGCTAAAGTTCCAAAATCTAAGCCGTTTATGATTTTCATTTTCGTAGAATGGATTTAAATGTTCGGGATAGTTATGTATAGATATTTCACTAATATTTCGTCGGTTCCAATTCATCGCAAGTCAATACTGTAGCATTGATAGTTACATTGATAGTATAAGCTGAAAATAAATATGATCATGTAACGTCCCTCGGCGAACTACCATCTTGCCGCGATGAGGGGGCTTAGTAAGCGTAAGGACCCCGAGAGCTATACCGGCGGCAGCACATGCTGCCAGAAGGGCCACCCAAGCCGGGCAGGTCAAGGGCGACTGCTGAAGCCGAAAGTAGTTCACCCTGGCGGTAGGGTTAAAACGCATCGTTCAATGGGGAATGTCCGTTAACGAAAAACAGTTACGGTGCAGGAGTCGGAGACCCAGTACCGGCGGTGATTGGTGGTGCGAGCGCAGGCCCCCGGCGTCGACATCCTGCGACTGCGGAACCCCGAGTTGGCAGTGGAGAGCTTGGCTGCCAGCTCGTGTAATGCCACAAGCAAAAGGAGGATCCGCAGGCAGAAAGGGACGATTGAGGATCTGGAACCGGGAACCAGCGACGGAAGCTTTGTCTTCACTGGCCCCTCAGTGTCGGAGGCAGAGTTGGCCAAGGCCTTTTCTCGCCTTGGACATAGCGAGGAGCTGCCGAGGGCGGAGCCGCAAGTCACGGTTTCCACCATCCAGGTCGACTCGAGTCCACTACCTGGGACGGAGGATGAGGCTCATACCCGACGCAAACGGCTTTTCGGGATACAGGGCATCGGTGAAATACCTACGTGGTATGAGCCAAAGGCCCCCGAAACGCTGACCGCGAGGGAAAGGAGCCTTAGGAAGAAGCACGAGCAGAACGTGCGGAGGTACGAGCGGCCAACGGAGACCAGTCCCCCCCAAGCGTACACGCGACGGTGGCAGAGGACCCCAAGCCATCGTCTTCACCGTCAGCAGCAGCTGGCACGAAGACAGTGTTGGACCAACCCTCAACGTCATCGTCTGCGAACTCGCGTGGGAGAAAGGGGAAGAATGTATCCAGGAAGCAGAGGGAGAAGACCACACCTCAACCGCAGAACACGGCAAGCGCCAAGGTACCACCAACGCCCTCTGTACAGAAGGCAACAGTGGAACCGACTGGTCGAGAGCCAAGGTTCAAGCGGCAGAGAACGGATGACTCCGTAAGAGCCTCCGGAAGAGCGTAAGAGCCTCCGAGCCGAAGAAGGCGAAACCAGAGGACATCCTGGCAAGCCTAGGAGCACCGCCTGAGCTACAGACGGCCATAATCGACCGAAGCCACCCGGAAGGGAAAATATCGGACGCAAATTGGTTGAAGGCGGAATCGGAGATCCTGGTCGCCATGAAGGATGCCATTGTTCGCGCAGACAACCCGTTTGTCTGCGAGTTCAAGGGCATCATGGTGGTATAAGGAGCCAAAGCAGTGGCCTGTGGTAACGCAGAAACTCTTGAGTTTCTCAAAACCACGGTCCAAGGTTTTGGGTGAACTTTGGCCAGGAGAGGCTCTGCGTGGTCCCCATCGATGAGATTCCCAGGAAAACGATTATGAAGGTGTGGATTCCTCCCCAATCAAGGCGGATGAGGACACACTTGTCCTGATCAAGGCACAGAACCGGATCCTGGGAACGTCGGACTGGACCATCACGCGGGCGATAGCGCGAGACAAGGGGAACGGCAAGGAACTCTGGATCAGTATTGGTCAAGAAAGCCTTGCCAAACTCCTTGAAAAGGACTGCCGCATATCTTTTGGTATGGGCACACTGGCGGTAGTAGTACCGCGACACCCCAGGTCCGCTGAACAGCATGAAGGTGGTGCAGATTAATCTGCATCACTCAAGTGTACCATCGGCGGACCTGCTGCGGTTTATGGACGAGAAGGCGGTAGACGTGGCCCTCATCCAAGAGCCCTGGACCGTTAAGGGAGGGGTTCGCGGACCGAACGGTCGCGGATACCGCCTTCAGAACCGCGCGCGCTTAATGTTCTGTTTTCTTGCAGATACAGCACTCCGGACCTAACGGTGGCACTATGTGAGAGGAAGGACGGGAAGAACCTATACCTGGCCTCGGCATACCTGCCGTACGAGGAAGAGGACCCACCCTCGGGGGATGTCAACGCCCTAATCCACCAAGCGCGGAAAGATGGTCTGGACATCGTCCTAGGTTGTGACGCGAATGCGCACCACTCCCTTTGGGGAAGCACGGGAACAAATTCCAGAGGAGAGTCACTGTTCGAGTACATTCTGTCCACAAATCTTGTTGTTTGCAACCGGGGAGACCACCCACCTTCCGCAACAAGAACCGTGCAGAGGTTATTGATATAACACTTGCCTCGGACAGTGACTCCCCTAACCATTGATGATTGGCATGTGTCCGGTGAGTGCTCCTTCTCGGACCTCTACAGGATAGTGTTCAGCCTCAAATGAAACAGAGAAAGGCCCAAGGCCTACCGCAATCCCAAGCGGATTAGACTGGAGCCGCTTCTCCGCAACCGTAAAGAAGGCACGACCCTCCCCACCGGAAGGGAACATCCTTCAAACGGAAGCACTAGAGGAAGCGGCTCAGAATGTCACTAAAGCCCTAAAAGGGGCCTTCCTTGAATCTTGCCCGATCAGCCGACCTCCAAAGTCCAACCGCAACCCGTGGTGGACGCGGGAGCTGAGCGAAGTCAAGAGGGAGTCAAGGAGGCTCTTTAACAGGGCAAAAGTGGCAAACACACAGGAAAGCTGGGACGAATATCGTCGCAGCTTTAACACCTACAGGAACACCTGTAGGAAGGCGAAAAGGGAGTCTTGGGCTGCCTTCTGCGATGTCATCATAGATGGTACCACCGAGGCTTTAAGGCTTCGACATTGTGCTATCAAAGGCGCCAACCACACCTGGACTGCTCCGCAACCAGGATGGTGTCTTTGCAGAAAACAGTCAGAAATCCCTAGAGCTCCTCATGAGCACCCACTTCCCGGGATGCTCAGATGTTACCGGTGACGAATCCAACGACATCAACGACACAGAGCCATACCAGGGAGAGGACACTGAGGATCTCATACGTGACATTATGGCACCAGACAAGATTATCTGGGCCATTAAAACCTTCGGTCCCTACAAGTCACCGGGGCCGGATGATATACGACCAGCCATGTTGCAGGCAGGCAGCTTGCCCGCCCCTGCTACCATGGCTAAAGAAAATCTTCGAAGGATTTCTCCGAATTGGGTACGTTCCCCAAGCATGGAGAGAGGTGAGAGTGGTCTTCATCCCCAAAGCCGGGAAGATAAACCACATCTCTCCCAAGGACTACAGACCCATCAGTCTATCCTCATTTTTGCTGAAAACGATGGAAAGGCTGATCGATCTACACATAAGGACCAAACTCGACTGACGAGTGTTCAGCGGAGCTCAGCACGCCTACCTCAAAGGTAGATCAGTTGAGACCGCACTACACGAGGTTGTGGGGAGTATCGAAAAGACTCTCAGCCATAAGGAATATGCTTTGGCGGCCTTCCTAGACATAGAGGGAGCCTTCAACAACGTCAGGATCAAGTCAATAACGGCCGCACTGACCAAGATTGGCACACACCCGACGGTAACCATATGGCTGGACAGCGTTCTCAGGAGCAGAACGATCAGCGCTGGTCTGGGCACCTCCTCTTCAAGGAAGACGGTCACACGAGGTACTCCGCAGGGGTTATATCCCCTCTCCTGTGGAACTTAGTCCTCAACGACCTTCTTCTTCAGTTGGGGAGGAGCGGATACAAAGTTGTGGCCTATGCGGATGATCTAGTGATACTGGTAACGGGTAAGTTCCTACCTACAATCAGTGATCTTCTGGAATCTGCACTGGGAACGACCGCGAGCTGGGCACACCAAAACGGTCTGGGGTTAATCCCCAAAAGACAGAACTGGTGTTGTTCTCACGAATATACAAGATACCAAACTTCAAACGACCAGCAATTGGTGGAACGACGCTTGAGTTATCGAACGAAGCCAAGTATCTTGGTGTCATCCTAGACTCAAATCTCTCTTGGAAGAGAAACACGGAGGAAAGGAAGAAAAAGGCAATGGCTGCTTTCTACATCTATAGGAAGACCTTTGGGCGAACATGGGGCTTCCAACCGCACATCATCCATTGGATGTATACAGCGGTAATAAGGCCCATTCTGACATACGGAAGCTTGGTGTGGTGGGAAGCGGCCAACACCAAATCCCACCTAGAGAACCTCCGGAAAGTTCAGCGGACGGCATGCCTTGGAGTCACCGGATCCCCTCAGATCCACCCCACAGGCTGCTCTAGACACCATGCTAAACCTAGAGCCCATAGGCCTCCACCTTAAGTGCAAGGCTGAGACAAGTGCCGTGTGGCTTTCAGCCGCGCGGTTTTTCAAGCCATCGCCTTATGGCCACGCCACAATACTTCGTAAGGAGGAAAGTGGAACGGGCGAACGGAGCGACTACTGTGTCTCGGAGTTTTCATGGAAGAGAAATTTTAAAGGACACATAACGGAAAGAGAGGAATGGACGCGTAAAGCTGCTTTTGGGCAGAACGTGCTCTCCATCTTCACTGACGGGTCAAAGACAGCCGAAGGGATAGGAGCTGGAATCTTCTCTGAAGAACTAGCAACCAACATATCCCTAAGACTACCAGAAAGGTGCAGTGTTTTTCAGGCGGAGATATACGCAGTATGGCAAGCGGCAAAGTTGGTATACACCTTGGAGATACCTCAGAGGAACAAAGCAATCTGTGTTGACAGCCAAGCTGCTATCAAAGCCCTGGTTTCCTGTAAAATCACGAGCAGATTCGTACGTGACACGGTGGACGCGCTAAACCAGATCAGAGCGCACTCAATCACACTCACGTGGGTCCCGGGTCACACCAACATCGCGGGTAACGAGAGTGCGGACGAGTGTGCCAGAAATGGATCGGCTAAGCCACTGGCGGACGCAGTCAGCGATATACTGAGGCCGCTGCGAGACATCATCTCGCAGATGATGGGTCGAGCTAGAACGAGATCAGACATACGGTGGAACGCAACACCCAACTGTGAGATCTCACGCTCGCTCTGGCCACACTATGACCCTAAACGCACTAAGACTCTCCTTGGTTTCAGGAAGAGTCAGGTGCGAACACTGACGGAGTTATAACGGGGCACTGTGTCATCGGCCACATGGCCACTAGGTACAGATTGCCCCACCATGACTTCTGCCGCAGCTGCAGGGACGAGGAGGAAATAGAGAGAATCCAGCATCTTCTCTGTGGCTGTCCTGCACTCATGGAAAGGCGTTACCGAATACTCGGCAGCGCCTTTCACGAGGACTTGATAGCCTGGCAAACATGCCTTTAGATAGGCTGATGCTCTTTGTTGAGGCCTCGGGATGGTTCACGCAACCTCCCTAGGCACCGGACGTAATCCCATGACGAGTGTGGGCATCACAATGGGCAATTCTTGCCTCCGAGTGACCTCGACTTCGGTCGAGCAGCCCTATAAACCTAACCTATCCTAACGTGAAAATTGTTAGTAAATGTTCGATATGTGGTCCAATATTTATGGATAGATAGTTCAAGCACAAAATAAATATGATTTTGTAACGAGAAAATTGCATAAAAGGTGGGTAAAGGTTCAATATACGAGCCTATACTCCTGAAATTGCGGGAAAGAAAATCTCGATTTATTACAAATTTACGTGCCGAAAATATTTGGCGGTCAAACATGGTTTTTTATACCCGTACTCGAAAAGAAAAGGGATATATTGTATTTGTGATAAAAGTGGTGTGTATATCACAGAGAAGAAATCATTTCCGACCCCATAATGTATATATATTCTTGACCAGCGTCTGTCCGTTCTTCGGTCTGTCCTATTTGTCGCGCAGGGCTCGAGACTATAAGAGCTAGAGCAAGCAATCTTTAAGTCCAAGCTCCTATGATACCACTGCAGTACAAGTGGTTTCTTTTACCCGTACTTGAAGAGTAAAAGGGTATATTGTATTTGTGGTAAAAGTGAATGTGTGTAACATAAAGAAGGAATAATTTCCGACCCTATAAAAGATATATATTCTTGATCAGCATCAATAGCCGAGTCGATACAGCCATGTCTGTCTGTCCGTCCGTCTTGTTTGTGGCCAATTGCTCGGAGGCTATAAGAGATAGAGCAACCAAATTTTTTTTCAGACTGATGTTATCTCTCACTCGTAGAAAAGTGTTTCAAAAATGCAGAATCATAGAGAAAGGCCATATCTATCAGGGGCCCAATTCTAAATCGGATCGAATGATTCATATAGCCACAATAGAGAAAACCATTTCGAAAAACATCGTTCTCTCTAGCTCGCACTCACACAAAACGAGTCGATTTGCTTTTTTTTTTATTTTGTGTCGCCTGGATCTCAGAGACTATAAAAGCTAGAGTAACCAAACTTTCTGTCCACACTCCTGCGATACCACACCAAGACAAGTGTATTTCAAAATTTTGCCACGCTTTAACAGCTTTAACTTTTACACCTTTTCATTTTCTGATACTTCATCGCTTAAGTCTCTGTGTCGTGCTCTTGTTTCATGTTATAAAGAAAAAAAGAAGGAAAGTAAGGCTGTGTAATATAATTGCAAAGGAGCCAATTCGTAAAAACTCATAATTCGAAGGCTTAAGTAGGTTGATAAAAACTAAAAACAATCATACAGGAAAAATTGTATTTTTGAACGAAGAGGAGGATAATGTGGTGGAGCTAAAAGGGGAATTTAGCGCTGAAACCGATTTCAGAAGAATTTACCGACAAAATCAGAGAAACAGACATTTTACAACCCTAGAAACTTCCCATATTGACAAAATATACATCTTTTGACGAACCTAAGACTTCCATGTCAACAATTATATAAAAAAGTATTCAAATTTTGACACTTTCTTCTAAGCACACCTGATTATAAAGTTTATTAACCAACGAATATGTGAAGTGATTCATTTTAAAATATGAGGAAATAAAAATACGTCGTACGTTTGCGACCGGTGCAATTACCGAAATCCCATACAAAATCATATTTTCATCGCTTTTCGAGCTATGTTGAGATAGAAAAATCGATCAAGAAGCAAAAAGACACACAAGACTAAAACGTTTTTAAAGACTTATTTGAAGAAATATTCAAAGAGCATGCACAACAAAAAATCTCCGGAAATTTTAATGACATATTTTTGTAATATATCTATTTTTGCTGCGAGGAAACGCTTGCAGGAGACACCGGGGCCAGCCTCAAAACGCTCCAGGGTGCTGCCAAACGTATCGTTTGCGCAGATAGCCAAGGAAAGGACGCTAATCGGCGTCCTGCACAGAGGTAGCGCGACCACCAAAATTTCGAGGAGCCAAAGGAAGTGGGTGGAAGCGGCACTGGTCGACCGCTGCTTCGAGCTGCTGGAGTCGCAGCCCGGCCCCCACCCGTCTGTAAGGACATGGGTTGCATTAAAATTATTGCGTGAGATGACGCGCGCTCCGTCCAGCTATATAAAGCAGCGGTAGCGCAAGTCGGCGAAGTCTACCCAGAGCGAAGCCAGTCGCTGTAGTCTGGAGTGAGGTGCCCAGTAGACCTAGGTAAAGATTTTGAGTTCCTGCCTCCTTTAAGGAGCCGGAACGCATCCTTAAAATGTTGCAGAGATGCAACCCCCTCCTTCCTTCCTTGGACTGGAAGGTGGTGAAGGTTGAGACGACGATAGGCCCCACAAACCAAGCGGTAGTCGTCCTCAACAAGAAGTCGCTGGCCCCGATCGAGGCGGCTAGAGACAAGCTGAACTTCGGCTTCAGCTCAGTCACCAAAAGGGTGTACAAGTCGGGTGCAGCGGCCGAGGCTCGTCCTGTGGATAACCCTGTCGGAGATCGGAGCAACTGCCTCGGAGATCAAAGCACCTGACTGCGAGCTGGAGCCGGAGCAGGACGGCTACTCCTCCGACACCATGCTTATGCATGACTTCGAGGCCATGTGTCGAGAACCGACGACATCGTCGACGACACCGATGCCGATGTTACAGTGGTGGATAAGAATGATGATGTCCCTAAGGGTTCTACAAATCATTCTCCACCACTGGAAAGCAGCAGTAGCTGCCCTAGTAGTCAGCTTAGATTCAAGTAGGAGACAAGGTCTGTGGACTGAAGCGACGAAGCAGTGCTAATCGCTGCTCAAAAACTAAGGTAAAACTCGCACCTGTATTCTCGAAAGAAATACACCTAAACATCTTTGTGCTCGGCAACTTTAACAACGGCGACAACACAGTAGTTAGTCTACAGATACATGGCGCACGAGAAAAAGCGATCCTCCAGGAGAACTGATACGCGCGCTAACCAGCGACAGGGAAAGTTCAGACATAGTCCTTTTAATAGGCTGCAATGCCAATGCTCACCACACAGAATGGAAGAGCTCGGACTCCCTCGCATTTGTGTCCGAGCTCTTCCATGAGTCACTATTTAGCTTTATCCCTAACTCTAATATGGTTATCCCACACATTCATTATAAAGAACCGACAGGAGGTCATTGACCTCACTCTAAAGTCTCACAAAATTTTCAGACTGGAAGCTGGAAAGTCCATTCCATTCCTTTCATTCATTCATTCCATTCCTTCTCCGACC
Source organism: Drosophila bifasciata (assembly GCA_009664405.1). Taxonomy (NCBI): domain Eukaryota; kingdom Metazoa; phylum Arthropoda; class Insecta; order Diptera; family Drosophilidae; genus Drosophila; species Drosophila bifasciata. Next base: position 28,686,389 of record CM019042.1, read on the forward strand.
AAAACTTAGACAAAACTTAGCCTCGAGTGCCCAAAACCAATTGACTACAAAACCAATGGAGGAACTGCTCCCCATCATGGCACCACGGTGCCCGGACACTCAAGACGACTTAAATCGGCATTTACGGAAGCATGCAACACGTCCTTCACGGCTCGCAAACAAAACCGAGAGGAAAAAGAAACCCCCATGGTGGTCAAAACAAATAGATATCCTACGTAGGAGAAGCAGGGCTCTCTTCAACAAAGCCAAAAGCGCCAACGAGAAGGAACACTGGGGAGACTACAAGCATAGTCTGGCTCTCTACAAAAAAATAAACAAGGAAAGCAAAAAGAGCTTCGTGGCTCGGTTACCTCGATGGCACACATCCTCGCGAAACGGAATATTAGCTGGGCAGTAAACAGCTTTATCCCGTATAAATCCCCAGGCCTGACATGATTATCCCAGCCCAATTACAAAAGGCAGGCAACATGGCAACAAACTGGCTTCAAAATATATTTGCCAAGAAACTCATAGTGGGGAAAATTCTTCACGCATGGCTTAAGGCAAAGATTGTCTTTATTCCCAAACCGGGTAAAGTCTCGCTATCCACCGCAAAAAGACTTCAGACCAATCAGTCTGTCGTCCTTTCTTCTCAACACATTTGAGAGACTACTCGGACTACATAAGGACTACGATATAAATCCAAAGATGTTGTCTGACAAAAATCTATTAATACAAGCAAAACATAAAATATTGTTTATCACAAAAATTGCACTAGATAAAAATTATCATTGGTTATTTCGATTCATTCCTAAACATAAATAAGTAAGCAGCGAAGCGCGCAGTTTTACTGGTCTATCATAAAATGCTCTGTTAAAGAATGACATAATATGAAATGAAATAGGCGTTCAAACACACATTTTTGACCAAATTTTGAGATTTTTTTATACCCGTACTCGAAGAGTAATAGGGTAATAGTATTTGTGGTAAAAGTGAATGTGTGTAACATATAGAAGGAATAATTTCCGACCCCATAAAGTATATGTATTCTTGATCAGCATCAATAGCCGAGTCGAAATAGCCATGTCTGTCCGTCCGTCCATTGCTCGGAGGCTATAAGAGCTAGAGAAACCAAATTTTGTTTCCACACTGATGTGATATCTCACTCCTCGAAAAGTTTTTTCCAATTTCGCCCCGCCCACTCCCGCCCCCACAAAGCGCGCACATCTGTGGCGTCCACAATTTTGAAGATAGCAGAATCATAGAGAAAGACTATATCTAACAGGAGCCCAAATTTGAATCGGATCGGATCATTAATATAGCCACAATAGAGAAAAACATACGAAAAAACTTCGCTCCCTCTCTTTCGCACTCAGACAAAAACGAGTTGATTTGGTTTTTCGTACAAAATGAACGCCTGGATCTCAGAGACTATAAGAGCTAGAGCAACCACATGTAATTTTTGTTATCGCGTTGCGGAGATAGATGCATACACACAAATTTATAGTAGAGATTGCTATGAGTCGCTAGGGTATTGGTTGGTGTTTCTATGCTGACGGAACCGAAAGCTCATGGGCAGCTGTATTCCTAACCCAGCAGGCAAAATTAAAAACACCGCGACAAAACAACACCAAACGAGAAAGAACGTGTGGTGTCGCCGTAAACGCGACAATAATTTTATACCCGTACTCAGTCGGAATGATTTATGTGGAATTTTTAGATGTTTATTAGTTATTACAAATTTTTTTTTGCATCTGTCGAATACATCTACATTAGTTATCACAACAACACACGTACACTTTCTTTCTCGTTTTATAATTGTGGCTATAATAATGAACCGATCTTAACCAGATTCGAGAACCTGGTAGATATGAGATACTGATATGCTAGTTACTGTATTTGTATACCCGTACTCGAAGAGTAAAAGGGTATATTGTATTTGTGGTAAGAGGTGATGTGTGTAACATAGAGAAGGACTCATTTCCGACCCTATAAAGTATTTATATTCTTGATTAGCATCAATAGCCGAGTCGATATAGCCATGTCTGTCTGTACGTCTTGTTTGTCGCTCATTGCTCGGAGGCTATAAGGGATAGGGCAACCAGACTGATGTGAAATCTCACTGTTAAAAAAGGGTTTCAAAATTTCGCAGCGCCCACTTCCGCCCCTACAAAGGGCGCACATCTGTGGCGTCCACAATTTTGAAGATAACAGAAAAGAATGCAAATGCAGAATCATAGAGAAAGGCCATACCTATCAGGGGCCCAAATCTGAATCGGATCGGATAATTAGTATAGCCACAATAGAGAAAAACATTTCGAGAAATCGTGTTGGCTTTCCCCTTTCGTACAAATGAGCGCCTGGATATCAGAGACTATAAGAGCTAGAGTAACCAAACTATTTTTCCAGATATCCTGTGATATCCCTTCAGTGCAAGTTTATTTAATAATTTCGCCACGCCCCCTTCCGACCCGTCAAAAGATGAAAGGCCACAATTTTGAAGATAGAAAAAAACGAAAAATGCAGTATCGTAGAGAATGATTATATCTAACAGATTACCGATTATGGTTCAGACCGGATCATTATTGTATCCACAATGATGAAATAAATTTTCAGTAGCTAGCCGCCAACACTTTGCCTTGCAGTGTTGTTGTGAGAAGTGATGTAGATGTAGATGACAGATGTAGGCAAAAATGTTAAAATTAAAATGTAACAAAAATATAAAATATTTTTCAAATTCCACATCAATTAAATGTGTACTGACGGAGTACGGGTATATCGTTCGTTCTCTTTGTAGTGACCAGACGTGTTTTTTTTCTTGCACTCCGCTTCTTTCTTTTATCTTTTACAAACAACCGGTGTTTGGCCTAATAAATTTACCAAATATATTCTTAACATATTTGCTATACAAATTCGCGGGTGCATGCCTAGTTTTTGTGTCAAAACACAACGTTTTTAATCAATTTTGTGCGTCGGTTAATTGTGTTTTTAGTTGTTGCTTCCAGTAAGTAAGAAAAATACATTTGGCCGCTCTCCTGTTTTATTTTTTTTGTCTAGAAACTCTCTCTCTCTCTATCACCCAAACTCAACTAACTGTTCTTTTTTCTCTCTCGCTTTTAAACCTTTTGTGCAGTAGCTCTCTCCCTTACAAGCTGCTGCAGTAGTTCTCTCTCTTTTTTTTCGATTTCTTCTTTAGGCATAGTTTTTAAAAACTGCTGCCCTGTGGTCTGATTGCTTTTTGTTTTGAACTTTTTTTTGTTCTCCAAAAAAAATTTAAAACACAGCCGAACATACCTTGCTGGCTTTGCGACATCGTAGTGCACGCAAAGTGTGCAGGTATTTGCTGCAGTGTGGGTGATGCCATCTCACAACGCAACTGTCTGAGTTGTGAGTAATGCCGTGCGGTCGAAAATAAGATGCGCTCGTTTTATGAGGCAGACGAGGAGTGGCTTTAAGGAGCTGATCGTGGACTCTAAAACGCAATACGATCGGCTCTTAGCCATGTTCAGCAGTTCAGCAGTTTACAGCTGCTTGCTGAGTCTCCGCGGCGCAAGAAGTCCAATGCGCGAGACTTGCAAGGGCCAACTGCCTCAGGGCCGCCGGCATCTGAAAAACTAACTCCGACCACTACGCCAGTTACAGCAGTTGATTTCGTTTGCCACTCCAAGGGCAACGATCGCTGCTGGTGATGCAGATTCGGTAGCCGAATGCATCGTCTCGGAGAACATGCAGCCGACTGTAGCGTTCGTGTCCGTAGAGTCCGTACCAAACTCCATAGCTATCCCATCCATTACGAACCAGCCAGTTGTTGTACGTCCGGGACCACCGGATATTGGCATCACAGGTACCGCACCTGTGGTGCCAAAACCACTGGTGGGTGTCCCACCAAAGTGGCAAGTTTTTGTCTCTCGGCTTGCCCCTGATCTCACATCTAATGATGTAACTGCTTTTTATACAAAGCAAAATAAAAAGCCGAAGGCCTAAAGGTGGAGAAGTTTAATTTCGCTTATGCCATGGAGATAGCTTCTTTTTAAGATAAGCGTCTCCCCATCTCATTTCGACACCATTTGTTGTGCCAATTTTTGGCCGGAGCACTTGGTTGTGAAAGAGTATAAGGCTAAGAAGAAGAATGGGCCCCCATAACTCTCCCCGGCAGTCAGAGCAGCGCTCCATCCTCATCTTCCCGCTCTACTTCAACCCATCCAAAAATCTAGTTTCCTCTCTTTTAATTACTTACCAGAATGCTAGAGGCTTACGTACTAAGCTCAGCACTCTCTATCTTGAAAGTTTCACATTTTTGTCCCATATTATTGTGTTAACTGAAACCTGGTTAAAGCCGGACATTCTTAGTTCCGAAGTTTCGGCAGATCGGTACGCAATATTAGAAATGACCGTTTGTCTCGCCGTGGAGGAGGGGTCCTCATCGCAGTGGACTCTAACTTCACGTCGGTACATTTCATATTCCAGGTTCAACAAGACCTGGAATTCTTGTGCATAAAACTGATTCTTCCAGCCTTTTCTATTTTCATTACCTGCTCGTACATTCCACCGTCTTTGGATATCTCTATATACGAGCAGCACCTGTCCGCTTTTAAAAACTGTTTCTTCCTCGCTTTCAGATAAAGACCACATGATAGTTCTGGGGATTTCAATTTGCCAGGCACTGTTTGGTCTTCCGTAAACGAGTCGAATAACCTTGTGCCCATATCACGACATGACTTTTTGACGGCTTGCTAGACCTGTCCCTGTATCAAGTCAACCATGTGAAAAAATTCCTTGGGTCGATTGCTTTCGATCTGTGTGCTTCGTCTCGGGTCCGACCATAGCGTTGTTAACCCGAGCCCTTCCGCTCACTATACTGTAAAGATGAAGAACACTTTTCACATGATGTATTTAAAAAGGTTTTATTAAAACACAAACGTCTTGTGACGTTGCTGGCTATTATTCGACTGTGTTGTCGATATGTGAAAAGATTGATCTTAGGTCTAACAATTTGGGTTTTATATAAGTACTAGCAAACCCGGCGAACTCCGTTTCGCCACCAGATGGCTTCGTTTTATGTAACATTTCGTTTGGGGATTAAAAGATGAAGAACAATTTTTTGTTTGTTTTATATTTGAAAAGAAAAATTTCATTTCGATTACAAAAATGAAGTGTTATTTAGTTGAACTTCTCTAAGTAAATGAAAGTGAATCCAAAGTAAATACTGAATCGAAGCTTTATGCGTTTTCGCAAATTATCCGTTTCATTGAAGTGCTCTTTGGTAAACCACATTTTTATTTTTTTGGTCTGACGTTAACACAAACAAAGCGGATGGTTTCCCAACTCGTGAACACGCAACGTATAACTGCCCATGTGAAAAAACAATGATTTTCTAAATTTATCCCGCAAACACTAAGCGATTTTGCCTTGCGACTTGTTAATTGTCATTGCGAACGCAAGGCGAACTGGAAATTGCAAATCGTTTGAACTCAAACGGAAGATTAGTCGGAATCATTGGTATTCGAGGAATACATACATTTTCACCTGCGTACTTTCCGTTAATAATGGTTCCCTCAATCAAATTCGGCATTAGTCTTTTTACCGAAAGTCGAGTACCGTTGCAATGTCGCGGTGGATTCAAATTACGCAATTTCATAATAACTGTACCAACTTTGAGTTGCAAGTTATGTGGTGGAAATCCTGGTAGCTCCAGAGAGTTCAAAAACTCCGTTGGATAATTTACAACATCATCGGGATTTGTTATTGAATCAACGGATTTGTATGTCACCAAATCGCCAGCGATTTTTGATTGCATTTGTGAAATTTAGTGCTTGTACATCATTATTCTTTTGCGGCAAGAATTGCTCGTTGACTTAACCAAGCATGATTCTGATAATTCTCACTAATGTTTGGGAAAACATTTTCAATAAGAGCCAATTGAGAGTCTACAAATCGGCAAAAAGTCGTTGGTAAGAGTAATTAATCCAGATGTCGCATCAACTGGGACTTTTCCATTTCAACAGCTAACAATTGTTTGGAAAATTGTGCAGCACTTTGATCATTTTGAAGTTGAACTCTCATATTAGTGGTTAGCGATAATGTTTTTACGTTATTCCATAAAGGTGATACCTTCAGGCAAGCATTTAATTCATCTGCAGGCGTTCCACGTGGAATTACTGGCAACGTCTGCCTGAAATCGCTCGCCTGAAATCGCCTGCCAATAATATCACCAAGCCCCAAAGATATTATTATTTCGCCGAAGATCCTTCAGTGTGAAGTTAAGTGCGTCAAGTGATTTCTTATGTGCCATTGTGCACTCATCCCAAACAATGAGCTTGCATTGCATCAACAATTTTCCCATTGCACTGGATCGGGAAATATTGCATGTTGGAGTATCAATTGTGTTTAAATTGAGTGGCAACTTAAGCGCAGAATGTGCCGCCATCTAGAAGAGTCGCCGCAATTCCAGATGATGCTAACGCCAAAGCTATGTCACATCTTGATCGAATAGTAGCAAAATCAATGAAATGACAAATGTTTTCCCTGTTCCTCCAGGTGCGTCCAGGAAGAATAGACCACCAGTGTTATTGTCCACCGCTTGCATTAATGTTTCGTATACTTGCTTTTGCTGTTCATTCAGCAACGATAAACGCCGACGATAAACTGGATATCCATCGTTCCCTGTGACTGTTTCAGCAACTAACGGTCGCGGATATCGTTTTGTGCACTTTCCATCAGCCATGCAAGGCGATAATGGATTTAATGCACCGCACGGTCCATGCACCATCTGTGTCGTCACAATGTCGTGTAGGTAAGGATCAGTGACTGGATCAGGAATTTCAGCTGATATGATGTCATCCACTTCATTTGAACGTAATTTGTTCAACAACCAAATTAGGATATGAGCATGCAGTAGTCCACGCTGTTGCCATTCCACCGAGTACATATAACAACGTGTGTCACCAAAAACTCGATACTTAGTAAGCACATCCATCATAACCTTGAGTTTTTGCTGAAATACTCTGGCGATTATGTCATGGCGATCTTGCGGTTTTTGGCCCGGTTCCAATTCACGTTCAATTTCCTTCCACTTCGGATTGCATGTGAACGTAATAAATAGATCCGGTGTTCCATAATTTCGCACGTACGTCATAGCGTCTTGGGCGTATTCGTGCATGTGGCGTGGGCTTCCGATATAAGATGATGGGAGAATCGTCAGACGTCCAATATTTTGAACATCACCATCTGAATGAATAGCATCATGTAAGTGTATATAGTCCTCAGATCGTAGCTTTGCCTGATTGAATCGGATATACGCTAAACGTTCGGTCTCGACTTTAACATACATGTCGACAGCGAATTGCTGGAATAGCCGACGGCACTTTAGAATGACATTCTCCTCATGTGTACGAATCATCATACGATACGCATAGTAATTCATTGCACTTAGATTTTTATTCGTTGATACGCCTGAAAATGCAAAATTAAATGAATTGTTAATGGAAACCAATAATAGCAATAATTATTGTGTGAATATTGTACCTGTAATTGGATCGACCATCTTCAACGTGATGTCGTATCCGTCTTGCCCTTACCAATAAATGATTGGATATTGTAACGCATCGTACAAACGATGTGTCTCGTTTACACGAAGCATGATATTGCTTCTTCGCTGAACGACAATGTCTCGCGACTTAGTTTGATCGCCTACACAATTGCAGCAACATCAATAACGGTGGGTGCAATGAATCTTCGCACATGTTCACCTGTTGGTGTACAATCCGCTCTTATGACAAATTTGTGCGTATCCGATGGCATTCGTTCCAATGCTGTTTTGAACATATTAACCACAGCATTATTTGCGTGAAAAAATGCTTTGCAACTGTTCAATAATTCGTCTCTTTAAATGTTGTGTTCTCTGTATATTGCACCGCACATTCAGCTGATCCACCATCGACGCAATGAAGTATAATTGGAGAAATTGATGCGGTTCATCTGGTGTTGGCACCATTGAACCATGCAAATGATATATTTGTCCTTGAATCTTTAATTACAAACAATCATTTGTTGAAGAATACGGTGTAACTTCTGATCGTTTTATGGTGTAGTGTGTGGTGTATATGTAGTTGTTACGTGTTGCAATTCATTGTGTTGGTGTGAGTGATTGGTTATGTGTGTTGTATCTTTTTACCTTGCAAGTCGGCATGAAGCCGCCTTCTCGAATGATATTAGCTCCAAAGGAAGTCATGCGAAAGCAGTTATTGTATTCAAGGATGTATTGAAGAAAATGGCTGGAATCGGGATCACTTCCATCGAACAATGGTTTCAGTGGCTGTGGTGGTGTAAGTAATGGATCCAGTTTGACTTTTCCACTTGCGGAGCACAGTCCAGCCGTTTCTCTTTTGAACTTTAACGCATTGCAATATCGGCATATAGACGTCATTGGTCCAATATCTAAATTTTCATCATCACTGTAGTTCGCAGTGGGATCATATTGGAATGCCAATGATCTTCGTGTCCTCACGTGTTCTCTTATTATGTTTTGTCTTTCTATTAAGTTCTGTAAATACACTTGTTGCTGGCTTGCATGTCTTGTGCGGAGGCCGATGTTCGAACGTCGTCTTAAAGGCATTTTGGACTGTGGACAGAGTGGTGAATTCAACCTCAAATGCACGATCGACATAATTTACACAGTTCAACTTACCACCTTAAAGACAAATGCCTGTTCACAATACACGTGATTGATTTGATGGTTTCAATAGAAATATGAGGAAACGAATAACTTTTTTAAATTTATTTTTCACAGTGAACACAATCCCGGTTTGTCACATGAAATTAACTGAGCAGAGAATAATGAGTAGCTGTCAAGCAATGTATTACGCACCGGCGCCTACTTAAAATATTGGTTTGTAGTACATGCTATGTATCATAGATGGCGCTCTATTTAATATATAGTAGATAATACAAATACATTTTCCCGCTTTTCTATTAAAATTTTCGTGAATTTTCTTTTGCTATCATTCTCACGGAGCCCGAGACCTTTCCAACGAATGCAAAACCGTGGAAATCGGTTCGTGCGTTCTGGGGTTATTACGTCATTAAGAAACCCGACTTATTTTATATATTAGATATAAATTTTATTTTTTTTTGATTGAATAATAAAAAAAATAATAATAGAATACAACAATACAAGAAATAAGAAAAAGTTATGAGAGTAACGAATCACTATGGTGATTTCATTATTATTTATTAATGAACTACTATGGTGGCCAACCATACTCTACTTCTCTCAGGATAGATTTGTCCTTTTTTTTTTTCTACTCATTAAAATTGTTTCTTGTTTTGTCATTCTTTTATAATAATATTATCGTTAGGTTCTATTTCTATGACCTCAAATGGTCCTATATATACTGGATCTAACTTGTGTCGTCCTGTTTCATTTCTTAATAATACTTTATCTCCTATGTTTAATATGAAATTTAAACAGTTTTTATCGTAATTGACTTTTTGTTTCTGTTTCCTGGATTCTAACATTAATCTAGCTCTTTTAACAGCTTGATCTAGTCTAAATTTTGATTCTTTAGCGTAATCATCATTATATTATAAAGGGGATCTATTCTATCTATGCTATTGAAATGTTTTGGTAAGTTCGATGTCTTACCGAAAACTAATTCATATGGACAATAATCATGTGCCATAGAGGGTGTTGTGTTGAAGCAGTATACGAAGTATTGTAGCCATACATCCCAATCTGTTTTGTCAGTTGAAATGTATGAGCGTATAAACGCATTAAATGTTCTGTGGCTTCGCTCCACGGTTCCTACAGTCTGGTGATGATGTGCAGTGGATGTTATGTGTTGAATATTTCAGTTTTTACATAAATCTTCAATTATTGAATTTTTATACTCCGTTGCCATGTCCGTAATGAACGTCTTCATTGTATCGTACTTTAGAATAAAATCTTTAAACATAGCTTTAGCTACTGTTTTTGCACTTTTGTTCTTGATCGGTATGGCAACAAGGTATTTTGTCAAGTCGCAGATGCACACTGAGCCCATCATCCGGGGAATGGTTGGAATTTTTGAAAGATGTGAAACACCGATTCACATTGGCACCATCCACCATCCACCATCCACCATCCATGAGAAACCATCCATCCGGTGAAAATTTGTTTACGTTTGTAATTAAAATGAATTTAAATGACATTGCAATGGTTGTAAATGTGATTCAGCAGCAAAACATATTCTTGCACAAGCTAATCATGTTGCTGGACATGGATGATGATGATGAGGACAACTTTGACGAGGAGGAGATAATAGAATGGATATCTGTTTTGAAAACACTGAAGCCAGGAAGGTTGTGGTCATTTGTAAGCACTCACTACTACTAAATGACACCAAAAGGATAGCCATCATAAAACAATAGTGCCATTATATTGTGCTGTTGTATTTTGCACAATATGTTAAACATGCATAACAGCTCAATTAATGAAAGTTGGGAACTTATTTTAAGTGAGCAGAGAGAACAACCCCATCGCAGCAATATTTCTGCTGATTATAATCATTCAGCAGAACATATACGATCTGCAATTGCAAACATATTGTGTAAATAGAATAAATTTAAATAGTTAGTTTTAATCATTTATTAAAATTACTTAAATTTAAACTGACAAGAAATTTATTATAACTACTGCTGTTTGTTTTCTCTTAAAATTGCATAAAATCCGTTTGAAACGTCGTCTGGGTGCGGATCAGCTCCTCGAGGAGATCCTCCTGCCTCTTGTGGTGATCCTCCTGCTTTTATGATGCTCCTTCTGTTTTGTGAGATCTGATGGGTTTTTTTGTTGTTTTTAATATATTCCTGTCTGTCATTGTTTACATTTTCGTGGAGAATTCCGATTTTTGTTGTGAATGTCAAATATTTATAGTTGCATTTGACAATTATCGAAAAAATACCGCACAGAAACGTGCGAATTAGGAACATCCCAGATGGATGGTGGAATAACTGGGGAAATTTTCGGAACGGCAAAACCTTACGGACCATCCCCGAAATGGATGGTGGATGGTCGTCAGTGTGAAAATTCGTTTCCTTGTTCTGATTTGGGAAATTACCCTATCAAAAGCCATTTATGGTGTTTCAGTTATTGTCAATGGGGTCTTGGTATGTTTAGTCGTTTTGGACTTTTGGCATTTTGGACATTTTTCTTACATAAGCTGTAATTTGACGTGTCATTTTTTTCCTTCTTATTTTCGATAATGTTTTAGCTATACCTGTATGACCTCCCTGAATTGGATCGTCATGGAATGTAGACAGTATCTCTTTTTTTTTTTATTTTTATTTTTATTGTGGCCACCGGCTTGAGTAGCGCTTCTCTTAAATTCTTTAATATTTTATAGCCCTTGTGCTTGAAAGAATCTATTGATCCATTGGTATAAAGGTCGCTAACTTTAATTCTTACAATTATTTTTTTCCATGTTTAAAGAAACATTTAGTCGAAGATAAATGTAAGGTCACTACTTTTTTAACATCATCATTTTGTATGACGTTGTATATATTGGGCTTTGAAGAGATCGATTGCTTATGCAATTCTGTGTTTGAACCTGCGCAGGTTTTTTTGTCTACTTTGATTTCTTGTAGTGACTTTTAGTACTGTGTTGGTGGTTTTGTATATTCTTCAAGTCTGTAATGGTTATTCTTGATAACGCATCTGCTATATGGTTGTCCTTTCCTTAAGATACTCCACAGTAAAATCATATTCCTCCAAGTCTAGTCTCATACGTGTTAATTTTGAGCTAGGGTTTATCATAGAAAATAAATAGGTCAGTGGCCTATGGTCAGTTTTGACAGTGAAATGTTTGCCATAGATGTATGGTCGAAAATGATTTATTGCCCAATGTATTACTGCTAATTCTTGCTCTGTTGTGTTTTTTATTGCTTTCTCCCTTTGTGAATGATCTTGATGCATACGCTACTGGTAGCTGTGTTCCATTATAATTTTTGTGTTACAGCTCCACATGCTTGTTTACTTGCATCCGTTGTTATACAAAATTCTTTGCTGAAATCTGGATATTGCAGTAATGTTGGTTTCATCAATTGTACTTTTAAATAATCGAATGCTTTCTGAAATTTATTTGTCCATTCGAATTTAACATATTTTTTACATAATCTTGTTATGTGGCATGAATAATCGGAAAAATTTTTTAAGGAAACGTCTATAATAATTGCAAAATGCAACGAATCTTCTAGCGCTATCTGTGTCCGTTGGGACTGGGTATTTCTCTATGACGTCGTTTTTCTTGTCGTCTGGTAAAATACCTTTATCAGTACACTTATGACCTAGAAAGGTTACTTCGTGTCTGAAGAATGAGCACTTTTCAGGGTGCAGTTTAAGGTTGTGTTTCCTACACAAATCAAAAACGCTGGTGAGGTTTTTAATCATATGTTTTCGGAACAACCGATGACAATGAGGTCATCCATATACAAGAATGCTTAAAACGTTCGATACTTGAAAATGCAATTGTCATCATTCTTTGAAAAGAATTTGGCGCTATTTTTAAACCATATGGTAATCGGGTGATGCGATGGGAGCCATTGCTCGTTGAAAAGGACGTTATATTTCTTGAAATTTCTTCAAGTTCTATTTGATGAAAGCTTGACATCAGATCTAGACATGAGAAGTATTTAGCTCTACCTAATTGATCAAGAATATCATCTATTCTTGGAAGTGGAAATTTATCTGATAATACTTTTGTTTAATTGGCGGTAGTTGATCACTAGGCGCCATCGTTTACTATCTGAATTCGGTAATGATTTTTTCGGGACTATTAATAATGGACTGTTGTATTCTGAGACTGAGGGCTCTACTCTTTTGTCTTTTATTAGCTTTTCTACTTGCTTTATGACTTCCTTTTTTGACTGTGGGGAATTCTATAGTTTTTTATATATATCGGTTCATCATCTTTTCTTTCTTATCTTTTTTGTTTACAAAATTATTAGTTGATATCGATTCGGTTTCTTTTTCCGAATATATCACAGTATTTGGTGCATAGTTCTGTAAGAATGGTTTTGAACTGAGTGGGAAAATTTTTCTCTAACTTGTTTTAAAATTTCGGTCTGACTATTATTATTGGGATTGGAATTTAATATGTCGTAATCATCAAATGGTTCGAATTTTATTGTATTTAATTTAATGATTTCATTTGTATTTGTTGTATTCAGAATTCGGACGAAGGTGTTTTGAGAGTCTGAAATAGAGTTTCCAATGTATACTCCATTTTGAATTTCTTGATTTGGAATGAATATGTCGTAGAGTAGTCGTTATTATGTTAAGTTTGAATTCACACTTCCGTTAAATTAACATATCCAAATGAGTAAAATATGTTAATGTTAAGTAACAATGTTAAAAATTATATTAGTGTTGGTAAAAGATGAATAAAGAAAGAGAGAGAGACAAAAGGAGTGTGCGTGATGCTTTGATAGTTGCGTAAAGGCGAGGTCCGAGCGAGACAGCTATACGGACTGAGCGTGGCTCGGTTGTGCGAACTAGTTCTGAACTGGCCCGGTATGCGTGAGCGAACACATGGCAGACGGCTATTATAAAAAAAAGAAGCGGAACTATACACAACTGCGACTCGCTGCATCTTTAAAAAGTAAAATAAAATTATGGCAAACGATAAGGAAACTAATTCTCCTACATCAGAAGTGGGATCGCCACAGCCACAGCATCCTGAAATCATGCTGCAACTGTTGGAAGCACAAAACCAAAAGTTTTTGGAATTGCTGAAGGCCATGCAGACCCCGGCAACAACAACAGCTCGAGAGACTTCAGTGACGCTGCCTACGTTCAACCCCGAATCTGCTGGTGCTGACGCTGCAGCATGGTGTAAAACTGCGAATATGATTCTGACCGAGCATCCACTGGAGGGCAGTGCATTGGTGATGACCCTCAGTAAGTCACTAGCTGGAAGCGCGTCCCAATGGCTGTCGCAAATTTGCTACGTTGGAATGACGTGGCCGCAGTTCCTAGAGTTGTTCACACACCGATATGAGAGTGCAGACACGCCAGCCGCCATTTTGTTTAACCTACTAAACGGGCGTCCGAGTGCAAACGAGTGTTTGTCTGTATACTGTAGCCGCAGGGACGTCATTGATGGCAAAATGGAGTTCGATGACTGTCGAAGAGATGGCAGTGTCGCTTGTGATGGCACATGCATCGCAGATTGACACAAGGCTTCAGAGTCTGCTATATACACAAACAATAAAGACGCTCAGCAAACTGCAGCAGCAACTGAAGGCATGTGCATTTGGCAAGCGGGAAGAATGTCTTGTGAGAAGAGCTGTTAGTCAACATGAGCTGTTAACTCTATGGGTTACGATAGCTACGATAGCTCGATAGACATCGATATCAACAGAGGCGATACTTCACTTTAGAAGTGGAAGCGAACAAGATAGCACGTGTCGAAGAAAACCTATTTTACAATTAATTCACTCTACATATATTTTTCAACTTGTTATATCCAATAAACACTACTATACTACTCACAAGCCATCCCTTCACAGTTCAGAAGTGGGATTAGTAGAGTTGTTATGTGCAGAGCGTAAAATTTTAAGAGAAACTCAAGAAAAGCAGCAAGAGTCGTTGGCGTGGGAAGTTTGCAATGGGATGTGTTCCCTAAGGTCTGTGTGACCAAGAAAATTGCAAATTACGGAGGTGTTCCTTTTCTACGTGGCAGACGGATTCAATGTTCAGCGATCAGGAACCTTAGTGGACCTGGAAAGAAAGAGTCTCAAGAAATTGCGTCAGGAATCTGTGTGAGCCTGGTGTTATACAGTCATACATACAAAGGGCTTGTGTGTATATGTAGCGTCGTTGTGAAATTCACAAGTTGAAGCCCAAAGTTGTGAAATACAGACATATCAGTGCAGGTTAAAAGCAGACAAAATCATTGAGAAGGAGAGACGATCATATTAACGAAAATGGTCAAAATAGCGGGACTTAAGGTGGACCAGTTACAGTTCCTGGTACGAGAGAGGAACTTGGCAGTGTCGGGCTCTAGAGCCGAATTAGTACAACGACTAATTGATTTTGAGAAATCCGAGGACGTAGAGATGCCACAAGCAGCTGGAATCAGTAGTCCATATGAGGAGGGAGACGCTGACGTCACAAGCGGCGACAATTTCACAAATGCAGAATGAAATGACAGAGCTGAAGAATATGATGGTTCAGTTGGTCATCATGCAAAGGAAAAACGCAGAAGCAACAGCATTAGCAACAACAACAAAACAGCAGCCGCAGATCAGAGAAGAAAATACCGAAGGTATGTCCCACGACATTAACCCTGGTAGACAGGCTACCAACAACGTAAGGCAAGCGTCGGTCAAGGAAATTGCGAATACCTTACCGAACTATGACCCCAGCGACGATGACGCCATCTCCGTGGACCAGTTCATCGATCGTGTCAACAAGGTAGTTGATGCGTACCAATGGGACGAGAAAGGCTCAAGGGTCCCGCTAAGATGTGGCTCGACTCGTCGCCGGTTCTACACACCATGTTGAGGGGCAGTAGCGCTGTTAGCGGAGGTAACAGCGCGCTGTTAGCTCGAGCGCTCTCTCATGTTGTTCGCTCGCGCACTTGGCGCAGTCGACTCGGCTCTTCACCATGGGCTCTAGCCGTAGGCCTAGCTTTGACCTGTTACTCGCTCTTCAAAAGACGAACACAGCCGCAACTACCAAAACCAGCCCCAAATTGTGAACCCCTTTACTCACAATAAATACAAGCCGTATTAAATTGACGCCCCCGATCTTTTTTACTGGGAATATTGCCGGGACATCCACCCTCCTACAAACATTGGTCCTTCGAGCCGGATCTTCGCCTTCCCTATAAGGAGGAGTCCAACCTGCAAGCATCGGTGGATTACATCGCTACTTCCCAAGATAAGTACGACTTCGTCTCCCGATTGGTTTTATTCCCCGCAAGTCCGCGTTCCGTTATATATGTATATATATTCTTATATACATATCTTCATCATTTTGGGTTCCATCCTCTTTCGCCAACGCCATATTCTCGGCGATTCCGGCTGCTCTCAATTTCTTTATCTACCACTACCAGTGCTGCGGTAGTTTTTTCCGATTCCGTTTTTTTGTGTTTGTTTGTGCGTGCAGTGAGTTTATTTAAATTAAATTAAATAAAAGCACCTATATCCAGGTGCACCCCAGTGCAGTGAAGCATATGTGCATTCAAAGTCGTAAGAGCGGACCCGCAGCGACATAATTACAGACACATAATTACATACTTCGCTACATGCGTTACACACATACATCGGCACACTCCGAGTGCAAAACATAATAAAATTAAAGTGTTTTATTTCATATATATACACATATCCACATTTATGTCCATACATATATACATTTATTTCCATAGTTATCCGCAATATATTTATATTGCCAACTATATATATGTACCTAAAATAACCCTACGCACATACAAGAAAATACCACGTTCCGTATTTAAATACCGTATTCCACACATACATTCCGCGCATATCCACATACATTTAACAATAAATTCTGCGATTCCGAACAGTTAAGATATTAAGATATATTAAGATATTAAGATTCCAATTAAGTTAAGATATAATATTATCTCCAATTCCGTAATAAATTATCCTCAACCCAGGCACAGCGCATTTCCATAGCTATTTCGCATTTTTTCGTGCCAATTTGTTGGAGTTGTGTGTCTATGTATATGTTCCGAACTAGAGGTGACAACGTGTAAGGTTAACTATCGGTATCACGAACACCGACAAATAAAACAAATAAATTCAAGCCGCCGAATTATCCAAAAATACAAAGTGTTACGTTGGTTCCGCTTCAATTAAAAAGCCGACTGTACAAGGAATAATTATTTTTTTGTTATTTCATATCCAGTGGCAATTAGTTTCTTGGGCCCATTCCTCGTGCTTGTGATTCCTATCGGATCTACAGCCGCTGCAACTGAACACGAAAGATAACAATTTCGTACGCAATGCTTCCGAGAAAAATATTATTTGCCCACTGCACAAGTCCGTCAAAAGGTAAACGGAGTAGCGCCGCACTAACAATATTTTTTAAATATTGTCACAACCAGTGTGAACGTTCCTCTCCTCGGCGGGTATCAATTGATCCACTCATTGTTTGGGAACCTCGATCCAGAGCGACCCCAAATAATCCGAGTCGGTATTGAAAATTGTTGTCCGACACAGAGCGAGGCCTTTTCTTTTCCATTCACCCAGCAGTGGGTTTCTCTTTTTCGTATTTACGGAAGTTATTGCCTTCTGTTGTGGTGCCCTGCCCAGCCTAAGTTTTTGTTTTCCTTCCGTCAATCCGACTTCAGCTTCAGACTTCGCAGCCACACTCTGCGCGTGGGCGTACGTAGTATGCCAACGGGTGACAAGGGACAGCAAAGGGTTTCTGGCTGCGACCTCTCCACGTCGGCTACGCGCCTCTTCCGCCTCAGGAACTACCCCCCTCAGAGAGGATCAAGTCGTCAGTCACTCCCAGAGCAGCCAGTAGCAGCCCTGCTGCCAGGACCAAATCGGTTCTCTTCCCGTCTCCCGTCACTCTCAAGGTGCCAGCTCGCATCCAAGACGATCTCACCAGCTCTTCCGTTTTCAGTCCCGTCAGCTCGAGACCCGTTATTAAAATGGCTCAATCCGCCACCACTACGGCACGAACAAGATTAGCCGCCGCCATCGGCCGTCTGGCTTATTTGGAAGCGCGCATCACTGCCGCTCCATCCGCATCTCTTTCCGAGGTTCGCCGAGGACAAATTCTGAGTATGTGGGCGGATGTCGAGGCCGAGTACAAAGCGTGCTCCGCAGTGATGGTGGACGAGGATCCAAGGGTCCAAGAGGACATCCGAGATAAGTACGGCGAGTGTTATGGGGTATTTGAGCAGTGCCTCGCTAATCTCAATACTCAGCTGGCCCAAACATCAGTCAATCCGTCTGCACCGCAGACTTACCAGGGCGGCTGTCGACTTCCCCTGCGACATCAAGGTCTTCACAGGAGATTACGTCCGTTGGCCTACTTTCCGAGATTTATTTACGGCAATTTATATCAATAATTCTAGGCTGTCTCCGGTAGAGAAGCTATATCATCTCACCGCTAAGACAAGTGGCGATCCGAAGGCCATAGTCGAAAAGTCCCCGCTCACAAACGATGGGTTCGAGGCGGCATGGTCGGCCCTCCGAAACCGATATGAAAATAATCGGCTCCTGGTGACCAACCAGATCAATATTCTGCTCTTTCTGCCTCGCGTCGAGTCTGAGACCAGCCGAGCTTTGAAAGAGCTTCAAAGCACGATACAAGGGGGTCCTCACCGCTCTTGCTCACTCCAAGGTCTGCACGGACAACTGGGATAGCCTCCTTGTGACTATCTGTGCCTCCAAGTTGCCGAAGTCCCGGTCCCTGTGGGAAGCATCCGTCACCGACAAGAAAGAGGTTCCTCCATGGGCGGAAATCGACGCCTTCCTCACTCAGCGCTATTTGACGCTAGAGGCCATGGAGAGCGACCCGTCCACTTCCATAGGCCATCCGAACCCACCACTGTCCAAAGGTACCCTGAATTCGCAGCCCTCCGGAAGCAACTCCGACCCGTTCCGGTCTCAGGGGAGTCCCGTGCCCAGGAAGTTTCACTCCTTCCAGACACAAGTGAGTCAAAAAGAGAAGAACGTGTGATCTCTGCTCTAAAGAGAACCATCCGATCCGACTTTGTCCGCACTTCCTACAGATGACCGTGGATGCACGGGCCAGTTGCTTTAAAAAAGGCAGCTGTGCTTGAACTGTTTCGCGAGAGGGCACCAGCTCCGGGAATGCCAAAGCGCCCACAGTTGCTTCACTTGTGGAGCCCGCCACCACACGCTTCTACATCGGGGTACCTCGGCTCCCAGCGAATTGACTTCCGCGACCGCGGAGGAGTCCGGTTCCTCCGTCGCTCCAGCCAACGTTCAGAACTATTTTTCCTCGGGAAGAAGAGCGGTGCTTCTCGGCACTGCGATGATCAACATTTGCCACCGAGGGACAAATTTCCGTGCCCGCGCTCTAATCGACTCGGGAGGCCGAGGCAACGTTCATAACGGAACGTCTCTTTAATATCATTCAACTACCATTCCGCCTTATTCAGGCCCAAGTTTCAAGCTTTAATCATACTGTAGCAGCTCAGTCCAAGAAGCTCTGTGATGTTTCCATTCGCTCCCTGGTTACGCCGAGCGTACAGTTAAACGCCACGGCCTACGTCCTGCCAGAGATCGCCGGCAATCTTCCTTCATATCCGATCCCGCAGAACGCGCTGCGAGACTTGCCGAACCTGCCATTGGCAGACCCTACGTTTTATGAGAGCTCACAGATAGACGTTCTGATCGGAGCCGATCTCCTTCCGTCCGTATTGTTAAGCGGATCACAGACCGACATCTGTGGCTCCCTCCTCGGACAGGAAACTATCTTTTGGGTGGGTGCTTACCGGTCCATTGCCGTGCTGTTCCTGACCAGATTGCATCCTTCTCCACTCGACTTTCCCACGTCCGCGACGCTCCGTTAGACAAACTTCTCACAAAGTTTTGGGAGGTGGTGGATCTACCTATCAAGGTAGTAGGAGAGTCGGACTCTTTTGCGAAAGCCATTTTATTCGAACCACGTCAAGAACGTCAAGCGGGAAGTACGTGGTAACACTGCCGTTTCGTGACCCCGCTCATTGTGGGTCAGGCCTGGGGCATTCAAGGTCCATTGCCCTAGCTCAGTTTCTCCGAAATGAGAATCGGCTAAAGAGAAACGTTCCATTTCAAGAGCAGTATAACTCTGTGATCCGTGAATATTTAGATCTCGACCATATGACAGAGGTTTCGTCCACTAATGATTCCGCCAATTATTATCTCGTGCGGTAATCAAGCCGGAGAGCACTACTACGAAAGTCCGCGTGGTATTCAACGCGTCCAGCTCTTCTGCGAACGGTACGAGCTTGAACGATCTGCTTTATGCTGGTCCGGTCCTCCAATCCGATTTAACCATCCAAATCCTGAAGTGGCGCTGTTAAGCTATCAAGCGTTTTTAATAGCTGTTGTAATTTGTCTTTTAAGTAAAGAGTCAATATAATTCAATTGGAACTACAATTTTATGTATTTTATTTTATTTATATTTATAATAAGTAGCGGCAGTACGCGTTTGTGGGTGAAGTAGACAATAATCCGAAAGCGATGATGATCAGGTCCAGACAGAAAAAAATGCAGAGCCAAGGGTAGGAAAACCCTATGCCTTATGCATATGGTCTTAGGGAGAGCGTGAGAGCATCATAGAGCAGCTCGGCGCGGTTTCTGAGCCGAACATGTGCGGTAGACGAAGAGCGTAAGAGAGTTGCTTTGACGCAGCAGGTGCACAAACAGACATAAATGACAGACCGGCCGCTGGCGGGCGTTATGCTGCCTGACCCGACATACTCCCCCCGTTGGAAGCCTGACTTTCAACAGTATCCTTAAGGGGAAGCAGGCACAGCTTCTTGACGGCTCGCTTGGTGATTCCAGATGGCGTCTTCAGAACAGCGACGCGGGCAACACCATCTCTTCCAGGTAGTAGTTCTACCACCCTAGCTAGGGGCCACTTCATGGGGGGCAGATTTTTTCATCCTTGACGAGGACCACATCTAAGACTGCCAAGTTAGGCTTCGACGTGCGCCACTTTGAGCGTGTTGCAATGACGTGATGTACTCTTCCTTCCATCGAGACCAGAAAAATCTGCTGCAAATATGAAACGCGCTGCCAGCCGTTCAGGCGATTGAATTTTAGCTGAGTTACATCAGGCTCAGCGAACGAAGCAGGAGGTCCGCCATTTAGAAAGTGAGCCGGAGTTAAAACGTCCAGATCGGCAGGATTTTCTGAAATGTATACTAAAGGTCTTGAATTAATAACTGCCGTGATGTGGCATAACAGCGTACGCAGTTCTTCAAATCCAAGCACCGAGGTGCCTATAGCACGATAGAAATGGGTTGTCACTGAGAAACAGGCGCTTTAGATCCAAAAGCTCGTTCCTGGCGCCGACAAAATTGGTTGCATTATCTGACCAGATTTTGTCGCGGCTTTCGTCTGGTGCATATGAACCGCTTTAAACCGTGCAGAAAAAGAGACCGTAGATAGATCCTTGATCAGCTCCAAATGAACCGCCTTAGTTGCGAAGCAAATGAAAACGCAGACATAGCATTTGATTGGAGCCTTGTTGCGTGCTTCCGACTTGTAGAAAAACGGGCCACAGAAATCTATGCCTGTGATCTCAAAGGCATGAGAAATGTCGAGCCGCTCCTTCGGAAGATCCGCCATGATGTGCTCCAATACTCTAGGCTTCATTCGAAAGCATCTTACGCACTTATTTACTGCCTTGGCTACCGTCTTCCCTCTCCCCAATAGGCCAATATTGGGATCGTATTAATCAAGCAGAGATCGAGGTCCAGCGTGCAGATTCCGATCGTGAAAGTGAGAAATTATTGAAAGAGTTAGCGGATGGCTGCTGGGCAAGATGATTGGGATGACGGCCATTAAAATCCAACGAAGATTTTTTTCAGACGGCCATCAACTCTAAGAAGTCCAAAGTGATCAATGAAAGGATTCAATGATACGAGTGAACTAGATGAGAGACCACTCCCTTGGCCCGCAATGATTTCATGTCTTCCCATAGCTCCGTACGCTGAACTAGCCGCACCAACAACTGAGCTCCATGTTCAATATTAGGGACAGTGAGTCCGGGGTGCCGAATCCGGTTGACAAATTTATAAACGTATCCAAAAACGCGTTGCAAGGAAGCAAAAGAGTTAGCATACTTGGAATCAGCTACAATATCCACGTAGGGCGATTTTACCAGCAAAACCTTCCGACGAAGCTCCATAGTTGGCATATCGGGCAACACCGTGGGTGCCCAGTCATCATGGGAGCCACAAAGGAATGGAGGCCCATGAGCCCAAAGGGGTGACTCGCTCAACTCAAGCCCCTCGAGAGAGAATGTCGGCCGGGTTCAAAGCTGTGGGAGCATAATGCCACTCCATTTTGCAGTCAGTTCCTGTATCGTTGCCACTCTATTTGCGACAAATACATTGAATCTGGACGGCTCGTCCCGAATCCAAGAAAGCGCAACCGACGAATCACACCAACAGTAACACCTTCCTTTGAAAACATTCATTCCAGCTATCTCAGATATGAGCCTAGCTAGCAACTCCGCTCCACAAAGCTCCAGCTTTGGTACAGTGAGTGTCTTCAATGGAGCAACACGAGAATTTGCACAAAGCAGGTGACTGGTGGACCGCTGACTCTTCGATACAACATAAATGCAGGCACCATAAGCGTCAATGCTGGCGTCGCAAAATCCGTGAATTTCGAGCTCTGAATTCGGAATAAGTACGAAGCGAGGAAATTCATAGCGTCGAATCTGGCCAAAACTTCTGCATATTTCCTGCCAAGCGGTGTTCAGTGCGGATGGCAAGCTTTCATCCCAGGACAACTTCTCCTTGCACAACTGCTGGAGAAAGATTTTGGCCTTAGTAATGACAGGTCCAGCTAGTCCGAGGGGGTCGTAGAACCGCGCTATTGTTGACAAGACGGAACGCCTGCAGGGATGCAAAGACGAATGTAGGGCCGAAAAAGAGAATAAAATTTTATCAGACACTGGATCCCCAGCAAGTCCTAATGTTTTGGTAAAATCACTGCCATCGTCGAACTTTAAATAGGTTTCCTTGTCCTCCTCCGGAACTCCATTAAGCACAGCAGGGACGTTTGAACACCATTTCCTCAGTCGGAACTGGCCTTTAGACAAAATTCCGGTAGTTTGCTCACGAATGCGGACAGCCTCTTCCTGAGAGCTGGCTCCAGATATGAGGTCATCGACGTAGAAGTCACGGCGAAGGATCTCAGCCCCAATGGGAAACGCTGTCTGCTCATCCGATGCCAGCTGATGCATTCCCGTACAGCTAAAAGGAGGCAGGCTTCGTCCCATACGTAAAGGTATTCAGCTTAAAAACACACGCAACTCCTCTTCCATGGAATTCCTCCACAGAATACACTGCAAACTACTATCCTCGGGTGAAACTCTAACACATCGGTACATCTTGTAAATATCCCCTGTAATCGCAACTGCATATGATCGAAATCTAGCAAGTATGTGAAACAGCGTGGGTTGGATTACGGGCCCGGACATTAAAACGTCGTTTAAAGAATAGCCAGATGAAGTTGATGCGGATCCATCGAAAACGACCCGAAGCTTGGTTGTAGAACTATCCTCTTTCGTGACGCAATGATGAGGCAAAAATATCGACAGGCGTTGATTGACTCAGCCGGAACGAGAGACATGTGGCCTAGGTCAAGGTACTCATTTATGAAGGCAGCATACAGAGACTTTACATCAGTTTGACGATCCAACTTCCGTTCAAGAGATAAGAACCTGCGCAGCGCTTGATGGTAAGATTCTCCCAAGAGATCCAGATTGTATTTTGCAGGCAGCCGAACACAATAATCGCCGGTTTGCAATCGGCGGAAATGCTGAACAAAGTGAGCTTCACAATCTAGCAGTCTTCTTTGGAAGACTTTACTATGACTTCGGTGCAATTTTCCACCTCCCAAAAACGTCTCAGCAGTACCTCAAGTCTCTCGACCAGGTTATCCTCAGTAACTACGACCGGAGTTAGTATTCCGATGACCGAGAGTGCAGGCTAACGTTGACTGAAACTCCATCCGTGACAAAGGTAGAGTCACCTATTCCTGATACCGATGTCGATGATTTTATTTTACGAAGCTGATTTGCAAACCGAGAAGTTATCACGTGAAGCTGCGAGCCGGAGTCAAGCAACGCTCGGCAGGGAACGAAAACTCCGGAACGATTTCTGACCAAGACAGTTGCCGTGGCTAGCAGAACGACATCATTACTGAGATCCTGGGTAATAAGTGCAGAAGATGTAGAAGCTGCAGCAGAGGACTCGGTGATTGGATGCGACGACGTTGACGGAGAAAAAGTGCCAAGTGGCACAGATCCACCTTGGGCTGCAGTAGTTTCAGGGCCTCCGAAGTGCAGGAGGGTGTGGTGCCTACGCCCACAGGTACGGCATTTGCTGGAGCTGCATTGACTCAATCGATGGCCTGCCTTGAGACAATTTTACACACAAAGAAAACCTCTTGGCTTCTTTATGGCGATTTGAGGGGGGCAGTGCTATGAACTGGGGACAATGATTTATTTCATGAGCGCTGTCATTGCACAGCACGCAACCTGATATCGTTTGATTAAAGGCAAATAGATTTAAAATTGTTATGTTTTTTACTCCTGCCCACCTGACTGCTCGGCGTATAGGTTGCCATAGCGAAATCCACGGTTTCCACCGTCCTGCATCGTTGCTCCAAAAATGAGGCCATAGCCTCCCACGACGGAATCAGGTTGACGAAAGCTGCATCCTCTAAACGTTCCTCCCACTTGGCTTGAGTCGCTGGATCAAGTTTACGCAGCAGCACCTGCACAATGATGCATCCTGCGATCTGCTCAGTAGTGCCCAACGCCTGGAGCGCCCGAATATGAGCGTTCAATTTGTCCGATATCTCCCGAAGCATCGACACCGACCCATTCTCCACAGCCTGTAGCCCCAGGATCTCTGTAATGTGCGCCTGAAAAACTAACCGGCTATTATTGAACCTTTTTTCCAACAATTTCAATGCTATATTATAATTGCTGTCAGAAATTTCCAGGGCGCGCACTGTCTCCAACGCCGAATCACGCAGGCAAGATCGCAAATGCTGGAACTTCTCAATATTGGAGAGGTCTGGATGGTTGTCGATAATGATGGTGAACATCGAGTAAAAGTCCGTCCAATCCGCATATCCTCCACTAAAACTTGGCAATCGTATGGGAGGCAGGGATGATGCTGGCCTGCGACGAGGTGGCGGCTGAGAACCAGCAAAACCAGAAGTTACATTTGGTCCAGCAACCGTTGAATGCAAAGGCATGTAGCCGCTAATCCGATCAATTTCACGCCGAATCGAAGCCTTGAGAGCACTGGCAAGCGTTTCAAAACTGTCGCACAGTCCACTGTGAATTTCGCTGCAGTCCAATTCTTCGAGCTCGTTGTGAAATGTCTCAAATTGCCCGATCAGTTTCTCAATCTGCTCCAACTTCCCCACTCGTGTGTAATAATCGGAGACAGCGGCCTCATCTTCCCAAGCGGTAGTCAATCTCTTAACCTTCTCGCAGAGTTCCGTTGAATTCATCCTCAAAAAGACACCCTGTTTTGCTCCCTGGTCACTGGAGTGTTGTTGGCAGCATCCATAGCAGCAGCCGCTCTGAAAACGTTCGTAGCGGGAAGAGGAAAAACAAAAGGCAAAGCGCGTAATAACCGCAAGCGCAATTCGTGTATGCAAGGGCGGGTATGTGTATTTGCTTGTATAGCAGCTATGTGGTCGATGGCACTGGCTATGTACAGGCGAGCGAAACCAGAAAACGAACGGCACTTGAGAATTATTTAGTTTACACTATGTAGTTTGTAATTGCACTAATCAATTAATTATTGCACAATCACGTCGGGGTCACCAAATGTTAAGCTATCAAGCGTTTTTTTAATAGCTCTTCTAATTTGTCTTTTAAGTAAAAGAGTCAAGATAATTCAATTGGAACTACAATTTTATGTACTTTATTTTATTTATATTTATAATAAGTAGCGGCAGTACGCGTTTGTGGGTGAAGTAGACAATAATCCGAAAGCGATGATGATCAGGTCCAGACAGAAAAATGCAGAGCCAAGGGCAGGAACCCTATGCCCTATGCATATGGTCTTAGGGAGAGCGTGAGAGCATCATAGAGTAGCTCGGCGCGGTTTCTGAGCCGAACATGTGCGGTAGACGAAGAGCGTAAGAGAGTTGCTTTGACGCAGCAGGTGCACAAACAGACATAAATGACAGACCGGCCGCTGGCGGGCGTTATGCTGCCTGACCCGACATACTCCCCCGTTGGAAGCCTGACTTTCAACAGTATCCTTAAGGGAAGCAGGCACAGCTTCTTGACGGCTCGCTTGGTGATTCCAGATGGCGTCTTCAGAACAGCGACGCGGGCAACACCATCTCTTCCAGGTAGTAGTTCTACCACCCTAGCTAGGGGCCACTTCATGGGAGGCAGATTTTCATCCTTGACGAGGACCACATCTAAGACCTGCCAAGTTAGGCTTCGACGTGCGCCACTTTGAGCGTGTTGCAATGACGTGATGTACTCTTCCTTCCATCGAGACCAGAAAAATCTGCTGCAAATATGAAACGCGCTGCCAGCCGTTCAGGCGATTGAATTTTAGCTGAGTTACATCAGGCTCAGCGAACGAAGCAGGAGGTCCGCCATTTAGAAAGTGAGCCGGAGTTAAAACGTCCAGATCGGCAGGATTTTCTGAAATGTATACTAAAGGTCTTGAATTAATAACTGCCGTGATGTGGCATAACAGCGTACGCAGTTCTTCAAATGAGGCGCCAAGCACCGAGGTGCCTATAGCACGATAGAAATGGGTTGTCACAGAATTGAGAAACAGGCGCGCTTTAGATCCAAAAGCTCGTTCCTGGCGCCGACAAAATTGGTTGCATTATCTGACCAGATTTGTCGCGGCTTTCGTCTGGTGCATATGAACCGCTTTAAACCGTGCAGAAAAAGAGACCGTAGATAGATCCTTGATCAGCTCCAAATGAACCGCCTTAGTTGCGAAGCAAATGAAAACGCAGACATAGCATTTGATTGGAGCCTTGTTGCGTGCTTCCGACTTGTAGAAAACGGGCCACAGAAATCTATGCCTGTGATCTCAAAGGCATGAGAACCGTCGAGCCGCTCCTTCGGAAGATCCGCCATGATGTGCTCCAATACTCTAGGCTTCATCTGAAAGCATCTTACGCACTTATTTACTGCCTTGGCTACCGTCTTCCTCTCCCCAATAGGCCAATATTGGGATCGTATTAATCCAAGCAGAGATCGAGGTCCAGCGTGCAGATTCCGATCGTGAAAGTGAGAAATTATTGAAAGAGTTAGCGGATGGCTGCTGGGCAAGATGATTGGGATGACGGCCATTAAAATCCAACGAAGATTTTTTCAGACGGCCATCAACTCTAAGAAGTCCAAAGTGATCAATGAAAGGATTCAATGATACGAGTGAACTAGATGAGGAGACCACTCCCTTGGCCCGCAATGATTTCATGTCTTCCCATAGCTCCGTACGCTGAACTAGCCGCACCAACAACTGAGCTCCATGTTCAATATTAGGACAGTGAGTCCGGGGTGCCGAATCCGGTTGACAAATTTATAAACGTATCCAAAAAACGCGTTGCAAGGAAGCAAAAAAGAGTTAGCATACTTGGAATCAGCTACAATATCCACGTAGGGCGATTTTACCAGCAAAACCTTCCGACGAAGCTCCATGGTTGGCATATCTGGCAACACCGTGGGTGCCCAGTCATCATGGGAGCCACAAAGGAATGGAGGCCCATGAGCCCAAAGGGTGACTCGCTCAACTCTACTGGTAGAGCCCCTCGAGAGAGAATGTCGGCCGGGTTCAAAGCTGTGGGAGCATAATGCCACCCCATTTTGCAGTCAGTTCCTGTATCGTTGCCACTCTATTTGCGACAAATACATTGAATCTGGACGGCTCGTCCCGAATCCAAGAAAGCGCAACCGACGAATCACACCAACAGTAACACCTTCCTTTGAAAAAACATTCATTCCAGCTATCTCAGATATGAGCCTAGCTAGCAACTCCGCTCCACAAAGCTCCAGCTTTGGTACAGTGAGTGTCTTCAATGGAGCAACACGAGAATTTGCACAAAGCAGGTGACTGGTGGACCGCTGACTCTTCGATACAACATAAATGCAGGCACCATAAGCGTCAATGCTGGCGTCGCAAAATCCGTGAATTTCGAGCTCTGAATTCGAATAAGTACGAAGCGAGGAAATTCATAGCGTCGAATCTGGCCAAAACTTCTGCATATTTCCTGCCAAGCGGTGTTCAGTGCGGATGGCAAGCTTTCATCCCAGGACAACTTCTCCTTGCACAACTGCTGGAGAAAGATTTTGGCCTTAGTAATGACAGGTCCAGCTAGTCCGAGGGGGTCGTAGAACCGCGCTATTGTTGACAAGACGGAACGCCTGCAGGGGATGCAAAGACGAATGTAGGGCCGAAAAAGAGAATAAAATTTTATCAGACACTGGATCCCCAGCAAGTCCTAATGTTTTGGTAAAATCACTGCCATCGTCGAACTTTAAATAGGTTTCCTTGTCCTCCTCCGAACCCATTAAGCACAGCAGGGACGTTTGAACACCATTTCCTCAGTCGGAACTGGCCTTTAGACAAAATTCCGGTAGTTTGCTCACGAATGCGGACAGCCTCTTCCCTGAGAGCTGGCTCCAGATATGAGGTCATCGACGTAGAAGTCACGGCGAAGGATCTCAGCCCCAATGGGAAACGCTGTCTGCTCATCCGATGCCAGCTGATGCATTCCCGTACAGCTAAAAAGGAGGCAGGCTTCGTCCCATACGTAAAGGTATTCAGCTTAAACACACGCAACTCCTCTTCCATGGAATTCCTCCACAGAATACACTGCAAACTACTATCCTCGGGTGAAACTCTAACACATCGGTACATCTTGTAAATATCCCCTGTAATCGCAACTGCATATGATCGAAATCTAGCAAGTATGTGAAACAGCGTGGGTTGGATTACGGGCCCGGACATTAAAACGTCGTTTAAAGAATAGCCAGATGAAGTTGATGCGGATCCATCGAAAACGACCCGAAGCTTGGTTGTAGAACTATCCTCTTTCGTGACGCAATGATGAGGCAAAAATATCGACAGGCGTTGATTGACTCCAGCCGGAACGAGAGACATGTGGCCTAGGTCAAGGTACTCATTTATGAAGGCAGCATACAGAGACTTTACATCAGTTTGACGATCCAACTTCCGTTCAAGAGATAAGAACCTGCGCAGCGCTTGATGGTAAGATTCTCCCAAGAGATCCAGATTGTATTTTGCAGGCAGCCGAACACAATAATCGCCGGTTTGCAATCGGCGGAAATGCTGAACAAAGTGAGCTTCACAATCTAGCTCTTCTTTGGAAGACTTTTATTTTGAAGACTTTACTATGACTTCGGTGCAATTTTCCACCTCCCAAAAACGTCTCAGCAGTACCTCAAGTGGCGCCTCTCGACCAGGTTATCCTCAGTAACTACGACCGGAGTTAGTATTCCGATGACCGAGAGTGCAGGCTAACGTTGACTGAAACTCCATCCGTGACAAAGGTAGAGTCACCTATTCCTGATACCGATGTCGATGATTTTATTTTTACGAAGCTGATTTGCAAAACCGAGAAGTTATCACGTGAAGCTGCGAGCCGGAGTCAAGCAACGCTCGGCAGGGGAACGAAAACTCCGGAACGATTTCTGACCAAGACAGTTGCCGTGGCTAGCAGAACGACATCATTACTGAGATCCTGGGTAATAAGTGCAGAAGATGTAGAAGCTGCAGCAGAGGACTCGGTGATGGGATGCGACGACGTTGACGGAGAAAAAGTGCCAAGTGGCACAGATCCACCTTGGGCTGCAGTAGTTTCAGGGCCTCCGAAGTGCACTGGGACCACTGCGAAGTGGTGCCTACGCCCACAGGTACGGCATTTGCTGGAGCTGCATTGACTCAATCGATGGCCTGCCTTGAGACAATTTACACACAAAGAAAACCTCTTGGCTTCTTTATGGCGATTTGAGGGGGCAGTGCTATGAACTGGGACAATGATTTATTTCATGAGCGCTGTCATTGCACAGCACGCAACCTGATATCGTTTGATTAAAGGCAAATAGATGGATTTTAAAATTGTTAGGTTTTTTACTCCTGCCCACCTGACTGCTCGGCGTATAGGTTGGCATAGCGAAATCCACGGTTTCCACCGTCCTGCATCGTTGCTCCAAAAAATGAGGCCATAGCCTCCCCACGACGGAATCAGGTTGACGAAAGCTGCATCCTCTAAACGTTCCTCCCACTTGGCTTGAGTCGCTGGATCAAGTTTACGCAGCAGCACCTGCACAATGATGCATCCTGCGATCTCGCTCAGTAGTGCCCAACGCCTGGAGCGCCCGAATATGAGCGTTCAATTTGTCCGATATCTCCCGAAGCATCGACACCGACCCATTCTCCACAGCCTGTAGCCCCAGGATCTCTGTAATGTGCGCCTGAAAAACTAACCGGCTATTATTGAACCTTTTTTCCAACAATTTCAATGCTATATTATAATTGCTGTCAGAAATTTCCAGGGCGCGCACTGTCTCCAACGCCGAATCACGCAGGCAAGATCGCAAATGCTGGAACTTCTCAATATTGAGAGGTCTGGATGGTTGTCGATAATGGTGGTGAACATCGAGTAGAAGTCCGTCCAATCCGCATATCCTCCACTAAAACTTGGCAATTGTATGGGAGGCGGGGATGATGCTGGCCTGCGACGAGGTGGCGGCTGAGAACCAGCAAAACCAGAAGTTACATTTGGTCCAGCAACCGTTGAATGCAAAGGCATGTAGCCGCTAATCCGATCAATTTCACGCCGAATCGAAGCCTTGAGAGCACTGGCAAGCGTTTCAAAACCGTCGCACAGTCCACTGTGAATTTCGCTGCAGTCCAATTCTTCGAGCTCGTTGTGAAATGTTTCAAATTGCCCGATCAGTTTCTCAACCTGCTCCAACTTCCCCACTCGTGTGTAATAATCGGAGACAGCGGCCTCATCTTCCCAAGCGGTAGTCAATCTCTTAACCTTCTCGAAGAGTTCCGTTGAATTCATCCTCAAAAAAAGACACCCTGTTTTGCCCCTGGTCACTGGAGTGTTGTTGGCAGCATCCATAGCAGCAGCCGCTCTGAAAACGTTCGTAGCGGGAAGAGGAAAACAAAAGGCAAAGCGCGTAATAACCGCAAAGCGCAATTCGTGATGCAAGGGCGGGTATGTGTATTTGCTTGTATAGCAGCTATGTGGTCGATGGCACTGGCTATGTACAGGCGAGCGAAACCAGAAAAACGAACGGCACTTGAGAATTATTTAGTTTACACTATGTAGTTTGTAATTGCACTAATCAATTAATTATTGCACAATCACGTCGGGGTCACCAAATGTTAAGCTATCAAGCGTTTTAATAGCTCTTGTAATTTGTCTTTTAAGCAAAAGAGTCAAGATAATTCAATTGGAACTACAATTTATGTATTTTATTTTATTTATATTTATAATAAGTAGCGGCAGTACGCGTTTGTGGGTGAAGTAGACAATAATCCGAAAGCGATGATGATCAGGTCCAGACAGAAAAATGCAGAGCCAAGGGCAGGAACCCTATGCCCTATGCATATGGTCTTAGGGAGAGCGTGAGAGCATCATAGAGCAGCTCAGCGCGGTTTCTGAGCCGAACATGAGCGGTAGACGAAGAGCGTAAGAGAGTTGCTTTGACGCAGCAGGTGCACAAACAGACATAAATGAGAGACCGGCCGCTGGCGGGCGTTATGCTGCCTGACCCGACAGGCGCCATTTCCGATACGTCTTCAACGCCGACATTACAAAGATGTATCGCCAGATTTGGGTACATCCGACGCACACCCCTTCTAGCGAATCTTATTCCGGAACCAGGCGGGTGAGATTCGGGGATTATGAGCTGAAAACCGTGACTTTTGGAGTCAATTGCGCCCGTTTTAGCCATCCGGGTCCTGCAACAGCTTGCCGACGACATCCAGTCGCGATTTCCAGGGCAAGTCACATTGTGCGGCAATTCATGTACGCGTCGACGACTTCCTAGCCGGAGCAGACTCCGTCAAGGAAGCTCAGCTGGCAATTCACGAATTGCAAGCCGCCATCAGCTCCGCAGGTTTTCCACTGCGTAAATGGACGTCCAATCAAAAGGAGATTTTGGACGGGCTTCCAAATGACAACCTCCTGCACACCGATTTTCTGGAAATCGATGCCGAGAGCACGGCAAAGACCCTCGGAGTTCGCAGGAAGGCGATGTCAGACGAGTTCTTCTTTGTTCCTCCCGTGTTCACGCTCGAGTCATCACTTCAAGCGTTTAAAGTTCTTTCTCAAATTGCGAAGCTGTTTGACCCTGCGGGGTGGCTATCCCTATTCATCGTCCGGTCCAAGATTTTCATGCAGGAAATCTGGTTGCAAGAATTGGGATGGGACGAACATCTGCCAAGTGCGTTGTACCAGCGCTGGCTGGACTTTCTGCAGAGTTACGCTGCACTCCCCGAAACTGAATTCCAAGATGGATTTGTGCCCAGCCATCGGTAAAGGTCGAACATCACGGTTTCTGCGATGCCTCGAAAAGGCGTACGGTGCAGCGATCTACGTGCGCGTCGAGTGTGGCCATCATATCACGGTGCATCTGCTATCAGCAAAACACGAGTTGCTCCCGTGAAAACCGTCTCACTTCCTCGGTTAGAGCTGTGCGGTGCAGTGCTCCTTTCCGAAATGGCGACGGCTATCCTGCCAAGCATGCCGACAAAAGATCCTCAATGCTACTACTGGACCGATTCGACTATTGTGCTGGCCTGGTTGGTCCATTTCGCGGCCGGCCCTCCCCAAGATTTCCTGGAGCGTTTCTCCCAACTTGGAGAAGGCTCTTCGAGTGCGGGCGTATGTGCTCCGTTTTATTCAGTGTTGCCGGAAGGTAACACCCGCACGCAGGGGGCCACCTCACTAGTGGGGAAATTAACGACGCGGAGCAGAATCTTATCCTAGAGGCTCAGCGCCGGGACTTCCCCAGAATTTCACTGCCTGAGTGGTAAACGTCCCGTGCCAAGTTCGAGCTCTATCTTGAACCTGAACGCCTTTCTAGACCGACACGGAATCATGAGATCCTGTGGCCGGATCACAGCCTCATAAGATTTGAAGTATGACGAGCGCCATCCAATCATCCTTTCCTACAGTTGCCGCCTGTCTCGCCTGCTGGCGCATTTCACGCACAAAATAACTCTCCATGGCGGTAGTCAACTGATGACTCGCCTCATCCGCGGCAAATATTGGATTCCGCGAATCCGGAACCTGATGAAGGGTGTGGTGAATTCTCCAAAATATGCATCATCCACAAAAGAAGCTACAGACCCAACTAATGGGTGATCTCCCAACAGACCGAGCTTCTTTCTCCAGACCATTTACCCATACCGGTATTGACTACGCCGGTCCTTTCGACATAAGGAACTATACCGGGAGCGTGCCTGATCACCAAGGGTTATGTGTGCGTATTTGTCTGCTTTTCCACGAAGGCCATTCACTTGAGGCCACTTCCGACCTGACCACCGAGAAGTTTCTGGCAGCTTTTCGCTCGTTTCGTGGCTCGACGAGGCTGTCCGCAGCGTATTCATTCCGACAATGGCAAAACTTTCGTGGGAGCCGAAACTATACTTTTCGAGACTTTCTAGCGGCATTCCAGGATTCGGTCACTGAAGCATATAGCCACCAACGAATTGCATGGCGTTTCATCCCGCCAGGAGCTCCACACATGGGAGTCCTGTGGGAAGCCGGTGTAAAGAGTTTCAAAAACACTCTTCTACAAATCCACGTCTACTCGAAAGTATACCTTTGAGGAGCTCTCGACGCTCCTCGCTAAGATTGAAGCGTGCCTCACCCCAGGCCAATCTCACCGATGTCCGAAAGTCCGACGGAGTTGCTGGCCCTCACTCCCGGGCACTTCCTTATCGGAGGACCGTTAATGGCGACCGCAGAGCCCGAAATAAAGGGGAACCTCCAGTCGATGATTAATCGGTGGCAGCATTTAAAGGCCCTCAACCAGCAGTTCTGCCAGAGATGGAAGGATGAGTACCTCAAGGAACTCCACGAACACAACAAGTGGCAGACGGATATGGCAAATTTTCAGATCGGCGATTCGGTTATCATAAAGGAAGATAACCTGCCTTCCAACGACTGGCGACTCGGGAGAGTACAGTCCGTGTATCCCGGCGCTGACAAAAGGGTCCGTGTGGTAGACATCCTTACTGCCCGCGGGGTGCTCAAACGCCCGGTCGCTAAAGTCGTTCTCCTTCCGGGGAGCTCCCTCGTCCCGCACAACAGTAACGGAAGCGTTCCAGTGCCTAGTCCGTTGAAAAAGGGCCTGTGCTCGTCCACTGTTCCCCCCGCTTTCTGTTGTTTTTTTTTCGTCTCCAGAACGCCCTCGTGCGTTCAGCCAACTGTACTGCAAGAGTGCCTGTCACCTGTTCCTATCACGAACCAATGCGTCTCCGCATCTTCTTTCCATAACAGCTGTTTTTTGCCTCCAGATCAAGATGGCTCCACAACCCCGGGACACCCACACCTCAGGGAGCAAACGAGCACGAACGAAGGCGTCCTACAGCTGCCGAGTCTGTTCCGGAAGCCATCCGCTACGGGACTGCCGCAGCTTCCTCAAGCTGAGCGCGTCCAAGAGGCTCCGAGCTGTGTAGGTGAATACGTATTGCCAGAACTGCCTGGCTTATCAGCACTCCAGCAAGGATTGCCAAAGCGGCGGCCGGTGCAAGGTGTGCCACAAAAGCCACCACACTCTGCTCCACATGCGACCGTCCCAGCGTCCAGCTCGCTCGGAGTCCCCAGGTCCGGTGCGAGTTCCGTCTCCAGCTCCTGTGTCCCGAGCCGCTCGCCGCCCCCGGATTCCCATCAGACGCGCAAAGGCAGGGTCCGCCAGCCGTCGAGCCCGCTCAGAGTCGTCAGCGGCGGCTCCGGGTCCGTCTACCGCCTACAGCACGCGCATCGGCGCTGAGAAGGTCGCCACCGCCATCATCCGCGCCAGGACAGGCGGAGGTTCAATTGGACGTGGTCCTCAAGATGGAACCCCGTTTGCGCGTCCGCACGCCGCTGCGACCCTTGAGCGAGGCGACTCGGGCCAGGTTCGACGACATCCGCCTTGCCAATGAGCAATTCCATCGCCCGTCTACCATCTCTATCGTGTTGGGAGCAGACGTCTACCCGAAGGTTATCAACCCGGGTTCCTCGCGTGAGGAGACGGCCTTCCAGTGGCCAAAAGCACGGTCTTTGGATGGATTGTGTCCGGGTCTGCACGCTCCCGTAGGATGGGATGTTGCAGTCCTGCAAGAAGGGGGGAGGATGTTGAGGGCAGCAGCGCTGTTAGCGTAGTAACAGCGCGCTGTTAGCTCGAGAGCGCTCTCTCGTGTTGTTCGCTCTCGCGCTCTTGAGCGCGGTCGACTCGGCTCTTCACCATGGGCTCTAGCCGTAGGCCTAGCTTGACCTGCCACTCGCTCTTCAAAGACGAACACAGCCGCAACTACCAAAACCAGCCCCAAATTGTGAACCCCTTTACTCACAATAAATACAAGCCGTATTAAATTGACGCCCCCGATCTTTTTACTGGGAATATTGCCGGGACATCCACCCTCCTACAAACACACCACATGGAGCAACTTCGCTGCTGCTATACTAGAAGAGTTCGGATCTAACCCAGACGAAGCAGAAGTTCATTTCAATATGGGTAATGCAACCAGACGAGCGCGAAGGAGACAGTGAAGGAGTATTGTTTCCGGATGTCCGCCCTTGGCGTGCGGTACAAGCTTTAGTGAAGCAGCTGTTATACGATATGTAAGAGCAGGTCTACAGCATCGAGAGTTGCAAAATAGTATTGCGGCAATTCAGTTTTCGTCAATGAAGCAGTTTTTTGATGCAGCCGAGTCGTTTTTTGTAAATAGAGGTCGGCCAGTCACAAACAAAAAGGAGTGTTTACCAAAAGGCAGCAATTTGGAGACAAAACAGGACTACGATGTAAAGCCAGCAAAGCCAAAGGAGGCTCAAAAGTGCTACAATTGTGGAGAATTGGGGCACTTCGCTAATTCATGCCCACAAGAGAAAAAGAAGTCGCGTTGTGCCAAATGCAATAAGTTTCATGCAAACAATGAGAATCGCCAACCGGCAAATATGATGCGTTTGGGAGAATCGAATCAAGACAAGCTATTCACCAGGAAAATTTACATACAGTCGTGCAGTTATAGCGCCTTCATTGATACTGGAAGTCAGGCTAGTATCATTCGCCAATCAGTTGCCAAGCAAATCAACGCTGAGCGCAAAAAGTGCTCCATGAAGATTCGAGGCATTTGTGGGGGTTTCTGTATCCTGACCGAAGCAATAATTGTGGATATGGACATCGACGGAAAAATCATTACTAAGTATACGTAGCAGACGATGAACTGCTGCAAGAGGATTTTCTGTTGTGGCAGGACGTCATCATTAGCGCTCATCTATCGCTTAAGTTTGAGTCAGGCGAAACTAAAGTGAAACGAGCAGTTCATCAGCCGATAGCGTAAGTCGAATAATGTAAAGCACATCCTCAATGCTGTGAAGACACCGAGAGCGAACGGACATGCAGAACGAACAAACCGGATTATTTTGTCAATGCTATTTCCTTCAAACGAAAAGGAAAACCGATGGGACGAACAGATACGATCAATCCAGTGGAGCATCAATACCATGGTAAATAGTACGACTAAATGTTCCCCATTTCAGCTATTGTATGGGTATGAGCCACGAGATATCCTCAAGAACACATTGACGAGTGCGATCCAAGGCCCGGATCAGAAGATGATGACAGATGACGAGTTGGAGAAGCTACGAGCAGACGCTGCCACTACAGTCAACGATCATAGGGCTGCTGCGAAGAAACGTTACGAAGCCAGACATTCCAAGCCAACCGTATATACCCTTGGTGATCTTGTATTAGTCGAGAATGAGCCGTTTAGCACGGAAACGTCACGCAAATTGAGCCCTCGCTGTAAAGGTCCATTTATTGTCAAAAAGTGCTGCTAAAATGACCGATATCTGGTAGAAGATATCCCTCATGCCCAACGAAAGCAAAGGCACTATAAGTCGGTGTATTCATCTGACAGGATGAAACGCTGGTGCGAACTCCCACCTGATGAACCAGGTCAAGATGACGACAAGGAAGGCGAATCTCGCGAGGACGCTGTGATTTTTCAGGAAAGGCCGACTGAGAAGAGCTGTTAGTCAACACGAGCTGTTAACCCTATGGGTTACCATAGTTACGATAGCTCGATAGACATCGATATCAACAGAGGCGATACTTCAACTTTAGAAGTGGAAGCGAACAAGATAGCACGTGTCTAAGAAAACCTATTTTACAATTAATTCACTCTACATATATTTTTCAACTTATTATATCCAATAAACACTACTATACTACTCACAAGCCATCCCTTCACACTTTGATTGGATTCTGGCCCAGAACGAAAGAAGCAGAAGCTGCAAGCTCCAGTAAAAAATGTCATCATTGTGGCAGGCTTGGGCACAAAATCCGAGAATGTCGTAAGAGGATGGCAGACGAGAAGAGCGAAACCAGAACCAAGCAATCGCATTGCACGCCGGTGACTGGACGAGACAGATCAGGTGTGACGTGCTACAAGTGCGGCAATGTAGGACACATTGCATCTACGTGTCCCAATGGTGCAGCGAATGGGAACAACGTGAAGCGTGTCGACGTATGCTCAGTATCAGGGCCGTTTCAATTTTTCTTCGATTCTGGCGCTGAATGTTATTTTGAAAGGAATATGAGAAAATGTTGTTAAAAGTAACTTGCAAATTTTGGCAAAGGTACAGATTTCTCAATTCCATTTAGAGATTCTATTTCACGTTGTAAATAATGATTATCTCAAGCATAGTGTTATGATCGGCCGTGAAATATTACAACTTGATTTTATCATGACAATAGATTCAGATAAGCTAAGTTTGTTCAAAACGAAAACTGTTAATGTAATCCAGAAAGAATCTACAGCAGAAATTCTGTTAAAGGCTGTTAATAACAATGTTGACCTAAGAGAACAGGATAAGCAAACGTTAATAAATGTGCTGAAATAATACTCAGATAATTTTATAAATGAAATTCCGCAAAGACGTGTCACAACGGGGTCGCTAGAAATTCGTTATTAGATAACAATAAGACAGTTCAACGACGCCCTTATAGGCTCAGTGAGAATGAAAGGCAACTTATTAGACTGAAAATACAGCAGATGTTAAATGCTGAGTAATCCGACCTAGTAGCTCGCCGTTTGCTAGTCCAATGCTCTTAGTGAAAAAGAAAGATGGCAGTGAGAGACTATGTGTTGACTATAGGAGCTAAATGCTAATACGGTGTCCGACAAGTATCCGTTGCCACTAATTTCTGATAAAATTAATAGACTGTCTGATGGAAAATATTTTCAAGCCTAGATATGGCAAGTGGCTTTTATCAAATTCCTATTCAGGCTGAATCAATTGAAAAACAGCGTTTGTTTGGTTTTGATGGACAATTTGAGTACCTTGCCATGCCTTTTGGGCTGAAAAATGCCTCTTCAGTTTTTCAGCGATCAATTGTAAGAGCGTTAGGTGAACTTGCATATTCATATGCGATAGTTTATATCGATGATGTTCTGATTGTAGCTAGATCAAAAGAAGAAGCCTGTGAAAGATTGAAAGTCGTATTAAAAGCTCTATCAACTGCGGATTTTCTTTCAATATAAAAATGTACCTTTCTTCAAGCAGGAATTGAATATCTAGTGTACTTTATTAAAAAACGGCGAAATTAAACCAAACATTAGAAAAATAGAAGCCCTATCAGCACTATCTAAGCCAAGTTCAGTTACACAACTCAGGCAGTTTATAGGACTAGCATCCTACTTTAGGCAATTCGTTCCACGTTTTTCCGAACAAATGAAGCCACTGTATAAGTTAACAGCTAAAAATAGTGATTTTATTTGGAAAGAGGATCATGAAGAGATACGTAAAAATATCATTCGAGCATTGACTAGTGACCCAATATTAGTCACCTTTGATCCAACGAACCCAATCGAACTACACACTGATGCTAGTGCAGATGGATATGGTGAAATGCTGGTGCACAGAGTTGATGGCAAGTGTAGGGTAGTGGAATACTACAGTAAGTGTACTACTCCAGCAGAATCTAAATATCACTCCCATGAGTTGGAGACTCTGGCGGTGTACAATGCTGTGAAACATTTCCGCCATTACCTGCATTGTCGCAAGTTTGTTGTGCATACTGATTGTAACTCACTAAAAGCAAGTCGTATTAAAATCGAATTAACACCCAGGGTACACCGTGGGTGGGCTTATCTGCAATCATTTGAGTTTGATTTTGAGTATCGTAAGGGAACCCAGATGGCACTTGTAGATTTTTCTGTCCCGTAATCCAACTCCAAATAAATCTAGTTGTACAAATAATACAACTGAGGTGCGAGTGGACTTAGCTGAGATTTCGGACAATTGGCTATTTGCTGAACAACAGCGTGATGAGGATATAGTTGGCATTGTAGAACGGCTTAACAACGGCGAGATGCCGGAAGATATAGCTAGAACGTATGAGTTGAGAAGCGGATTATTATATCGAAAATTCAGAGAAACGGCAAAACTCGTTGTTTGCCAGTCGTTCCTCGCGCCTTTCGATGGTCCGTTATTAACAATGTCCACGAGTCGATAATGCATCTTGATGGCAGAAAACATTAGACAAAGTTTACGAGCAATATTGGTTTGAAAATATGTCGAAATATACTCGGAAATTTGTGGATAATTGTATCACATGCAAGATTTCCAAGCCATCGTCAGGCAAGGTGCAAATGGAAGTGCATCCAATTCCTAAAGTAAAAATACCATGGCATACTATTCACGTAGACATTAGTGGCAAGTTAAGTGGCAAAAACGATAAAAAGGAATACGTGATTGTACAGATAGATGGATTTACCAAGTTTGTTTATCTGTATCATACCTTTAACTTGGACACAGAAAATTGTATCAAAGCTATCAGATCAAGCACATCACTCTTTTGGCGTGCCTTGTCGTATCATTGCAGACCAAGGTAGAAGTTTTGCAAGAAATAAATTTCGTGAGTTTTGTTTGGCTAGTAAAATTGAGTTACATTTGGTAGCAACAGGCGCTAGTCGAGCAAACGGGCAGGTAGAACGTGTCATGAGCACAATGAAAAGTATGTTGACAGCTGTAGAAACAGGTGAGCGCTCTCGTGGCAGGAAGCGTTGGAGGATGTACAGCTAGTCATGAACTGTACGACTAATAGGGTGACAAAATTTAGCCCATTAGAGCTATTGATAGGCAAAGAGGCCAAACCACTAGGTATGGTAGTAGTAAATGAAGATAGCGAAGTTGATCTTGATGATGTAAGAACACGAGCCAAAGAAAACATTGATAAGAATGCCGTATATGAGAAAAACAGAGTTGATTGAAATTAGTCGAAAATTGTCAAGCATAAGGTGGGCGATCATGTCTTACTAAAATTTGAAGAGCGACATCACACTAAACTGGACCAAAAGTTTAGAGGGCCATTTAAAGTAATTGAGTTGTTGGAAAAGTGATAGATACCTATTGAAATCATTGACAAACAAGAGAACATACAAGTATACTCACGAAAGTTTGCGGAAAATGCCAAATAACTGTATTGTAACTGAAATGAATGAAGAAAAAATGATTGCGTTGAAAGAGACGTAAACCATGATTCCGAGATGATTGCTGTGGAAAAGACGTAGATCATCAGTCGATCTCTGCCTCCGAGGGTGCAGAGAACATCTCACGTGGGGCTGGTCCAAGCAGCAATGTTCATGAGGAGATGATATTGTCTGTGGCGGATGTTTGATCAAGTGATGGATCAAGGCACTGCAGGTGCATAGCGTCGCAGAGTGGCGGCAAGAGACCGAGAACCATGTCTATCGAAACTGACATTTGAAGAGTTAATCTAAGTTGTATGTTCTAAGGAATGTCATGATATAAAAAAGAAGTATTGGCAATGTTAAATATGATGCTACCGTATGCTTAAGTTTGAGTTTGATAATGCACACGAGGACGTGTGAAAGTCAGGAAGGCCGTGTCGTAGAGTAGTCAGTTATTATGTTAAGATTGAATTCACACTTCCGTTAAATTAACATGTCCAAAATGAGTAAAATATGTTAATGTTAAGTAACAATGTTAAAAATGATATTAGTGTTGGTAAAAAGATGAATAAAGAAAGAGAGAGACAAAAGGAGTGTGCGTGATGCTTTGATAGTTGCGTAAAGGCGAGGTCCGAGCGAGACAGCTATACGGACTGAGCGTGGCTCGGTTGTGCGAACTAGTTCCGAACTGGCCCGGTATGCGTGAGCGAACACATGGCAGACGGCTATTATAAAAAAAGAAGCGGAACTATACACAACTGCGACTCGCTGCGTCTTTAAAAAGTAAAATAAAATTAAGGTAAACGATAAGGAAACTAATTCTCCTACAAAATATATATTCAGATGCTGTTTTTATAGCAATCTTTCGGACAACTTCGGATCGTGCTGGTAAAATTGTTAAATTGTTTTCTAGTGTATGACATATTGGAATATTGATGGGATAATTTAAATTATTTGGTCTCAGGGTGAGCCAATCGTTTTCTGGTTTTAAGTCTATTTGACAATTGAATTTTTCATGAAATCTATACCTATTATTCCATCACAAGGGATGGCGAAGTTTGAATCTATAATATGAAAATCATGTGGAATAGCATATTTTCCTGATAGAAGTTCTATGAATGCTAATCCTATGGAATTGGTTGAACCTTCACCAATACCTGATATTTGAGTAATATTTTTGTAATTTATTTTTACGAAATGTGTCTGTATTTTCTTTTATTAAGGATATGTCTGCACCTGTATCTACTAATAATGTGTATATGTTGTGTGTTTTTTCATTTTGTAATGAAACAAAAAGGTTGAAATTAAGATTGATAGTGTGAACCGTTACTGTTTTGGATTTCTTACGGGGACTTACTGGTTTTCCGGGGTGGCTTGCACTTGTCGGACATTATTATTTCGCCTGTTGTTGTTGGCATTATTTCCACTATAGGATCCACCATTTTGACGGTTGTTTCCTCTATAGTATAGTTTGTGTTGTTATTATAATTATTATTGTAACGTCGGAAATTTCCTCTGAAATTTCCGCGTCCTCGGCTTTGGTTACTTTGGTAACTACTTCGGTAATTACCTTGGTATCCACCTCGGTATGAGTTTCCTCTATAAGAGTTGTTACTCTGCCGGTTATAGTAAAGAACTGTGTCTGTTTTACCAGTTGCATCTGTGCAACTGTTAACAAACTTGGAGACAGCTTCGTTCATGTTATCTAACTGTCCCGCTTCCATGATCAGTTTGACTTTTTCAATGGAGCAATTCTTTGTCATAGCTTTTACAGCTTGTTGTGTTGAGTATTTTGTGGCCACTGAAAGGGAAATTCCGTCTGCAATAAAGGCGCTTTCAAGGGCCTTTGTCAATTGCTGAATTTCCTGAGTATACACGTTTGCAGTTTTGTTATTCTGCTGGACGTTTAACATTTTGGCGTTCAGTACTTCGACTGATACAGCTAAGACTTTATGAGTTCCTTTAATGGAATCTACTATTTCTAACGCATCTAGGAAACTTCTCAGATTTCGTGTTTACCATCGAAACTGGTATAAGCCTTGTGGCTCAGTTAAGAAATTCTATGTTTGTCTGAGCCATTGTGATGTTTTCGTGAATCGGGATATTTTCCTGAATCGTTTCTGTTTCTGTATCTGTGTCTATGTCTAATTGTTGTTAAGACTCATCCTGCTCTTGATACTGGTTTTCATCGAATTCGGCGAATAGTTCTAGTTCTTTTGGTACATTTATTTCAATGTTCTGCCTGACACTAATATTTCTTAATCTCGTATTCAAAGCTTGTATTGCTCTGAGAGACTGTCTGGTATGGTCGTCTGTAAGTTTGTCTTTAAGGGCATTTACTGCCTGAACTATGTTATTATATTGTTTAACCAATATCTTTACGT
Source organism: Drosophila bifasciata (assembly GCA_009664405.1). Classification (NCBI taxonomy): domain Eukaryota; kingdom Metazoa; phylum Arthropoda; class Insecta; order Diptera; family Drosophilidae; genus Drosophila; species Drosophila bifasciata. The sequence goes on from CM019042.1 coordinate 28,729,197, forward strand.
GGGATATTAGTGTATCGACCCTAATTGGTGTGTATTTGTTTTATACATTTGTATGACTTGTCAAATGTATGTTTAAAGTCATTAATGGTATCGACTAATATACTCCATTCCATTTATATTTTGGGAATGCTTAACGATGCAATCGCACCCAGACTAATCGTTGCTAACCCGAGTATCGGGTGGTTTTCCCATTTGGAAGAAGTCCATTTTGTGGGTATTAGATTCTATCTTCGTTGTTGGCTCTGGCTGCGTAACGTCTTTTAATAATCTTGTTGTGTTTAACATAAATAGTCAATAAAAATTGACAAACTGAGACAATTGTGAGAATAAGTAGTAGAATCCACCGAGATTGTATGTCATCTGTGTGGTCTACGATTTTGACATTATTGACCACGTTGGCCGTATTGTCTTTTGACTGGCTATCGTCACTACCAAACCAACCCATTATGGAAAAGTTTCTAATCTTGTATATATAAAAAAATTATTGATTTTTTTTTATGGAAAAATCTATCCATGGCTCTTTTTTTTTTTTTTAGTTAGTTAGTTAGTTATTTTTGTTATTCTCCTCTTTCTTTCAAAAATACAAAAATGTATATTCTTCTCTCATTATTTATTATTATTATTTTTTTTTTTTGGGAGGAAAATTTTTAGTCAGGGGCATACGGTTGGCTGACAATTTTTATACCCGTACTCGAAGAGTAAAAGGGTATATTGTATTTGTGGTAAAAGTGGATGTGTGTAACACACAGAAGGAGGCGTTTCCGACCCCATAAAGTATATATATTCTTGATCAGCATCAATAGCCGAGTCGATATAGCCATGTCTGTCCGTCCGTCTGTCCGTCTGTCCGTCCGTCTTGTTTTTCACTCATTGCTCGAAGGCTATAAAAGCTAAAGCAACCAAACTTTTTATCCAGTCTGATGTGATATCTCACTCCTAGAAAAGTTTTTCAAAATTTCGCCCCGCCCACTTCCGCCCCACAAAGGGCGCACATCTGTGGCGTCCACAATTTTGAATATAGCAGAAAACGAAAAATGCAGAATCATAGAGACAGCCCATATATATCAGGGGCTCAAATCTGAATCGGATCGGATCATTAATATAGCCACAATAGAGGCAAATATACGAAAAAACTTCGCTCCCTCTCTTTTCGCACTCACACAAAATCGAGTCGATTTGGTTTTTTGTATTTTGTGTCGCCTGGATCTCAGAGAGACTATAAGAGCTAGAGCAACCAAACTTTTTGTCCAAGACTCCTGTGATACCAAAACTAAACAAGTGTATTTCAAAATTTCGCCCCGCCCCCTTCCGCAACACCAAAAGACGAAAATCCACAATTTTTAAGATAGAATTAAAATAAAAATGCAGTATCATAGGAAATGATCATATCTACCAGATTCCCGAATTTGGTTCAGATCGGATCATTATTGTAGCCACAATGATCAAATGAATTTTCAGCAGCGGCATTACCCCGCACCGTTCAGTGTTTCCCCTCGCCTGTTTGCTGCGTAAGTCATTTATTGGGGTTGATTATCGCAGCAGATTCTCTCACACACACACTCACGCTCAAACATGCTGCCTCGTGCAGTGTACGTGTGTTGTTGTGAGAACTGATGTAGATGTAGATGTCGATGACAGATGTAGCAAAAAATGTAAAATGTAAAAACTGATAAAACATTTTAAAATTCCACATAAATCACTGAGTACGGGTATAAAAGTAGAGTCGCGTTCGAAGCGACTCCGTACGTTCTTTCTCGTTATTTATACATTTAATGGTCCAACCGTATGTGTTAGTTAAAGCCTATCAGATGTTAGTATTTATCAAGCAGCGCTTTCGCGCATCTTCTTGATGGTAGAGATTTTTAATATTAAAGGTAAATGAAGGCAATGGCATAAATGCAGCCTTATTTACGTTTCGCATCAAGGCGAAGTTCTTTTATATGCTGCTTGAAAAAGTTCTGATCTTGCAATTTCAATTTCTTCTTTTGTAGACGGACAGGTTAGGTTAGGTTAGGTTTATAGGGCTGCTCCACCTAAGTCGAGGTCACTCGGAGGCAAGAATTGCCCATTGTGATGCCCACACTCGTCATGGGATTACGTCCGTCGCCTAGGGAGATTTCGTGAACCATCCCGAGGCCTCAACAATGAGCATCAGCCTCTCCAAAGGCATGTTTGCCAGGCTATCAAGTCCTCGTGAAGGCGCTGCCGAGTATTCGGTGACGCCTTTCCATGAGTGCAGGACAGCCACAGAGAAGATGCTGGATGCTCTCTATTTCCTCCTCGTCCCCGCAGCTGCGGCAGAAGTCATGATGGGGCAATCTGTACCTAGTGGCCATGTGGCCGATGACACAGTGCCCCGTTATAACTCCCGTCAGTGTTCGCACCTGACTCTTCCTGAAACCTAGGAGAGTCTTAGTGCGTTTAGGGTCATAGTGGGGCCAGAGCGAGCGAGAGATCTCACAGTTGGCTGTTGCGTTCCACCGTCTGTCTGATCTCGTTCTAGCTCGACCCATCATCTGCGAGATGATGTCTCGCAGAGGCCTCCGTATATCGCTGACTGCGTCCGTCAGTGGTTTGGCCGATCCATTTCTGGCACACTCGTCCGCACTCTCGTTGCCCGCGATGTCGGTGTGATCCGGGACCCACGTGAGTGTGATTGAGTGCGCTCCGATCTGGTTTAGCGCGTCCACTGTGTCACGTACGAGTCTGCTCGTGATTTTACAGGAAACCAGGGCTTTGATAGCAGCTTGGCTGTCAACACAGATTGCTATGTTCCTCTGAGGTATCTCCAAGGTGTATATCAACTTTGCCGCTTGCCATACTGCGTATATCTCCGCCTGAAATACACTGCACCAGTCTGGTAGTCTTAGGGATATGTTGGTTGCTAGTTCTTCAGAAGATTCCAGCTCCTGTCCCTTCGGCTGTCTTTGACCCGTCAGTGAAGATGGAGAGCACGTTCTGCCCAAGAGCAGCGTTACGCGTCCATTCCTCTCTTTCCGGTATGTGTCCTTTAAAATTCCTCTTCCATGAAAACTCGAGACACAGTAGTCGCTCCGTTCGCCCGTTCCACTTTCCTCCTTACGAGGTATTGTGGCGCGGGCCATAAGGCGATGGCTTGAAGAACCGCGCGGCTGAAAGCCTCGCGGCACTTGTCTCAGCCTTGCACCCTAAGGTGGAGGTCTATGGGCTCCAGGTTTAGCATGGTGTCCAGAGCAGCCTGTGGGGTGGATCTGGGGATCCAGTGACTCAAGGCATGCCGTCCGCTGAACTTTCCGGAGATACTCGAGGTGGGATTTGGTGTTGGCCGCTTCCCACCACGCAAGCTTCCGTATGTCAGAATGGGTCTTATTACCGCTGTGTACATCAATGGATGATGTGCGGTTGTAAGCCCCATGTCCGTCAAAAGGTCTTCCTACAGATGTAGAAAAGCAGCCATTGCCTTTTCTTCCTTTCCTCCGTGTTTCTCTTCCAAGAGAGTTTGGAGTCTAGGATGGAGTCTGAAGTTTGGAGTCTGGAGTCTAGGTTAACCCCAGACCGTTTTGGTGTGCCCAGCTCGCGGTCGTTCCCAGTGCAGATTCAGAAGATCACTGATTGTAGGTAGGAACCACCCGCTACCAGTATCACTAGATCATCCGCATAGGCCACAACCTTGTATCCGCTCCTCCCCAACTGAAGAAGAAGGTCGTTGAGGACTAAGTTCCACAGGAGAGGGATATAACCCCCCTGCGAAGTACCTCGTGTGACCGTCTTCCTTGAAGAGGAGGTGCCGAGACCAGCGCTGATCGTTCTGCTCCCCTGAGAACGCTGTCCAGCCATAAGGTTACCGTCGGGTGTGTGCCAATCTTGGTCAGTGCGGCCGTTATTGACTCGATCCTGACGTTGTTGAAGGCTCCCTCTATGTCTAGGAAGGCCGCCAAAGCATATTCCTTATGGCTGAGAGTCTTTCGATACTCCCCACAACCTCGTGTAGTGCGGTCTCAACTGATCTACCTTTGAGGTAGGCGTGCTGGAGCTCCGCTGAACACTTGTCTGTCGAGTTTGGTCCTTATGTGTAGATCGATCAGCCTTTCCATCGTTTTCAACAAAAATGAGGATAGACTGATTGGTCTGTAGTCCTTGGGGGAGGTTTATCTTCCCGGCTTTGGGGATGAAGACCACTCTCACCTCTCTCCATGCTTGGGGAAACGTACCCAATTCGGAGACATCATTCGAAGATTTTCTTCAGCCATGGTAGCAGGGGCAGGCGGGCTGCCTGCAACATGGCTGGTCGTACATCATCCGGCCCCGGTGACTTGTAGGGACCGAAGGATTTAATGGCCCAGATAATCTTGTCTGGTGCCATAATGTCACGTATGAGATCCTCAGTGTCCTCTCCCGGTATGGCTCAGTGTCGTTCATGTCGTTGGATTCGTCACCGGTGACATCTGAGCATCCGGGAAGTGGGTGCTCATGAGGAGCTCTAGGGATTCTGACTGTTTTCTTCAAAGACACCATCCTGGTTTCGGAGCAGTCCAGGTGTGGTTGGCGCCTTTGATAGCACCCGTCGAAGCCTTGAAGCCTCGGTGGTACCATCTATGGCATCGCAGAAGGCAGCCCAAGATTCTCTTTTCGCCTTCTACAGGTGTTCTTGTAGGTGTTAAAGCTGCGACGATATTCGTCCCAGCTTTCCTGTGTGTTTGCCACTTTTGCCTGTTGAAGAGCCTCCTTGACTCCCTCCTGACTTCGCTCAGGATACAGGGCCGGCGTCCACCACGGGTTGCGGTTGGACTTTGGAGGCCGGCTGATCGGGCAAGATTCGTGCGAAGGCCCCTGTAGGGCTGAAGTGACATTCTGAGCCGCTTCCGGAGTGCTTCCGTTTGAAGGATGTTCCCTTCCGGTGGGGAGGGTAGTGCCTTCTTTACGGTTGCGGAGAAGCGGCTCCAGTCTGGCTTGGGAAGACGGTGCCTTGGGCCTTTCTCTCAACACTTGATGCTGAACACTATTCTGTAGTGGGAAGAAGGATCCACTCACCGGACACATGCCAATCATCAATGGCAGAAGTCACTAAGCGCAAGTGTACCATCAATAACCTCTGCACGGTTCTTGTTGCGGAAGGTGGCGGTCAGGATCTCCGATTCCGCCTTCAGCCAATTTGCGTCGGATATTTTCCCTTCCGGGAGGCTTCGGTCGATTATGGAAGTCTGTAGCTCAGGCGGAAACCAGAGGACTTCCCAGGATGTCCTCTGGTTTCGCCTTCTTCGGCTCGGAGGCTCTTACCATAATCATCCGTTCTCCACCCGAAGGGAACCTTATCTCTCGACCAGTCGGTTCCACCGTTGGCTTCTGAACAGAGGGGCGTTGGTGGTACCTTGGCGCAACCGAACCGTTCTGCGGTTATTGATGTGGTCTTCTCCCTCTGCTTCCCGGATACCTTCTTGATTGGCTCCTCGCGAGTTCGCAGACGATGAATTGAGGGTTGGTCAACATCGTCTTCGAGAAAGCTGCTGCTGACGGTGAAGACGATGGCTTGGAGCCGCTGCCTCCGCAACCGTAAGAAGGGGGGACCCTCCCCACCGGAAGGAACATCCTTCAAACGGAAGCACTAGAGGAAGCGGCTCAGAATGTCACTAAAGCCCTACAGGGGCCTTCCTGAATCTTGCCCGATCAGCCGGCCTCCAAAAGTCCAACCGCAACCCGTGGTAGGACGCGGAGCCGAGCGAAGTCAGGAGGAGTCAGGAGGCCTTCAACAGGGCAAAAGTGCAAAACACACAGGAAAAGCTGGGACGAATATCGTCGCAGCTTTAACACCTACAAGAACACCTGTAGGAAGGCGAAAAGAGAATCTTGGGCCTTCTGCGATGCCATAGATGGTACCACCGAGGCTTCAAGGCTTCCGACGGGTGCTATCAAAGGCGCCAACCACACCTGGACTGCTCCGGAAACCAGGATGGTGTCTTTGAAGAAAACAGTTGAATCCCTAGAGCTCCCCATGAAGTGACCCACTCTCCTGGATGCTCAGATGTCACCGGTGACGAATCCAACGACATGAACGACACTGAGCCATACCGGGAGAGGACACTGAGGATTCATACGTGACATTATGGCACCAGACAAGATTATTCGGGCCATTAAATCCCTTCGGTCCCTACAAGTCACCGGGGCCGGATGATGTACGACCAGCCATGTTGCAGGCAGCCTGCCTGCCCCTGCTACCATGGCTGAAGAAAATCTTCGAATGATGTCTCCGAATTGGGTACGTTCCCCAAGCATGGAGAGAGGTGAGAGTGGTCTTCATCCCCAAAGCCGAAGATAAACCTCCCCAAGGACTACAGAACCAGTCTATCCTCATTTTTGTTGAAAACGATGGAAAGGCTGGACGATCTACACATAAGGACCAAACTCGACAGACAAGTGTTCAGCGGAGTCAGCACGCCTACCTCAAAGGTAGATCAGTTGAGACCGCACTACACGAGGTTGTGGGAGTATCGAAAGACTCAGCCAGCCGAATATGCTTTGGCGGCCTTCCTAGACATAGAGGGAGCCTTCAACAACGTCAGGATCGAGTCAATAACGGCCGCACTGACCAAGATTGGCACACACCCGACGGTAACCTTATGGCTGGACAGCGTTCTCAGGAGCAGAACGATCAGCGCTGGTCTCGGCACCTCCTCTTCAAGGAAGACGGTCACACGAGGTACTTCTGCAGGGGTTATATCCCCTCCTGTGGGAACTTAGTCCTCAACGACCTTCTTCTTCAGTGGGGAGGAGCGGATACAAGGTTGTGGCCTACGTGATGATCTAGTGATACTGGTAACGGGTGCGTTCTACCTGCGACAATCAGTGATCTTCTGAATCTGCACTGGGAACGACCGCGAGCTGGGTGTTCACACCAAAACGGTCTGGGGTTAACCTAGAATTCCAGATCCATCCTAGACTCCAAACTCTCTTGGAAGAGAAACACGGAGGAAAGGAAGAAAAAGGCAATGGCTGCTTTCACATCTGTGGAAGACATTTTGACGGACATAGCTTTACAACCGCACATCATCCATTGGGATGTACACAGCGGTAATAAGACCCATTCTGACATACGGAAGCTTGCGTGGTGGGAAGCGGCCAACACCAAATCCCACCTCGAGTATCTCCGAAAGTTCAGCGGACGGCATGCCTTTGGAGTCACTGGATCCCCAGATCCACCCCACAGGCTTGCTCTATACACCATGCTAAACCTGAGCCCATAGACCTCCAACCCAGTGCAAGGTTGAGATAAGTGCCGCGAGGCTTTCAGCCGCGCGGTTCTTCAAGCCATCGCCTTATGGCCACGCCACAATACCTGTAAGGAGGAAAGTGGAACGGGCGAACGGAGCGACTACTGTGTCTCGGAGTTTTCATGGAAGAGGAATTTTAAAGGACACATACCCGAAAGAGAGGAATGGACGCGTAACGCTGCTCTTGGGCAGAACGTGCTTCCATCTTCACTGACGGGTCAAAGACAGCCGAAGGACAGGAGCTGGAATCTTCTCTGAAGAACTAGCAACCAACATATCCCTAAGACTACCAGACTGGTGCAGTGTATTTCAGGCGGAGATATACGCAGTATGGCAAGCGGCAAAGTTGATATACAGCTGAGATACCTCAGAGGAACATAGCAAATCTGTGTTGACAGCCGCTGCTATCAAAGCCCTGGTTCCTGTAAAATCACGAGCAGACTCGTATGTGACACAGTGGACGCGCTAAACCAGATCGGAGCGCACTTCAATCACACTCACGTGGGTCCCGGATCACACCGACATCGCGGGTAAACGAGAGTGCGGACGAGAGTGTGCCAGAAATGGATCGGCAAAACCACTGACGGACGCAGTCAGATATACGGAGGCTCTGCGAGACATCATCTCCGCAGATGATGGGTCGAGCTAGAACGAGATCAGACAGACGGTGGAACGCAACAGCCAACCGTGAGATCTCTCGCTCGCTCTGGCCCCACTATGACCCTAAACGCACCAAGACTCTCCTAGGTTTCAGGAAGAGTCAGGTGCGAACACTGACGGGATATAACGGGCACTGTGTCATCGGCCACATGGCCACAGGTACAGATTGCCCCATCATGACTCGCCGCAGCTGCGGGACGAGGAGGAAATAGAGAGCATCCAGCATCTCTGTGGCTGTCTCAGACTCATGGAAAGGCGTCACCGAATACTGGCAGCGCCTTTCACGAGGACTTGATAGCCTGGCAAACATGCCTTTGGAGAGGCTGATGCTCATTGTTGAGGCCGGGATGGTTCACGAAATCTCCCTAGGCGACGGACGTAATCCCATGACGAGTGTGGGCATCACAATGGGCAAATTCTGCCTCCGAGTGACCCTCGACTTAGGTGGAGCAGCCCCTATAAACCTTAACCTAACCTAACCTGTCCGTCTACAAAAAGAAGAAATTGAAATTGCAAGATCAGAACTTTTTTCAAGCAGCATATAAAAAGAACTGTTTGATGCGAAACGTAAATAAGGCCGCATTTATGCCATTGCCTTCATTTACCTTAATATTAAAAATCTCTACCATCAAGAAGATGCGCTTAACGCTGCTTGATAAATACTAACATCTGATAGGCTTTAACTAACACATACGGTTGACCATTAAATATAAATAACGAGAAAGAACGTACGGAGTCGAAACGTTCCCGGTTCCAGATCCTCGATCGTCCCCTTCTGCCTGCGAATTCTCTCTCGCTTGTGGTATTACACGAGCTGGCAGCCAAGCTCCACTGCCAACTTCTCGGGTTCCTGCAGTCGCAGGATATCGACGCCGGGGCCTGCGCTCGCACCCCCCAATCACCGCCGGTACTGGGTCTCCGACTCCTGCACCGTAACTGTTAATTCGTTAGCTGGACATTCCCATTGAACGATGCGTTGAAATCTCTTACCGCCAGGTGAAACTACTCTGGGCTCTTTGGCGCTCGCCTCCTGACCTGCTCCGGCTTGGGTGTATTCCTTCTGGCAAGTACGTGCTGCCGCTGGTATAGCTCTCGGGGTCCTTATTACTACTTAAGCCCCCACGGCAAGATGGTGAAGTTCGCCGAGGGGAGACGGACAGAAAAGAGGAGCCTTTAAGTAAGGAGATCTCTGCCTTTAAGTTGCTGCTGCTGCTGCTGTTGTTATTGTTGTTGTTCATTCTGAAACACATTTCCACCGTTCTCCCGTTTGTTCCATCGCAGGCGCAAGTATAAATTGTACCAATTTAAAGTTTTGTTTTTAGCCATGTTTAATGTGTTTTCACAGTTTTGAATGCACTTTTTGCCGCACTCATAATTTGTTTAATTTAATCGTTTAATTTATCGTTTTATCGTTTAATTTAATATCGTTGATATTGTTATATTAATTGTTTTCACACTGCAAAACTCGACCACTGTCACGGTCGCCATGTAAAGATGAAGAACACTTTTCCATGATTTATTCAAGGTTTTATTAAAACACAAACGTCTTGTGACGTTGCTGGCTATTATTCGACTGTGTTATCGATATGTGAAAAGATTGATCTTAGGTCTAACAATTTGGGTTTTTATAAGTATATATGTATTGGTGTATTTCTCTGTCGCTGAGTACAGGCGACAAGGCAGAGTATGTAGATTGTTTACATTTCAGCATCCGCTGGGGCTGTACATAGGCACAGCGCAAGACAAAGGAATGGTACTCGGTGGAATGTGCAGACGTTGCATATTCCACTCTGAGATCAGGCCACTTATGGTGGACGATCATATTCTAAATGTACTTGAGTTGCGCTGTGTTTAGCGAGAAATTGTCGCGGTATAGTTTGTTATGTCATGCGTTGCTATACCCTTACAATGCGTTAGGTATGCTTAATATTATGGTTGCTCATGCAACAATACCTAAAAGACTCCTACCATCCTACTTTCGAAGTATCGGTCGATATTGGACCTTCTGTATTGGATCGATCAGGTAAGCTTTCTAAACGTGTCCGCTGCTTTCGTAAGGCCGAGTTTACAAGCTTAATAGCCTGATTAGGATTTCGATTGGTCCGCTCTGTACTTGTGCACTGACGTTGTGAAGGCAGATACATTTTCTATAATGTACTTGACACATTCTTTGATTTTTCTGTCCGATTGGTTCTGGGAAGCCCCTTGGTTTACCAAAAGCTATCCAGTCTTAAGCTAGGTACACACGATGCAAACAATTTGCAGCAAGTTGAAAATAATTTGCAGCAAATGTTTGCACAATGTTTACACTACGCAAATATTTCAAGAAAATTTCTTGCTTCAATCAATTTTTTGTTTTCACGCAAACTTTTGCATGGCTATTTCGTGCAATATATTGCGTTAATGTCTAACGTGTTTTCATTTTTGTTTGCAGTGCTTGCAAGTGACACTCATTTGCAAGGTCTGTTGTTTTGTGAGAGTCAAGGAATAACGACGTGTTTATATTATTATTATTATTATTATTATGTCGGCACAAAAATCGAAATTGCTGCTATTGCCATATTAGCAATTTTAATTAAACGTAAAAATGAGAAGATTAGAGTCTGGAAAAAAAGAAAGTGTTGGGTGAAAGAGTGGATTTCCAAAAGAGATGAAAAAGGAGTGCATCAGAACCTTTTAAAAGAGCTACAAAATGGAGATGAAACAAATTTTTAATAAATTTAAGCGCATCGAAAAACTCCCATTTGCTGGTATATTTGTCCGATGTACCCTGGCCACTCTTCTTTTGCTTCACTCTGCGCACTTCTTGCAAAATGGAGTACGCAAATGATGAATTTTGTTTTATTTCTTCATTACTAATGTCTAATTTTCAGCAATTTCGCGATAAGCATTTTGCTTTTTATACTTATTTTATAGTCTGCTGACGAGACATCCCATAAAACAGAATAATTTTCGTATAAATTAATTAATTTTATCGTTTTCTCGCGATCCCACATGTTTCTTGCTTGCTGCAATATTGCGACTGAAAGCAAACAGCACATGCAAACAAGCAAGCAACTGACGCAACCAAGACAACGGTAAAAATGTATACAGACGACAAGCAAAAATATTGCTGCAAAAATGTGTGCAAGTTTTTTGTTTTGAAGCAAAATGGTTGCACTCGTGTTTTAATACGTGCAAATTTGATTGCAGCAATCGACTTGCTGCAAATTGTTTACATCGTGTGTACCTAGTGTCGCGTCAAGACGCATGAATTATTTGGAAAAAATTTGAAGTCTAGTGTAAGATAGTTTAGGGCGAAG
>CM019042.1:28740702-28916254 GCA_009664405.1 Drosophila bifasciata
ATATAGGATCTACGACATCGCCCTGCCAGGACTCAACTATACGTGCGACGAGACGAATTTGAAAGCTTGTCACAGCTAACCCGATTAGCGGCAGAGTACGAGATTATTCACGAGGAGGAAACACGCGACGACTCCGCACCAAGAGACACCAGGCCGGCAAGACGCAGACCGCAGAAGGGGGAGTCCTACCGTACCCCCTTTCGGAGACCCCATTGGGATTCAGCCGACACACCGCGCAGACAGTCATCGAATCAAAATAATGCAACGAACCACGACGTCGCCCATCGAATGATCACCAGTCCCATTGCCAACCCACGCGCAGCCTGTCGCCGATGTGGTCAAGCTGGACACGCCGCCTACGACTGCACCAACGCTTCGATCCTATTCTGATGGGAATGTGGAAAACGCGGCACTCGGACAACCGACTGCTGCCGTCGAACCACGTCGGGAAACGACACGCGTCCTCAACTGACCGGGATCAGCCGAGAACGACGCCTCCCCAGACCCGCGACTAAGCAACCCACTACACGTGAACGACGGCCGAATAGTGGCGATAGTGACAATGGGAGGACAAACAACGGAGGCCACCATCGACAACGGGGTATCGAAGTTTCGTCAGCGACAACCTGGCCCGACAACTAAACAACAACTCCAACCTGCAAGATGCATGCGTCCGCATATGCCTGGCTGACGGCTCAGTCAGAGAGATCAACAAGAGGTCCAAATCCCACTCCTTGTCTTCCCAAGCATGCTGGAGCAAGTTATAATCGGCATGGACTTCCTATGTGCCATCGAAACGACGATCCAATGCGGCACCACGCTGCTAAAGCTACAAGATCGCCACCTCATGCCAACGCCACCGTCAGTTCACTCCAACCACGTACAAGTCACCGACCCCAGCCACAAGAAATCTAGGTCAACCGCCGCGAATATACGTCCCCGATCTACCACAAAGAATACGGCACCCAATAATGCAACGAAGAATTCGACACCGAAACCAACCACAGCGAACACACTTCCCCGACCTATCACAAAGACGGCCCAATAACGCAACGAAGAATACGACACCGAAACCAACCACAACGAAAGCAAAGCACCGGCCCACAACGGAAAACACGAATCGAAACAGGTACCGGTAAATTGCAACCAAGCAAACGGGAAAACGAATCCCACGGCCACTACGGAGCACCCGCATCCTAAGCCAACCACAGGGAACACACATCCCAAACACACCACGAGGATCTCACACATGAGACAGGCGCTCGACACAGGAATCCCAGGACCAAAACAACCTACGGCACATACACCCCGAACCCACCACTAGGATCTCACACACGAGACAAACCCCAACGAACTTGAACCCGCTCGACACAGGAAGCCCAGGTCCAAGTTCAGCCACAGCGCACCCATACACCATACCCTCAACGGAGAAGGTGAAACCACGGACAGCCTCAAAGACGACAACCAGCGCCGAACAACGACAACGGCAGCAACAGTGCAACAACCAAACCACGAGGAAAACAGCCACGCAAATCTCTTGCTGGTCGGGACCAATCATCGAACTAATCTCCACAGAATTTCTCCACTCGGAACCGGAATCCAGCCCGATGGCCCCCCGAAACACCGACCGCAGCCCTGTCGTACCCACGGCCGACGCCACCCCGATCTTCGCCAACCCACTGGAGTACCTTCCGCGTACTGACGTGCCCACTAGCGACATGCACCACGCCATGCCTAGCACCACGTCCGAAATCTTCGTCGCCCAAACAAGTCGTTGCTGCGAAAACAGAGTCGTCACTGAGACCCGCCTGGCCATACATCGATCTGGAGACATTACAACCCAGGTATACCGCCAGACCCACGAAACTACGCCACTCACGGCCAACACTACCCCGATCGTCACCCACATAAGCGACTGCCCATGTAGGATCGAACACCCCAGCGCGTTCGACACAACCATCCTCCCAGAAGACCCAAGCCAGCCAAAGGACCCCGACACCCCGATCTCACCGAACCCGACCCAGAACTGATCTCCGATCCCTGGCCGCCAGACATAGCACCGCAGATTCAAAATTTCTGGACACAGAACTTCCAAAGTTCAATAATCTCTACGGGACCTCGAACACACCATCGTCATGAGGGATAATCGACCCATCAAACAGAGGTACTACCCAAAGAACCCAGCCATGATGCGGATTATCGACGATCAAGTCGACCAATTGATCCAAGAAGGTCTCATCGAACCCTCACGAAGCCCGCACAGCGCCCCCATCGTACTCGTACGTAATAAGAACGGCAAATGGCGCATGTGCGTGGACTACCGACAACTCAACACTCACTCTATCCCTGACGCATACCCACTGCCCAGAATCAACTACATCTTGGAGCGCCTACAGAACGCACGCTTCATAACCACCCTCGATCTGAAGAACGGATACTGGCAAATACCATGGCCAACGGAAGCAGAGAAGCCACCGCCTTCACGGTCCCCGGCAGAGGGTCTATCAATGGAAAGTGATGCCCTTCGGATTACATTCTGCACCAGCAACATTCCAACGGGCCCTTGATACTGTGATCGGTGCCGACATGGAACCCTACGCATTCGCATATTTAGACGACATTGTCGTCGTCGGACGAGACTTCGAGGATCACCTACACAACCTGGCAATAGTCCTCTCGCCTTCGAAAAGCGAACCTGCGGATAAACGTGGAAAAGTGCACATTTTTCCAAAGCCGGATCAAATGTCTTGGTCATGTCATCAGCGAAGAAGGTATCCACACGGACCCCGACAAGATTGCTGCCGTTAAAGAACCCAAGCCACCCACGAACCTAAAGAACTACGTCAGTGCATCGGAATGGCATCCTGGTACCGAAGATTCGTGCCAAACTTTTGCTACAGTAGTCCAACCAATGTCTCAGCTACTCAAGAAAGGACAAACATGCAAATGGACCGCAGATCAACAAGCGCCCTTCGACCAACTAAAGGAACTACTCACGACCGCTCCCGTACTGGCTTGCCCCGATTTCAACGTCAAGTTTTCACTACAAACCGATGCGAGCAACCTCGGCATAGGCGCCGTACTCACGCAGGTGATCGAAGGAAAGGAACGCGTCATCGCCTATATCAGCCGACGCTTGAACCAGGCCGAAGGAAACTACTCCGCTACAGACAAAGGAATGCCTCGCCGTCATTTGGGCAATCCGAAAACTACGCTGCTACCTAGAAGGACACCGATTCGACGTTATAACAGACCATCTCGCGCTGAAATGGCTGAATACTCTTGAAAGCACCTACGGAAGAATAGCGAGATGGGCACTCGAACTCCAACAGTATCAATACGACGTCCACTACAGAGCAGGGAAACAAAACGTGGTTGCCGATGCCCTGTCCCGACAACCCTTGGAGACGCTAGCAATAATCAAAGAGGACGCAACATCTTGCCCCTGGCTTACGACGGATTCAGCAAACCAAAGAGGAACCCGATAAATACCCCGACTACGTCATCGAGAATGGAGAACTCTACAGGCATCTGGGCCACGGAGCCGACGATCACGACTACGTGTCATGGAAACTTTGCGTCCCAAAAGACCGACGCCAAAGAGTCCTCAAGGAATGCCATGATCAGCCCACGGCAGGCCACCTCGGCATTCGGAAAACCATCACACTGATAACACAACGATACTATTGGCCCGGCCTTTATCGCGATGTGCGGAAATACGCAGCTGTTTGAGCTGCCAAAGTTTAAGGCACTGCAACGCAAGCAAGTAGGATGCTTACCCGCAGGGCAGAGGAACCTTTCGCCACACTTTGCGCCGACTTCGCGGGACCACTGCCCCGATCAAAACGAGGGAACACCATGCTACTGGTATTCTTCGACACCTTCTCAAAATGGGTCGAACTAGTGGTGCCCTATAAGCTTTTTCGGTAACGCATTCTCAGTCACTTTGGCGTTCCAAAACGATTCGTCTGTGACAATGGAACACAGTTCACCAGCCGCTCATTCCGCCTGTTTATGCAAACAGCCGGCGTTGATCTACAACACACCGCACTGTATTGTCCCCAGGAAAACCCTACGGAACAGTGAAGACCATGATCGCCCAATTCGTGGAGGATCATCAAAACACATGGGACGAACTCATACCCGAGATGTCACTAGCAATTAACTCCAGTGTCTCGGAAACAACTGGATTCGGCCCCGCCTTCCTGCTACACGGAAGAGAACCTCGCTTACCTGGAGCACTGTACGACGAAGTTACGCCAGGGACAGGAAGCCCCCCAGACACACAGCCCACACTAAGGCAACCCGACTCAAAGAGGTGTTCGCGATAGTGCGGAACAACATTCAGCGGGCGAGTCAAGAGCAATCCCGTCACTACAATCTCCGCCGCCGACAATGGCGCCCCACGGTGGGTCAACTGGTACTGATCAAACAACACCACCATTCCAACGCAGCGGACGGTTTCGCTGCGAAATTGGCCACAAAATATGATGGGCCATACAAAGTGAAAGGTTTCGCGTCAACAAATATCGTCAAGTTGCAACACCCCGGAAGTCGGAAACTGAAAGTCGCAAATATCAACGACATGAAAGAGTACCACGACACGTTGGACAGCGACCCTGCTGAGGAAGCAAACGACACCAGCGATCACATCGACCCCCTGACGACGGCAAACCACCAGTAGAAACGCTAAAACACGTTGGCCAGAAACTTTGCCGACCCTGCAAATAACAACAGCGGCATCTGTACACCCACCGGGAAGGGTGGGGGTGTAACGAACCCTGGGACCAGGGCCCGTATATCCATATCCATAATCCATACACAAACAACACAAACAACCATACACCTGACACTGTACATTTACAGTCCCACGCTCCGATCGATTCATGCAGAATCGACACACGCGCCACAGTCTCCAGTTCCCCCCCGAGATACACAACTCCACGCAGGTCATTCCTCGGTCCGACCGAGCCAATGACCACAGCCTCGACTCAGCTCATTTCTCGGTGCATCCGAGGCAATTACCGTGTCGGTGGCACGCGTGGAGAACTCGACACCAACTAAAGCAACCCAGACTTGCGGACTCAGCACTAGAAATAGTGCCGGCCTTAAATAGGCCGGGCCCGCGATCCATCAGGGCAGTCCATCGCCTATTCTAAACCGTAACGGCAGTACATCCGCCGCGGCTATCAGCACCACGCCTCAGCAAGAACACAATACAAGAAACCACTACACGACACCAGAACCACGAGAAACAATACAGAACACAAATAAAACCATTTAATAACATCAAAACAATCTCAACGAAGTGTCATCATTTCTTCGCCGAGAGCGAACACAAAATCAGGTGACGCAACAAGCCATATTACCGCATACACCAAAAACTCAGGTGTCAACGGTTGCCGTTTCATCGCCAAGTGCGATCACCAAAGTACCTGCACGGTAACCGGACTCTACGCCCGCTACACTTTCGGTTTCACGGCCAAGCCCTACCCTAAAGTTTCAGCAATACTACAAAATTTCTTGTAGAGAACCCTGGACAGACTGAGCCTACCTCAGTCTGAGATAGGTATTATTAGAATGTTTAGGAATTCATCGAATTTAAACAATGCTAATTTTGATGTAACAACATATATTATTTATTGCATTACTTTGTGATAAACAATATTTTTTGTTTTGCCGTCGGTACAATGAATAATTACTTGACCATGTGACCATGTGGATGCAAATACCCAATCAAATTTAAACCACAAATTGGCAACGACTGTCCCTGAGATTCGAAACTGATGCTGATGTAATGTTTAACACAAAGCATTGCAATAAATAAAATATGTTATTACATCAACATTATCAATGTTTAATTTCGAGAATTCCTGAACACTGCTAAAAGCAGGTCTACTAGCGAGGAGCTGCCGAGGGCGGAGCCGCAAGTCACGGTTCCCACCATCCAGGTCGACTAGAGCCCGACTACCTGGGACGGAGGATAAGGATCAAACCCGACGCAAACGGCTTTCGGGATACAGGGCATCGGTGAAATACCTTCGTGGTATGAGCCAAAAGACCCCGAAAACGCTGACCGCGAGGGGAAAAAGGAGCCTTAGGAAGAAGCACGAGCAGAACGTGCGGAGGTACGAGCGGCTGAACGGAGTCGCTCCTGCCAACGGAGACCAGTCCCCCAAGCGTACACGCGACGGTGGCAGAAGGACCCCAAGCCATCGTCTTCACCGTCAGCAGCAGCTGGCACGAAGACGATGTTGGATAACCTAACGTCATCGTCTGCGAACTCGCGAGGGGAGAAAGGGGAAGGAGGCATCCGGGAAGCAGAGGGAGAAGACCTCACCTCAACCGCAGAACACGGCAAGCGCCAAGGGACCACCAGCGCCCCTCTGTACAGAAGGCAACGGTGGAACCGACTGGTCGAAGCCAAGGTTCAAGCGGCAGAGAATGGATGACTCCATACGAGCTTCCGAGGGAAGATATCGGACGCTAATTGGCTGAAGGCAGAATCAGAGGTCCTGACCGCCATGAAGGATGCCATTGTTCGCGCAGTTAACCCGTTTGTTTGCGAGTTCAAGGGCATCAAGTGATATAAGGGAGCCAAAGCGGTGGCCTGTGGTAACGCAGAAACTCTTGAGTTTCTCAAAGCCACGGTCCAAAGTTTTGGTGAACTTTGGCCAGGAGCGGCTCTCTGCGTGGTCCCCATCGATGAGATTCCCAGGAGGACGATCATGAAGGTGTGGATTCCTCCCCAATCAAGGCGGATGAGGACACACTTGTCCTGATCAAGGCTCAGAACCGGATCCTGGGAACGTCGGACTGGACCATCATACGGGCGATAGCGCGAGACAAGGGAATGGCAAGGAACTCTGGATCAGTATTGGTCAAGAAAGCCTTGCCAAACTCTTGAAAAGGACTGCCGCATATCTTTTGGTATGGGCACACTGGCGGTAGTAGTACCGCGACACCCCAGGTCCGCTGAACAGCATGAAGGTGGTGCAGATTAATCTGCATCACTTCAGTGTACCATCGGCGGACCTCCTGCGGTTTATGGACGAGAAGGCGGGGGAATGAACGGTCGCGGATACCGCCTTCTCACGCCACACCCCGTGGGTAAGCCAAGAACCTGTATCGTGGTAAGAAGCGAGCTTAATGTTCTGTTTACTTGCAGGTTCAGCATTCCGGACCTAATGGTGGCACTATGTGAGAGGAAGGACGGGATGAACCTACACCTGGCCTCGGCATACCTGCCGTACGAGGAAGAGGACCCACCCTCGGGGGATGTCAACGCCCTAATCCACCAAGCGCGGAAAGAGGGTCTCGACATCGTCCTAGGTTGTGACGCGAATGTGCACCACTCCCTTTGGGGAAGCACGGGCACAAATTCCAGGAGAGTCACTGTTCGAGTACATTCTGTCCACAAATCTTGTTGTTTGCAACCGGGGAGACCACCCCACCTTCCGCAACAAGAACCGTGCAGAGGTTATTGATATAACACTTGCCTCGGACAGTGACTCCTAACCATTGATGATTGGCATGTGTCCGGTGAGTGCTCCTTCTCGGAACTCTACAGGATAGTGTTCAGCCTCAAATGGAACAGAAAGGCCCAAGGCCTACAGCAATCCCAAGCGGACAGACTGGAGCCGCTTCTCCGCAACCGTAAAGAAGGCACTACCCTCCCCACCCGAAGAGAACATCCTTCAAACGGAAGCACTAGAGGAAACTTTGAATTGAATCTTCTTTGAATCTTGCCCGATCAGCCGACCTCCAAAAGTCCAATCGCAATCCTTGGTGGACGCGGGGAGCTGAGCGAAGTCAGGAGGGAGTCAAGGAGGCTCTTCAACAGGGCAAAACTGGCAAACACACAGGAAAGCTGGGACGAATATCGTCGCAGCTTTAACACCTGTAGAAAGGCGAAAAGGGAGTCTTGGGCTGCCTTCTGCGATGCCATAGATGGTACCACCGAGGCTTCGAGGCTTCGACGTGTGCTATCAAAGGCGCCAACCACACTTGGACTGCTCCGCAACCAGGATGGTGTCTTTGCAGAAAACAGTCAGGAATCCCTTGAGCTCCTCATGAGCTCCCACTTCCCAGGATGCTCAGATGTTACCGGTGACGAATCCAACGACATCAACGACACTGAGCCATACCAGGGAGAGGACACTGAGGATCTCATACGTGACATTATGGCACCAGACAAGATTATCTGGGCCATTAAATCCTTCGGTCCCTACAAGTCACCGGGGCCGGATGATATACGACCAGCCATGTTGCAGGCAGCTTGCCTGCCCCTGCTACCATGGCTAAAGAAAATCTTCGAAGGATGTCTCCGAGGTGGGTACGTTCCCCAAGTATGGAGAGAGGTGAGAGTGGTCTTCATCCCCAAAGCCGGGAAGATAAACCACATCTCTCCCAAGGACTACAGAACCCATCAGTCTATCCTCATTTTTGCTGAAAACGATGGAAAGGCTGATCGATCTACACATAAGGACCAAACTCGACAGACGAGTGTTCAGCGGAGCTCAGCACGCCTACCTCAAAAGGTAGATCAGTTGAGACCGCACTACACGAAGTTGTTGGGAGTATCGAAAATACTCTCAGCCATAAGGAATATGCTTTGGCGGCCTTCCTAGACATAGAGGGAGCCTTCAACAACGTCAGGATCGAGTCAATAACGGCCGCACTGACCAAGATTGGCACACACCCGACGGTAACCATATGGCTGGACAGCGTTCTCAGGAGCAGAACGATCAGCGCTGGTCTGGGCACCTCCTCTTCAAGGAAGACGGTCACACGAGGTACTCCACAGGGGGTTATATCCCTCTCCTGTGGAACTTAGTCCTCAACGACCTTCTTCTTCAGTTGGGGAGGAGTGGATACAAGGTTGTGGCCTATGCGGATGATCTAGTGTTACTGGTAACGGGTAAGTTCCTACTTACAATCAGTGATCTTCTGGAATCTGCACTGGGAACGACCGCGAGCTGGGCACACCAAAACGGTCTGGGGGTTAATCCCCAAAAGACAGAACTGGTGTTGTTCTCACGAATATACAAGATACCAAACTTCAAACGACCAGCAATTGGTGGAACGACGCTTGAGTTATCGAACGAAGCCAAGTATCTTGGTGTCATCCTAGACTCAATCTCTCTTGAAGAGAAACACGGAGGAAAGGAAGAAAAAGGCAATGGCTGCTTTCTACATCTGTAGGAAGACCTTTGGGCGAACATGGGGCTTCCAACCGCACATCATCCATTGGATGTATACAGCGGTAATAAGGCCCATTCTGACATACGGAAGCTTGGTGTGGTGGGAAGCGGCCAACACCAAATCCCACCTAGAGAACCTCCGGAAAGTTCAGCGGACGGCATGCCTTGGAGTCACCGGATCCCTCAGATCCACCCCACAGGCTGCTCTAGACACCATGCTTAACCTAGAGCCCATAGGCCTCCCACCTTAAGTGCAAGGCTGAGACAAGTGCCGTGTGGCTTTCAGCCGCGCGGTTTTCAAGCCATCGCCTTATGGCCACGCCACAATACTTCGTAAGGAGGAAAGTGGAACGGGCGAACGGAGCGACTACTGTGTCTCGGAGTTTTCATGGAAGAGAAATTTTAAAGGACACATACCGGAAAGAGAGGAATGGACGCGTAAAAGCTGCTCTTGGGCAGAACGCGCTCTCCATCTTCACTGACGGGTCAAAGACAGTCGAAGGGACAGGAGCTGGAATCTTCTCTGAAGAACTAGCAAGCAACATATCCCTAATACTACCAGAATGGTGCAGTGTTTTTCAGGCGGAGATATACGCAGTATGGCAAGCGGCAAAGTTGGTATACACCTTGGAGATACCTCAGAGGAACATAGCAATCTGTGTTGACAGCCAAGCTGCTATCAAAGCCCTGGTTTCCTGTAAAATCACGAGCAGACTCGTACGTGACACGGTGGACGCGCTAAACCAGATTAGAGCGCACTCAATCACACTCACGTGGGTCCCGGGTCACACCAACATCGCGGGTAACGAGAGTGCGGACGAGTGTGCCAGAAATGGATCGGCTAAGCCACTGGCGGACGCAGTCAGCGATATACGGAGGCCGCTGCGAGACATCATCTCGCAGATGATGGGTCGAGCTAGAACGAGATCAGACAGACGGTGGAACGCAACCCAACTGTGAGATCTCACGCTCGCTCTGGCCACACTATGACCCTAAACGCACTAAGACTCTCCTTGGTTTCAGGAAGAGTCAGGTGCGAACACTGACAGGAGTTATAACGGGGCACTGTGTCATCGGCCACATGGCCACTAGGTACAGATTGCCCCATCATGACTTCTGCCGCAGCTGCAGGGACGAGGAGGAAATAGAGAGAATCCAGCATCTTCTCTGTGGCTGTCCTGCACTCATGGAAAGGCGTCACCGAATACTCGGCAGCGCCTTTTCACGAGGACTTGATAGCCTGGCAAACATGCCTCTAGAGAGGCTCTTTATTGAGGCCTCGGGATGGTCACGCAACCTCCCTAGGCACCGGACGTAATCCCATGACGAGTGTGGGCATCACAATGGGCAATTCTTGCCTCCGAGTGACCTCGACTTCGGTCGAGCAGCCCTATAAACCTAACCTATCCTAATGTGAAAATTGTTAGTAAATGTTCGATATGTGGTCCAATATTTTTGGATAGATAGTTCAAGCTCAAAATAAATATGATTTTGTAACGAGAAAATTGCATAAAAGGAGTGGGTAAAGGTTCAATATACGGGCCTATACTCCTGAAATTGCGGGAAAGAAAATATCGATTTATCACAAATTTACGTGTCGAAAATATTTGGCGGTCAAACATGGTTTTTATACCCGTACTCGAAAAGAAAAAGGATATATTGTATTTGTGATAAAAGTGATGTGTGTATCACAGAGAAGAAATCATTTCCGACCCCATAATGTATATATATTCTTGACCAGCGTCTGTCCGTTATTCGGTCTGTCCTATTTGTCGCGCAGGGCTCGGAGAGTATAAGAGCTAGAGCAAGCAATCTTTAAGTCCAAGCTCCTCTGATACCACTGCAGTACAAAGTGGTTTTTTTACCCGTACTTGAAGAGTAAAAGGGTATATTGTATTTGTGGTAAAAGTGAATGTGTGTAACATAAAGAAGGAATAATTTCCGACCCTATAAAAGATATATATTCTTGATCAGCATCAATAGCCGAGTCGATACAGCCGTGTCTGTCTGTCCGTCCGTCTTGTTTGTGGCCAATTGCTCGGAGGCTTGTGATGCCCAGCACCACCACACAAAATCGCCGGCGCCACATTGATACATAAATAATCACCTACCTAGAACCTAAGATAAAAAATGAAGTTCCTAATTTTTCATATATATACAACTAGAACCTAAAATAACCAGACAAAACATGAAGTTCCTTATATTAATAAATACCAATACATATAACAAATCAAGAAATATCGATAACGTTCAAACTTAAACAAAACGCCCGCGCGCGTCGTCAAACCCCAGTGTGACCCACGATCACCAACAAAGGGTCACACTAACAGCTGGACAAAACGCGTTATGGCAAACCGAGAACGCGTTAGGCCCATATGGGGCCACCAACAGCTGATCACCAGCAATAAAAGGTGGAGCGGCAGATCGAATCGGGGCAGTCCAACTCGGAAAGCCCTGGCGTAACAACCAGCAATTTTGACAGCGGAACTTGGGATCCAGGTAACATTAACCTCTCCACTCGTTCTGCTGAATACTTTTCTTCCCTCCAGAGTGTTTTTAAACCTCTGAATCTTCCGAATCCTCCCCAGAGTGTGTTCAAACCTCTGAATCCTCTCCAGAGTGTGCTTAAACCTCTGAATCCTCCCCAGAGTGTGTTTAAACCTCTGAATCCTCTCCCACGGAGTGTGTTTAAACCTCCGCACCAAACTTCGACTCGGGTGTGTTTAAACCTCCGCAACGATCTTCTCCTCGGGTGTGTTTAAACCTCGGCAACGTTCTTCTCTCTCTCGGAGGTGTGTTTAAACCTCCGCAACGATCTTCTCCTCAGGTGTGTTTAAACCTCCGCAACGATCTTCTCCTCGGGTGTGTTTAAGCCTCCGCACCGATCTTCTCTCTCTCGGAGGTGTGTTCAAACCTCCGCACCAATCTTCGACTCAGGTGTGTTTAAACCTCCGCAACGATCGTCTCCTCGGAGTGTGTTCAAACCTCCGCACCGATCTTCTCTCACGGAGTGTGTTTAAACCTCCGCGCCATACTTCAACTCGGGTGTGTTCAAACCTCCGCATCCCTGATCTCACCCGAACCACCCGGGTACACCCGCGACGACTACCTACCGCAGCACGTCACCAAACAGCCACGTGCGGCCGAGTAGCCAATTCTGAGGAAGACCCCGAAGGAAGACGAGTGATCCCGATCCCACCTATAAACGGACTCTGTATTAATAAGAACAATAAAACAATCCCT
Source organism: Drosophila bifasciata (assembly GCA_009664405.1). Classification (NCBI taxonomy): domain Eukaryota; kingdom Metazoa; phylum Arthropoda; class Insecta; order Diptera; family Drosophilidae; genus Drosophila; species Drosophila bifasciata. The sequence continues at coordinate 28,753,149 of CM019042.1, forward strand.
TCTTACTGTAAACACGCTAGTCGCCTCTTTTTCTTGAACAAGGGAATCTCTTTCCAGCTACCACAGCCAGAAATCCTACAAATTTCTGTGAACACGGCACGGCGAGCATACCCCGGCCGAAGCGACGTCACAGTGGCGCCCGAGCAGGTTGTGGTAGCAGAAAGTAAAGATCCCTAATATGGTCAAGATGGCACGGCAGTGGATTACACAAGCAACAAAGGCGGAACTGAACAGCTACTGTGAAGAGTTTGGAATAGAAAAATCGGAAGGCACCGAACTAGCAAAAGGAAAGCACTGATCCTATTCGCAGACAGAACGGATCACTCCAGAGCGATACTGGACAGACTGCAACAGCTAGAGAACACCAAAGCAACATCACCGAAATCAACGCTAGCCAAACCACAAATGGAAGAGCAACAAGCGGAAGCAAAAACTGCAAGGAAAAAATCTCTTTTTCCGAAGAAAATAAAGAAAGGTTCACCCGAAGCAATAGCGATGATAGACAAGATCCGCAAATGGGACCTAACGTTTGCAGGGAAAAGTCAAGTGCTGGAGTTTATAAGCCGAATGGAGGAATTAGCAGAAACATACGGGATAGAACTGGATCACCTGGTGTTTGCAATGCCGATTATCTTGGAGGACAGCGCACTAGACTGGTGGCATACGAAGCCAGCGCCGATCAACACATGGGAAGAAGCAAAAGGACGGATTGAAGGAAAACTTCTTATCCCGCGATACCAGGAGGAGTTAACAAAACAGGTCACAGACCGCAAGCAGGCCGAAACGGAAACGGTGAGGGACTACGTCCAAGACCTTCGGAAACTAATGAGGTTCGGGACATACTCAGAACAACAGAAACTGGAAATCACGTACAAAAACTGCAGACTGCCAATTAAACTATACGTAAAAGAGACGCGAATTTGAAACACTAGCAGAGTTTATTGGTATAGCAGAGGAGTTCGAAGCTGGAAACAGAAGCAGGTCTCTCAAAGACGAACCAACAATGGAACAGTGAACCAATCCATCAAACAACATGGCAGCGAACGCCTACCAGACTGAACAAATGCCACAGATGTGGGCAAACGGGGCACGAAAGCCGAGCATGCAACAGGGAACCGGTACTATCCTGCTGGACATGCAACGAGCAAGGAGTGCGTACTTTAGACTGCTGCAGGAAGCCGCAGGGAAATGCACAGGGTCCGGAACAAACCCGCGAAGCTTTCGAGACCCAGAACAACGCAAGCGGAACACAACCCAACTAAAATACGAGGACAATCAGCTCCTAGGGTGGGCCAGAGTCGGAAAACAAATGGTGGAAGTAATCATCGACACAGGAGCCACGAGATGCATGGTCAACGAACACACAGCCAGAGACTGCAACTAGAAGGAGTAGAAAAACAGAATCAAGACTAATACGACTAGCAGATGGCAGCACACGGCGAACAACAAAAAGTTTCGAAGCAAAAGTGGAGCTGGGAGGACGCGAAACCATGCAGTCATTCCTAGTCATGACCGGAATCCCAGATACCCCGATATTAGGGATGAGTTTTCTGAGAGACGCGGGGACAAAAATAACATGTGGAGAAGCCACAGTAATGATAAGCGAGATGGCAACCCCGAATTTAAAAGGGGAAAATGCGGGAACAACACAACCAGAGCCGGTCGACGAGGACATAGAAGAATGGATCACGAAAGAAATACAGAAATTCGAGACAATACAAGGAGTAAGTAATATAACAACACATAGATTATACTTAAGGGATGATAGGCCAATTAAGCAACGATATTACCCAAGAAACCCAGCACAAATGGAAATAATTAACAAAGAAATCGACCAGCTAATCAGACAAGACCTAATAGAACCATCAAGAAGCCCATACAGCGCACCGGTAGTCTTAGTAAAAAAAGAAAACAGATCAATGGAGACTCTGCATAGACTATAGGCTGCTAAACGAGAAAACAGAGAAGGACGCATACCCGATGCCGCGAATGGATTTTATCCTGAACCAACTCAGGGAGGCAAAATATATAAGCACGCTAGACCTAAAATCCGGATACTGGCAAATCCCGATGGAAAAACAAAGCAGGCAATATACCGCGTTTACTGCCCCGGGACGGGGATTATTTCAGTGGAAAGTAATGCCATTCGGATTAACGACAGCGCCGGCAACATTCCAAAAGAGCTTTGGACGCAGTAAACGGGCCGGATATGGAACCGTTCGCATTCGCGTACCTGGACGACATCGTTGTGATCGGGCGGACGAAGGAGGAACACCGACTTAAGCTCCAAGAGGTCTTAGCACGGTTACGGAAGGCAAAACTACGAATAAATCCAGAAAAATGTCATTTCTTTCAGAAGAAGCTGAAATACCTAGGACATATGGTAAGCGAGGAGGGAATACATACAGACCCGGACAAAATAGCAGCGGTTAAAGAATTGGCGGCACCAACAACCCTGAAACAGCTACATAGCTTCCTGGGACTAGCATCGTGGTATCGAAGATTTGTACCAACCTTCACAGAACGTGCAAAAGTATTACAGGACTTGCTGAAAAAGGGGCAAAAATTTGCATGGGAGGAGACGCATCAACGCGCTTTCGACGACCTAAAACTATGCCTGACGGAAGCACCAGTCCTAGCATGCCCGGATTTCAGCAAACAATTCATCCTGCAGACCGACGCAAGCGACTGCGGAATCGGAGCAGTATTAACGCAGGAAGATGCCGACGGGGAGCACGTAATAGCATACGCCAGCCGGAAACTAAAAAGCGAAGAAACAAGATACTCAGCAACCGAGAAGGAATGCCTCGCCATTTACTGGAGCATCCATAAAATGAAAATGTACCTAGAGGGGTACAAATTTATAGTAGTCACAGATCATCTGGCACTAAAATGGCTGAATTCCATCGAAAGCCCATCGGGAAGAGTAGCAAGGTGGGCGTTGGGACTACAGCCATTCACATTCGAAATAAGATACCGAAAAGGGAGAATTGAACGCAGTGGCGGACGGGCTATCCCGCTTACCACGCGAAAAAATTGCAGTATCGAGAGTCGAGGATTGCGCATGGTACCAAGCCAAGTGGAAGCAGGTAACCACAACTCCAAAAGAAACACCCGACTACGTGATAAAACAGGATCAGCTGTACAGGCATATCCCAAGCCAGACAGACGAAGATGACCAACCATGGAAATTGTGTGTGGCAAAACAAGACCGAGGCAGGGTATTACAAGAAAATCACTCGAACCCAACGGCTGGGCATCTAGGCATTAGACGGACAAAATATCGAATTAGACAACGATATTTCTGGCCAGGCTTAAGCAAGGATGTGACAAGATTCGTGCGATCATGCGAGAGTTGCCAGATGTTCAAAGTATCACAGCAGGCAGCGGCTGGAAAAATGTTAACAAGGATCGCAGACGCACCCTGGGAAACAATATGCGTAGATTTCGTAGGGCCCCTACCGAGAACATCGCATGGCAATACGGTAATGATAGTATTCATCGATAAATTTTCCAAATGGGTAGAGGTTACACCAGCCCGACAGGCAACAGCTGACTCCCTCATTAAGGCGTTCCGGGAAAAAATACTGGCAAGGGGAGAAGCACCCAAACAGCTGATCTCAGACATCGGAGTTCAGTTTACCAGCAAAAAGACGCAACAGGTAATGAAATCATGGGGAGTAACGCATATATTCACGGCACCCTACACACCACAAGAAAACCCAACCGAAAGGGCAAACAGAACACTAAAAACAATGATCGCACAATTTGTGGCAGGAAAACACAACAAATGGGATGACCAGCTACCGGAACTCACTTTTAGCGATCAACAGCAGCCGATCAGAGTCAACAGGGTACAGCCCAGCATACTTACTGTTCGGCAGAGAACTAAGACTACCGGGAAATTTGTTCGACGAAGTAACGCGAGGATCTGGCATCAATAACACAAATCAAGAAAACGCAGATCAGAGAAAACAAGTAGCAGCAATAGCAAAACAAAACATGGGTGTCGCAGCAGCAACTCAAGCACGACACTACAACCTAAGAAGAAGAGAGTGGACACCAAAAGTGGGAGACGTAGTATGGGTTAGAACACACCCACTATCAAAAAATAGACAAGACAACAGCAAAACTTGAACCAAAATACAGCGGCCCATGTACAGTACTCGAACTAATATCCCCAGTCATCGTATCCGTAAAACTAAACACTACTAACAAAAAGATGCGAGCCCACGTCTCACAAATAAAAATTGCAAACCCATTAGAAAAACAAACAGAAACGATAACGGTTCCATCTCTCTCTTTTTACAGCAACATGAATAAATTTGACGAATCTGTGAAAAAGTTCAAAGAGAGGTTGACGGCCAAACAGGCCGAAGGGAGAAGGACGAAGAAACTAGAGACAATCCAAGAGGAGCCAAACAAGATGAAGGTCTCGAAAACAAAGGTAGTGGCCCCGACAAGAAAACACCAAGACCACAAAGAGAAACCGACAACATCACTCGACGCGGCGCTACGAGAGGAGACCTACCAGAGCGTACCTTGCAAAAAACGCATCAGCTGGGCAAACCAACCAAAACCGAAGCCAGCCACACCGACGCCAAATCAGGCGCCACGGGAAACACCAGCACGACCAAAGCCAACACCAAAGTTAGTCGCTGGATGGGCAAAAATGGTAGAGGATGAGGAGCGGGACGCCGACATTTGAGAGCTGGAGCACGAGCGGCTGCCTGCGTCCGAAGGACGGCAAACGCCAGAACCCGAAGGAATACCACCACGGTGGGAAATAGCAAAGGGCACCAAACTGGATGCCAATCAAGTGGAGCTCATAAAGAAGAGGAGTGTCGAGCGGCCGGCGCACGAGCAGCGGCGCTTCAAGATAAGGTACAAGGAAGGAGAGAAATGCTGGATAAAGATCGGGAAAGCAGGGGACGTGCACGTCGGCAAATGGTACACCACCCAACAACATCCCAATGACGCCAACATAGGAAAGGAGAGGGGAGTGTGACGCCCAGCACCACCACACAAAAACGCCGGCGCCACATTGATACATAAATAATCACCTACCTAGAACCTAAGATAAAAAAATGAAGTTCCTAATTTTTCATATATATACAACTAGAACCTAAAATAACAAGACAAAACATGATTAATAAATACCAATACATATAACAAATCAAGAAATATCGATAACGTTCAAATTTAAACAAAACGCCCGCGCGCCAAACCCCAGTGTGACCCACGATCAGCAACAAAGGGTCACACTAACAGCTGGACAAAACGCGTTATGGCAAACCGGGAACGCGTTAGGCCCATATGGGGCCACCAACAGCTGATCACCAGCAATAAAAGGAGGAGCGGCAGATCGAATCGGGGCAGTCCAACTCGGAAAGCCCTGGCGTAACAACCCAGCAATTTTTGACAGCGGAACTTGGGATCCAGGCAACATTAACCTCTCCACTCGTTCTGCTGAATACTTTTCTTCCCTCCAGAGTGTGTTTAAACCTCTGAATCTTCCGAATCCTCCCCAGAGTGTGTTCAAACCTCTGAATCCTCTCCAGAGTGTGCTTAAACCTCTGAATCCTCCCCAGAGTGTGTTTAAACCTCTGAATCCTCTCCCACGGAGTGTGTTTAAACCTCCGCACCAAACTTCGACTCGGGTGTGTTTAAACCTCCGCAACGATCTTCTCCTCGGAGTGTGTTTAAACCTCGGCAACATTCTTCTCTCTCTCGGAGTGTGTTTAAACCTCCGCAACGATCTTCTCCTCGGAGTGTGTTTAAACCTCCGCACCGATCTTCTCTCTCTCGGAGTGTGTTCAAACCTCCGCACCAATCTTCGACTCGGAGTGTGTTCAAACCTCCGCAACGATCGTCTCCTCGGAGTGCGTTCAAACCTCCGCACCGATCTTCTCTCACGGGTGTGTTTAAACCTCCGCACCAAACTTCGACTCGGAGTGTGTTCAAACCTCCGCAACGATCTTCTTTTTCTCTCGGGCGTGTTTAAACCTCCGCGCCATACTTCAACTCGGGTGTGTTCAAACCTCCGCATCCCTGATCTCACCCGAACCACCCGGGTACACCCGCGACGACTACCTACCGCAGCACGTCACCAAACAGCCACGTGCGGCCGAGTAGCCAATTCTGAGGGAAGACCCCGAAGGAACAAGAGTGATCCCGATCCCACCTATAAACGGACTCTGTATTAATAAGAACAATAAAACAATCCCTTCTAACTGTAAACACGCTAGTCGCCTCTTTTTCTTGAACAAGGGAATCTCTTTCCAGCTACCACAGCCAGAAATCCTACAAATTTCTGTGAACCCGGCACGGCGAGCATACCCCTGCCGAAGCGACGTCACAGGCTATAAGAGATAGAGCAACCAAATTTTTTCAGACTGATGTTATCTCTCACTCGTAGAAAAGTGTTTCAAAATTTCACCCCGCCCACTTCCGCCCCCACAAAAGACGCACATTTGTGGCGTCATCAATTTTGAAGATAGCAGAAAACGAAAAATGCAGAATCATAGAGAAAGGCCATATCTATGAGGGGCCCAATTCTAAATCGGATCGGATGATTCATATAGCCACAATAGAGAAAACCATTTCGAAAAACATCGTTCTCTCTAGCTCGCACTCACACAAAAACGAGTCGATTTGGTTTTTTTATTTTGTGTCGCCTGGATCTCAGAGACTATAAAAGCTAGAGCAACCAAACTTTCTGTCCACACTCCTGTGATACCACACCAAGACAAGTGTCGGGTTTCCCAGCCCGATGTTTAGGTATAAAAACTTGTTGTTAGTTAGTGGAGCAGCCTAACGTAAATCTAACTACATATGTTTGCTTATACGATTGAACACTGTATTGTAAATAGTGTAATTGCTTATGCTTATGGTTACGCTTATGCTCATTTCGCTACTACAGCTGCAGCATCTATGCTGTTCTCCCGCGCTCTCTCTCTCTCTCTCTCTCTCTCTCTATCTATCGCTCGCACTCGGCTCAGCAGCAGCCCGAGCTTCTTTGGTTCTCTCTACCTCTTGCAGTGGGGCACGGGCAATTCGGTCCGCCTGCCCTCAAGCAGTCTGGTTGTAACTATCATAGTTTTCGGTGCACTTTTTTATACCCCAGCTACACACGCGTATTGCCGCTACCTCATATAATAAATAAAATTGTATTTCCAATTGAAATCCTCGGCTCTTTATTTAAAACCTACCTTTTGCAATAGCTATTAAAAACGCTTAATAGCTCAACATTTGGTGACCCCGACGTGATTGTGCAATAATTAATTGATTAGTACAATCACAAACTGCATTTATAAACAATAATTTTAGTTCGTTCGTCTGTTTTCGCTCTTCTGTAAATAGCCAGTGCCATCGACCACATAGCTGCTATACAAGCATATACACCAGCCGCTCTTACATACACGAATTGCGCTTGAGGTTCCCGTTTGTTACACGCGTTTCGTTTTGCGTTCCTCTTCCCGCTACGAACGTTTCTAGAGCGGCTGCTGCTATGGACGCTGCCAACGACACTATAGTGACAGTGACAAGGGAGCAAAACAGGGTGTTTTTTTGAGGATGAAGTCAACGGAACTCTGTGAGAAGGTGAAGAGATTGACTACCGCTTGGGAAGATGAGGCTGCTGTCTGCGATTATTACACCCTAGTGGGGGAAGTTGGAGCAGATTGAGAAGCTGAGCGGGCAATTTGAGACATTGCACAACGAGCTCGAAGAATTGGACTTCAGCGAGATTCACAGTGGACTGTGCGACAGGTTTGAAACGCTTGCCACTGCTCTCAAGGCTTCGATTCGGCGTGAAATTGATAGGATTAGCGGCTATACGCCACTGTATCTTCGGTTGCTGGACCAAATTTAACTTCTGGTTTTGCTGGTTCTCAGCCGCCACCTCTTCGCAGACCAGCATCGTCCCTGCCTCCCATACAATTGCCAAAATTTAGTGGAGGATATGCGGATTGGACGGACTTTTACTCGATGTTCACCACTATCATCGACAATCATCCGGACCTCTCCAACATTGAGAAGTTCCAGCATTTACGATCTTGCCTGCGTGATTCGGCGTTGGAGACAGTTCGTGCGCTGGAAATTTCTGACAGCAATTATAATATAGCGTTGGATTTGTTGGAAAAAAGGTTTAATAATCGTCGTTTAATCTTTCAGGAGCACATTACTGAGATCCTGGGGCTGCAGTCTGTGGAGAATGGGTCAGTGTCGATGCTTCGGGAGATCTCGGACAAGTTTAACGCTCATATTCGGGCGCTCCAGGCTTTGGGCACTCCTGAGCAGATCGCAGGATGCATCATCGTGCAGGTGCTGCTTCGTAAACTGGATCCAGCGACTCAAGCCAAGTGGGAGGAACGATTAGAGGACTCAGCCTTCGTTAACTTGATTCCGTCATGGGAGTCCATGGCCTCGTTTTTGGAGCAGCGATGCAGGACGTTGGAAACTGTGGATTTTGTTATGACGACCTATGCGCCGAGCGGTCAGGTGGGCAGGAGCAGTAAAGCTAGCCATTCCAAATCAATACTTGCTGGCTTTAAGCAAAACACATCAGGTTGCGTTCTGTGCAATGACAGTGCTCACGGAATCCATCATTGTCCGAAGTTTATAGCACTGTCTCCATCAAATCGCTATAAAGAAGCAAAGAGGTGTTCCTGTGTGTAAATTGCCTCAAGTCAGGCCATCGGTTGAGTAAATGCAGCTCCAGCAAATGCCGTACCTGTGGGCGTAGGCACCACACTCTCCTGCATTTTGGAGGTCCTGAAGCTACTGCAGCCCAAGATGGATCTGTGCTACTTGACACGTCGTCGCATCTCATCACTGAGTCCTCTGCTTCAGCCTCTGCATATTCTGCACTTATTGCCCAGGATCTCAGTAATGATGATGTGCTATTACCCACGGCCACCGTCCTAGTCAAAAATAGTTCTGGGGCCTTCGTTTCTTGCCAAGCGCTGCTAGATTCCGGCTCTCAATTGCATCTAATAACATCCCGTTTAGCTAATCAGCTTCAGCTTCGGAAGATAAAATCGTCCACTGCTGTTTCTGGATAAGGCGACTCCAGCCTCGTCACCGATGGAATGTCAGTGAAAATAAGCCTTCACTCTCGTTTGTCGACATACTCGGCTCCCATCACTGCTGTAATCGTCCCTAATATCACTGATCGGCAGCCAAGCCGCAGCGTGAACACTTGCAGCTGGATGATCCCTGGAAACCTGCCACTCGCCGATCCAGGATATCATATACCTCAGGGCATCGATCTGCTGATTGGTGTTTTTGGAGCTCTTATGTGTTGGGCAATTCAAGCTTTCGCCAGGATTACCAATACTTCAGGAAACTCTCTTGGGATGGGTCGTGTCTGGAGGTTGTGATCGAGTCAAAAACGTGTCGTTGATGAGCTTAACAGGACCCCAACATCCGATTTATCTGCGAAACCCTGCAGATTCTGTTGAAAGACAGGTTTCAACGGGGGGAGGATGTCGGGTTTCCCAGCCCGATGTTTAGGTATAAAACTTGTTGTTAGTTAGTGGAGCAGCCTAACGTAAATCTAACTACATATGTTTGCTTATACGATTGAACACTGTATTGTAAATAGTGTAATTGCTTATGCTTATGGTTACGCTTATGCTCATTTCGCTACTACAGCTGCAGCATCTATGCTGTTCTCCCGCTCTCTCTCTCTCTCTCTCTCTCTATCTATCGCTCGCACTCGGCTCAGCAGCAGCCCGAGCTTCTTTGGTTCTCTCTACCTCTTGCAGTGGGGCACGGGCAATTCGGTCCGCCTGCCCTCAAGCAGTCTGGTTGTAACTATCATAGTTTTTCGGTGCACTTTTATACCCCAGCTACACACGCGTATTGCCGCTACCTCATATAATAAATAAAATTGTATTTCCAATTGAAATCCTCGGCTCTTTATTTAAAACCTACCTTTTTGCAATAGCTATTAAAAAACGCTTAATAGCTCAACATTTGGTGACCCCGACGTGATTGTGCAATAATTAATTGATTAGTACAATCACAAACTGCATTTATAAACAATAATTTTAGTTCGTTCGTCTGTTTTCGCTCTTCTGTAAATAGCCAGTGCCATCGACCACATAGCTGCTATACAAGCATATACACCAGCCGCTCTTACATACACGAATTGCGCTTTTGAGGTTCCCGTTTGTTACACGCGTTTCGTTTTTTGCGTTCCTCTTCCCGCTACGAACGTTTCTAGAGCGGCTGCTGCTATGGACGCTGCCAACGACACTATAGTGACAGTGACAAGGGAGCAAAACAGGGTGTCTTTTTGAGGATGAAGTCAACGGAACTCTGTGAGAAGGTGAAGAGATTGACTACCGCTTGGGAAGATGAGGCTGCTGTCTGCGATTATTACACCCTAGTGGGGAAGTTGGAGCAGATTGAGAAGCTGAGCGGGCAATTTGAGACATTGCACAACGAGCTCGAAGAATTGGACTTCAGCGAGATTCACAGTGGACTGTGCGACAGGTTTGAAACGCTTGCCACTGCTCTCAAGGCTTCGATTCGGCGTGAAATTGATAGGATTAGCGGCTATACGCCACTGTATCTACGGTTGCTGGACCAAATTTAACTTCTGGTTTTGCTGGTTCTCAGCCGCCACCTCTTCGCAGACCAGCATCGTCCCTGCCTCCCATACAATTGCCAAAAATTTAGTGGAGGATATGCGGATTGGACGGACTTTTACTCTATGTTCACCTCTATCGTCGACAATCATCCGGACCGATCCTCATCTCCAACATTGAGACGTTCCAGCATTTACGATCTTGCCTGCGTGATTCGGCGTTGGAGACAGTTCGTGCGCTGGAAATTTCTGACAGCAATTATAATATAGCGTTGGATTTGTTGGAAAAAAGGTTTAATAATCGTCGTTTAATCTTTCAGGAGCACATTACTGAGATCCTGGGGCTGCAGTCTGTGGAGAATGGGTCAGTGTCGATGCTTCGGGAGATCTCGGACAAGTTTAACGCTCATATTCGGGCGCTCCAGGCTTTGGGCACTCCTGAGCAGATCGCAGGATGGATCCAGCGACTCAAGCCAAGTGGGAGGAACGATTAGAGGACTCAGCCTTCGTTAACTTGATTCCGTCATGGGGAGTCCATGGCCTCGTTTTTGGAGCAGCGATGCAGGACGTTGGAAACTGTGGATTTTGTTATGACGACCTATGCGCCGAGCGGTCAGGTGGGCAGGAGCAGTAAAGCTAGCCATTCCAAATCAATACTTGCTGCCTTTAAGCAAAACACATCAGGTTGCGTTCTGTGCAATGACAGTGCTCACGGAATCCATCATTGTCCGAAGTTTATAGCACTGTCTCCATCAAATCGCTATAAAGAAGCAAAGAGGTGTTCCCTGTGTGTAAATTGCCTCAAGTCAGGCCATCGGTTGAGTAAATGCAGCTCCAGCAAATGCCGTACCTGTGGGCGTAGGCACCACACTCTCCTGCATTTTGGAGGTCCTGAAGCTACTGCAGCCCAAGATGGATCTGTGCTACTTGACACGTCGTCGCATCTCATCACTGAGTCCTCTGCTTCAGCCTCTGCATATTCTGCACTTATTGCCCAGGATCTCAGTAATGATGATGTGCTATTACCCACGGCCACCGTCCTAGTCAAAAATAGTTCTGGGGCCTTCGTTTCTTGCCAAGCGCTGCTAGATTCCGGCTCTCAATTGCATCTAATAACATCCCGTTTAGCTAATCAGCTTCAGCTTCGGAAGATAAAATCGTCCACTGCTGTTTCTGGATAAGGCGACTCCAGCCTCGTCACCGATGGAATGTCAGTGAAAATAAGCCTTCACTCTCGTTTGTCGACATACTCGGCTCCCATCACTGCTGTAATCGTCCCTAATATCACTGATCGGCAGCCAAGCCGCAGCGTGAACACTTGCAGCTGGATGATCCCTGGAAACCTGCCACTCGCCGATCCAGGATATCATATACCTCAGGGCATCGATCTGCTGATTGGTGTTTTGGAGCTCTTATGTGTTGGGCAATTCAAGCTTTCGCCAGGATTACCAATACTTCAGGAAACTCTCTTGGGATGGGTCGTGTCTGGAGGTTGTGATCGAGTCAAAAACGTGTCGTTGATGAGCTTAACAGGACCCCAACATCCGATTTATCTGCGAAACCCTGCAGATTCTGTTGAAAGACAGGTTTCAACGGGGGAGGATGTCGGGTTTCCCAGCCCGATGTTTAGGTATAAAAACTTGTTGTTAGTTAGTGGAGCAGCCTAACGTAAATCTAACTACATATGTTTGCTTATACGATTGAACACTGTATTGTAAATAGTGTAATTGCTTATGCTTATGGTTACGCTTATGCTCATTTCGCTACTACAGCTGCAGCATCTATGCTGTTCTCCCGCGCTCTCTCTCTCTCTCTCTCTATCTCTCTATCTATCGCTCGCACTCGGCTCAGCAGCAGCCCGAGCTTCTTTGGTTCTCTCTACCTCTTGCAGTGGGGCACGGGCAATTCGGTCCGCCTGCCCTCAAGCAGTCTGGTTGTAACTATCATAGTTTTCGGTGCACTTTTATACCCCAGCTACACACGCGTATTGCCGCTACCTCATATAATAAATAAAATTGTATTTCCAATTGAAATCCTCGGCTCTTTATTTAAAACCTACGTTTTTTTGCAATAGGTATTAAAAACGCTTAATAGCTCAACAACAAGTGTATTTCAAAATTTTGCCACGCTTTAACAGCTTTAACTTTTACACCTTTTCAATTGCTGATACTTCATCGCTTAAGTCTCGGTGTCGTGATCTTATTTCATGTTATAAAGAAAAAAGAAGGAAAGTAAGGCTGTGTAATATAATTGCAAGGAGCCAATTCGTAAAACTCATAATTCGAAGGCTTAAGTAGGTTGATAAAAACTAAAAACAATCATACAGGAAAAATTGTATTTTGAACGAAGAGGAGGATAATGTGGTGGAGCTAAAAAGGGGAATTTAGCGGTGAAACCGATTTTCAGAAGAATTGACCGACAAAATCAGAGAAACAGACATTTGACAACCCTAGAAACTTCCTATATTGACAAAATATACATCTTTTGACGAACCTTAGACTTCCATGTCAACAATTATATAAAAACGTATTTAAATTTTGACACATTTTTCTAAGCACACCTGATTATAAAGTTGGTTAATAAGAATATGTGATTCACTTTAAAATGTGAGGAAATAAAAATACGTCGTACGTTTGCGACCGGTGAAATTACCGAAATCCCATACAAAATCATATTTTCATCGCTTTTCGAGCGATGTGGAGATAGAAAAATCGATCAAGAAGCCAAAAGACACACAAGACTAAAACGTTTATAAAGACTTATTTGAAGAAATATTCAAAGAGCATGCACAACAAAAAAATCTCCGGAAATTTTTAATGACATATTTTTGTAATATATCTATTTTTGCTGCGAGGAAACGCTCGCAGGAGACACCGGGGCCAGCCTCAAAACGCTCCAGGGTACTGCCGAACGTATCGTTTGCGCAGATAGCCAATGAAAACGAAGCTAATCGGCGTCCTGCACAGAGGTAGCGCGACCACCAAAATTTCGAGGAGCCAAAGGAAGTGGGTGGAAGCGGCACTGGTCGACCGCTGCTTCGAGCTGCTGGAGTCGCAGCCCGGCCCCCACCCGTATGTAAGGACATGGGCTTCATTAAAATTATTGCGTGAGATGACGCGCGATCCGTCCAGCTATATAAAGTAGCGGTAGCGCAAGTCAGCGAAAGTCTACCCAGAGCGAAGCCAGTCGCTGTAGTCTGGAGCGAGGTGCCCAGTAGACCTAGGTAAAGATTTTGAGTTCCTGCCTCCTTTAAGGAGCCGGAACGCATCTAAAAATGTTGCAGAGATGCAAGCCCCCTCCTTCCTTCCTTGGACTGGAAGGTGGTGAAGGTTGAGACGACGATAGGCCCCACAAACCAAGCGGTAGTCGTCCTCAACAAGAAGTCGCTGGCCCCGATCGAGGCGGCTAGAGACAATCTGAACTTCGGCTTCAGCTCAGTCACCAAAAGGGTGTACAAGTCGGGTGCAGCGGCCGAGGCTCGTCCTGTGGACAACCCTGTCGGAGATCGGAGCAACTGCCTCGGAGACCAAAGCACCTGACTGCGAGCTGGGCCGGAGCAGGACGGCTACTCCTCCGACACCATGCTTATATGCATGACTTCGAGGCCATGTGTCGAGAACCGACGACATCGTCGACGACACCGATGCCGATGTTACAGTGGTGGATAAGAATGATGATGTCCCTAAGGGTTCTACAAATCAATCTCCACCACTGGAAAGCAGCAGTAGCTGCCCTAGTAGTCAGCTTAGATTCAAGTAGGAGACAAGGTCTGTGGACTAGCGACGAAGCAGTGCTAATCGCTGCTCAAAACTAAGGTAAAACTCGCACCTGTATTCTCGCTAGAAAGCACCTAAACATCTTTGTGCTCGACAACTTTAGCAACGGCGACAACACAGTAGTTAGTCTACAGATACATGGCGCACGAGAAAAGCGATCCTCCAGGAGAACTGATACGCGCGCTAACCAGCGACAGGGAAAGTTCAGACATAGACCTTTTAATAGGCTGCAATGCCAACGCTCACCACACACAATGGAAGAGCTCGGACTCCCTCGCATTTGTGTCCGAGCTCTTCCATGAGTCACTATTTAGCTTAATCCCTAACTCTAATATGGTTATTTGTAATCGGGGTAACGACCCCACATTCATTATAAAGAACCGACAGGAGGTCATTGACCTCACTTTAAAGTCTCAAAAATTTTCAGACTGGAAGCTGGAAAGTCCATTCCATTCATTTTTTCATTCATTCATTCCATTCCTTCTCCGACCAAAACTAAGACAAAACTTAGCCTCGAGTGCCCAAAACCAATTGACTACAAAACCAACGGAGGAACTGCTCCCCATCATGGCACCACGGTGCCCGGACTCAAGACGACTTAAATCGGCATTTACGGAAGCATGCAACAAGTCCTTCACGGCAGCATGGCCCGCAACAAAACCGAGAAAAAAAAAAAAAACCCCCATGGTGGTCAAAACAAATAGATATCCTACGTAGGAGAAGCAGGGGCTCTCTTCAACAAAGCCAAAAGCGCCAACGAGAAGGAAGACTGGGGAGACTACAAGCATAGTCTGGCTCTCTACAAAAAAAACAAGGAAAGCAAAAGAGCTTCGTGGCTCGGTTACCTCGATGGCACACATCCTCGCGAAACGGAATATTAGCTGGGCAGTAAACAGCTTTATCCCGTATAAATCCCCAGGCCCTGACATGATTATCCCAGCCCAATTAAAAAAGGCAGGCAACATGGCAACAAACTGGCTTCAAAGTATATTTGCCAAGAAACTCATAGTGGGGAAAATTCCTCACGCATGGCTTAAGGCAAAGATTGTCTTTATTCCGAAACCCGGTAAAGTCTCGCTCTCCACCAAAAAAGACTTCAGACCAATCAGTCTGTCGTCCTTTCTTCTCAACACATTTGAGAGACTAGTCAGACTACATCTAAGGACTACGATAAATCCAAAGATGTTGTCAGACAAAAATGTATTAATAGCAAAACATAAAATATTGTTTATCACAAAAAAAATTTCACTAGATAAAAATTATCATTGGTTATTTCTGATTCATTCCTAAACATAAATAAGTAAGCAGCGAAGCGCGCAGGTTTACTGGTCTATCATAAAATGCTCTGTTACAGAATGACATAATATGAAATGAAATAGGCGTTCAAACACACATTTTTTGACCAAATTTTGAGATTTTATACCCGTACTCGAAGAGTAATAGGGTAATAGTATTTGTGGTAAAAGTGAATGTGTGTAACATAGAGAAGGAATAATTTCCGACCCCATAAAGTATATGTATTCTTGATCAGCATCAATAGCCGAGTCGAAATAGTCATGTCTGTCCGTCCGTCCATTGCTCGGAGGCTATAAGAGCTAGAGAAACCAAATTTTGTTTCCACACTGATGTGATATCTCACTCCTAGAAAAGTTTTTTCCAATTTCGCCCCGCCCACTCCCGCCCCCACAAAGCGCACACATCTGTGGCGTCCACAATTTTGAAGATAGCAGAATCATAGAGAAAGACTATATCTATCAGGTGCCCAAATCTGAATCGGATCGGATCATTAATATAGCCACAATGTTTCAAAAAAACATACGAAAAACTTCGCTCCCTCTCTTTCGCACTCACACAAAAACGAGTTGATTTGGTTTTTTCGTACAAATGAACGCCTGGATCTCAGAGACTATAAGAGCTAGATCAACCAAACTTTCTGTCCACACTCCTGTGGTACCAAACCAAAACAAATGTATTTCAAAATTTTTCGCCCCGGCCTTCCGCCCCACACAAAAGACGAAAATCCACAATTTTGAAGATAGAAAAAAACGAAAACTGCAGTATCGTAGAGAATGATCATATCTACCAGATTACCGATTATGGTTCTGACCGGATCATTATTGTATCCACAATGATGAAATAAATTTTCAGTAGCTAGCCGCCAATACTTTACCTTGCAGTGTTGTTGTGAGAAGTGATGTAGATGTAGATGACAGATGTAGGCAAAAATGTGAAAATTAAAATGTAAAAAAATATAAAATATTTTCAAATTCCACATCAATTAATTGTTTACTGACGGTGTACGGGTATATCGTTCGTTCTCTTTGTAGTGACCAGACGTTTTTTTTTCTTGCACTCCGCTTCTTTCTTTTTATCTTTTACAAACAACCGGTGTTTGGCCTAATAAATTTACCAAATATATTCTTAACATATTTGCTATACAAATTCGCGGGTGCATGCCTAGTTTTTGTGTCAAAACACGTTTTTAATAAATTTTGTGCGTCGGTTAATTTTGTTTTAGTTGTTGCTTCCAGTAATTAAGAAAATACATGTGGCCGCTCTCTTGTTTTAGCTTTTGTCTAGCAACTCTCTCTCAATATCACCCAAACTTAACTAACTGTTCTTTCTCTCTCGCTTATAAACATTTTGTGCAGTAGCTCTCACTTACAAGCTGTTGCAGTAGTTCTCTCTCTTTTTTTTCGATTTCTTCTTTAGGCATAGTTTTAGAAACTGCTGCCCTGTGGTCTGATTGCTTTTTGTTTTGAACTTTTTTTTGTTCTTGAAAAAAATTTAAAGCACTGCCGAACATACCTTTGGTTGACTTAGTGCACGCAAAGTGTGCAGGTATTTGCGGCAGTGTGGGTGATGCCATCTCACAACGCAACTGTTTAGTTGTGAGGAATGCCCTGCGGTCGAAAATAAGATGCGCTCGTTTATGAGGCAGACGAGGAGTGGCTTTAAGGAGCTGATCGTGGGCTCTAAGACGCAATACGATCGGCTCTTAGCCATGTTCAGCAGTTCAGCAGTTTACAGCTGCTTGCTGAGTCTCCGCGGCGCAAGAAGTCCACTCCACGGGACTTGCAAGTGCCAACTGCCTCACGCCCGCCGTCATCTGAAAAACTAACTCCGACCACTACGCCAGTGCAGCAGTTGATTTCGTTTGCTACTCCAAGGGCAACGATCACTGCTGGTGATGCAGATTCGGTAGCCGAATGCATCGTCTCGGAGAACATTCAGCCGACTGTAGCGTCCGTGTCCGTAGAGTCCGTACCAAACTCCATAGCCATCCCATCGATTACGAACCCACCAGTTGTTGAACGTCCGGGACCGCCGGATATTGCCATCACAGGTACCGCACCTGTGGTGCCAAAACCATTGGTGGGTGTCCCACCAAAGCGACAAGTTTTTGTCTCTCGGCTTGCCCCTGATCTTACATCTAATGATGTAACTGATTTTTATACAAAAGCAAAAAATAAAAGCCGAAGGCCTAAAGGTGGAGAAGTTTAATTTCGCTTATGCCAGGGGAGATAGCTTCTTTCAAGATAAGCGTCTCCCCAACTCATTTCAGCACCATCTGTTCTGCCAATTTTTGGCCGGAGCACTTGGTTGTGAAAGAGTATAAGGCTAAGAAGAATAGCCCCCCCCATAACTCTCCCCGGCAGTCAGACCAGTGCCCCATCCTCATCTTCCCGATCTTCCCGCTCTACTTCCACCCATCCAAAAAACTAGTTTCCTCTCTTTTAATTAATTACCAGAATGCTAGAGGCTTACGTACTAAGCTCAGCACTCTCTTTCTTAAAAGTTTCACATTTTTGTCCCATATTATTGTGTTAACTGAAACCTGGTTAAAGCCGGACATCCTTAGTTCCGAAGTTTTGGCAGATCGGTACGCAATATTAGAAATGACCGTTTGTCTCGACGTGGAGGAGGGGTCCTCATCGCAGTGGACTCTAACTTCACGTTGGAACATTTCATATCCCAGGTTCAACAAGACCTGGAATTCTTGTGCATAAAACTGATTCTTCCAGCCTTTTCTATTTCCATTACCTGCTCGTACATTCCACCGTCTTCGGATATCTCTATATACGAGCAGCACCTGTCCGCTTTAAAAACTGTTTCTACCTCGCTATTAGATAAAGACCACATGATAGTTCTGGGGATTTCAATTTGCCAGGCACTGTTTGGTCTTCGGTAAACGAGTCGAATAACCTTGTGCCCATATCACGACATGACTTTATTGACGGCTTGCTAGACCTGTCCCTGTCTCAATTCAACCATGTGAAAAATTCCTTGGGTCGATTGCTCGATCTGTGCTTCGTCTCGGGTCCGACCATAGCGTTGTTAACCCGAGCCCTTCCGCTCACTATACTGTAAAGATGAAGAACACTTTTCACATGATGTTTTAAAAGGTTTTATTAAAACACAAACGTCTTGTGACGTTGCTGGCTATTATTCGACCGTGTTGTCGATATTTCGATTGATCTTAGGTCTAACAATTTGGGTTTTATATAAGTGTATATGTATTGGTGATGTCTCTGTCGCTGAGTACAGCGACAGAGCGGGAGCATGTAGATTGTTTACATTTCAGCATCCGCTGGGGCCTGTACATAGGCACAGCGCAAGACAAAAGGAATGGTAGTCGGTGGAATGTGCAGACGTTGCATATTCCACTCTGAGATCAGGCCACTTATGAGTGGACGATCATATTCTAAATGTACTTGAGTTGCGCTGTGTTTAGCGAGAAATTGTCGCTGTATAGTTTTTATGTACATGCGTTGCTATACCCTTACAATGCGTTGGGTATGCTTAATATTATGGTTGCTCATGCAACAATACCTAAAAGACTCCTACCATCCTACTTTCGAAGTATCGGTCGATATTGGACCTTCTGTATTGGATCGATCAGGTAAGCTTTCTAAACGTGTCCGCTGCTTTCGTAAGGCCGAGTTTACGAAGCTTAATAGCCTGATTCGATTTCGATTGGTCCGCTCTGTACTTGTGCACTGACGTTGTGAAAGGCAGATACATTTTCTATAATGTACTTGACACATTCTTTGATCTTTCTGTACGATTGGTTCTGGGGAAGCCCCTTGGTTTTACCAAAAGCTATCAGTCTAAAAAACATAAAATCAAGACTTTATAAAAAATTTCAAGAAGTTGGCTCTCCTTCTTCTCTCTCTCGCTATGTAATAGCTCGGTCAAATTTCACCATTGTAAACGCTCAATGCTACAAAAATTACCTAGCTCGATGCAGGATGCGTTTTTCTCAGGACCCTAAACAGTTTTACAGCTTCGTAAACAGCAAGCGTAAAACGTCCGCACATCCATCCTCGCTATCATTTCATAATTCGTCGGCAATCAATGATCAGGCTATTGCCGAAATTTTTTTTGCACAATTTTTTCAAACAACATATTCCCATGAAAGCTACTGTGGTCAGTCGTATCCATACAGCTTACCCAGATCGAACGGCATTTTCAGCCCTTCGTTAAATGAAAGCTCACTGCTTCAGGATCTTCGACTAGTTAAGCCGGTGTTCTCACCAGGTCTTGACGGAGTCCCCGGCTGTGTGCTCAGGTACTGCGCCGACGCTCTGTGTGGACCCTGCTTAAACTATTCACCCTATCCCTTAACTCCTCATGTTTTCTCTCCGATCTGGAAGGAATCGTTTATTATTCCTCTCCATAAGAAAGGTAATAAGTCTAACGCAATGAATTACAGAGGTATATCAAAGTTATCCGCTATTCCTAAAATGTTTGAGAAAATTTTAACCCCGCACTTGCAACATCTCTGCAAATCACTTATATCTCCAGCTCAGCACGGATTTATAAGGCGACGATCAACAACTACAAATTTACTAGAGTTTTCCCCTTTTTTTTATTTAAAGGCTTCCATGGTAACATGCAGACGGATGTCATTTACACCGATTTCAGCATTCGACTCTGTAAACCATTCCCTTTTAGCACAAACACTTGACTTTTTAGGTTTTCCGCCCAATCTTTTGAAATGGATTTCCAGCTACCTTTGCTCTAGGTCTCAAAGAGTTCTCTTCAAAAACTCCTTGTCTTCACTTCTTCAGGTTTCTTCTGGAGTACCACATGGCAGCCATCTTGGCCCCCTACTTTTACACACTCTTCATTAATGACCTGCCTTCAGAATTAACAAACTGTCGAGTACTCAGGTATGCGGATGACGTAAAACTCTGTGTCTAGTAAAAGGACATTTCATTTCACTCTTGCTTGCAATCCGATCTCAATAGCTTTCAGTCATGGTGTTGTGCAAATATGTTACACCTGAATGCCTCGAAATGTAAAGTAATGACATTTCATCGCTCCAGCCCCTTGTTGGCTCCTTACACCCTCTGCAGTGGTTCTCTTGAGAGAATTACATTGGTTGATGATCTTGGTTAGACCCCAAGTTGAAATTTTCTGAACAGATTTCTACCATGGTAAATAAAGCCATGGGAGTGCTTGGGTTTATAAAGAGTTGGTCAAAGGAATTTTACGACCCCTATATAACGAAAACTCTATATATTTCGCTTGTTCGTCCGATTTTAGAGTACGGCTCTTGTGTATGGTGCCCTCAATACAAAGTACACCAAGACCGTAAAGAATCAGTCCAGAAAAACTTTTTACTTTTTGCTCTGCGTGGCCTCAAAATTAATTTTATTATTGTGGCTATAATAATGAACCGATCTTAACCAGATTCGGGAATCTGTTAGATATGAGATACTACTCGTAATCTAGAAGGAATTGTACTTTTATACCCGTACTCTAAGAGTAAAAGGGTATATTGTATATGTGGTAAAATTGGATGTGTGTAACATTGAGAAGGACTCATTTCCGGCCCTATAATGTATATTTATTCTTGATTAGCATTAATAGCCAAGTCGATATAGCCATGTCTGTCCGTCCGTCTGTCCGTCTTGCTTGTCGCCCATTGCTCGGAGGCTATAAGAGATAGAGCTAACAAATTTTTTTTCCAGACTGATGTGATAGATATCTCACTGCTAGAAAAAAGTTTCCAAATTTCGCCCGCCCACTTGCGCCCCCACAAAGGGCGCACCACAATTTTGAAGATAACAGCAAACGAATGCAAATGCAGAATCATAGAGAAAGACCACATCTATCAGGGGTGTGGAGCTACAATTGAGAAAACAATTTCGAGAAACATCGTTCCCTCTCGCTCGCACTTACACACAATCGTGTTGGCTTTCCCCTTTCGTACAAGTGAGCGCCTGGATATCAGAGACTATAAGAGCTAGAGAAACCAAACTTTTTCTCCAGTCTCCTGTGATGTCCCTTCAGTGCAAGTTTATTTAAAAATTTCGCCACGCCCCCTGCCGACCTGTTAAAAGATGAAAGTCCACAATTTTGAAGATAGAAAAAAACGAAAAATGCAATATCGTAGAGAATGATCATATTTACCAGGTTGTCGATTATGGTTTAGATCGGATCATTATTGTAGCCACAATGATGAAATACATTTTCAGTAGCTAGCCACAAACCCTCTGCCGTGCAGTGTTGTTGGGAGAAGTGATGTAGATGTAGATGATAGATGTAGGAAAAAATGTAAAATGCAAAAACTGATAAAATATTTTCAAATTCCACATAAATCACATGTTTACTGACGGAGTCAGTAAAAGTAGAGTCGCGTTAACAGCGACTCCATGCGTTCTTTCTCGTTTCTACATATTTATAGAATAGATAATCAAATGGGTAAACAAATATACAGTTTAACTAAAGTCAACCAAAGGTGTTGACCGAATGTACGTAACCGAACGCCGGTCAACTAGCTGGCACTGCGTTTGACCGGATGCGCGTGCACAGCAGCAAACACTGCATATTTGCGTGGCCGCTGTGAAACCAATGTTCATAATTTTGTACTCCATCTCTAGCTCTACAAATTCAACTCCGATTTCCGTCGTAAAATTTAGTTCTCTACCAAGTCCTTAGGCTTGGTATTTAAAAGGGGAAGATTCCCCTCATAATAAAGCGCGAAACGGGCCTACTCCCTTAAGGATACTTTCGATATAACTATCAGGTATCGGGGGCCCTCGAGCAGACAGTCATGATCTAGACTTGGAGGCATATTGGAAACAACTACTAGAAGCATCCACAACCAGGAAAGTCGAGCCACGCTCCCACAACTGGAGTTGTATTGGATTAATTGGCGTCCAAAGTTAGAAGATGCCCCGGAAATTATTTTTATTTAAATAATATTGTGAAAATTAAATAAATACATTATACAAAGTCATGTAAGTGTAACTTTTTACGATCTGGTACTCATTGAGCTTTGTGGTGGCTCAGAGAGGGGGGCCAAGCTGAGGCCACCGGACGGGTCGCAGGTTGCGGATAGCGAACGGCCCACTGGGTAGGTTAGCTGCGAATAAGCGAGCATCCCAAAGAAATTCAACTCAGTTGAGTCTGAGGGAGAGTACCGAAAATAAGCAGTCCCGGACAGCCAGCGGGCAACGCGAATCTCTTCCCGGACGGACCTTGACCCTTCTTTACATCTCGTAGTATCAGATGGAGATCAATGGAAGATTTTAAAAACAAAAACAAAATCAACAAAACGGATCATGTCACTCCCCAATTGCCAACTGGGAGCAATCCCAAACAGGGAAAGGCAGCGGCCCAAAGGCCTGGCTTAACCCGCATTACTGCAGGAAAATCCTGCTCGGCGACAAGTGCTGGGGCGAACCCTAAGGAGTCCCAACCCAGTTTTGGGGTGGGTGGCGAATCGGCCCCCAAAACCAACACCTTGGCAGAACGGCAATGCATTCCTGCGGCTGCTCTGCCTGCTGGTAAGGTGGCAGAGGTCGAGTCTCCTTCGACCAGTGCTCAAGCCACAAAATATACGTATGCCGAAAGACGGAGTGCTGGCAACATCCTCCGTAGGCAGAGCGCCACGATGACGTTCAGCCCATCGGACCAGTGGCTTAAAAGGATGAGTGGGCTTCAAGGGTGCTCCCCAACTACGGCAAGGAGGCGCCGTAGAAGGAGGCCCCCCAACCAAAGAGGCAGCGCTCGCAGGAGACTCCGGGGCCCGCCCCAAAATGCTCCAGGGTACTGCCGAATGTCTCATTGGCGCAGATTGCCAAGGAGAGGACGCTTATCGGCATCCTTGACAAAGGCAAGCTGCTTCGAGCAGCTGGAATCGGAGCCCGGCCCCCCACCAGTATGCAAAGACATGGGGTGGTACCAGGGCACAATAAAAATTATAGCCTGCGAAAACGCGCGATCCGTCCAGCTTTACAAAGCAGCGGTAGCGCAAGGCGGCGAAGTCTACCCAGGGGCGAAGCTGGTCGCTGTTGACTGGAGCGAGGTGCCCAGTAGACATAGGGCGAGAGTGTGGGTGCCTGCTCCTTCAAGGAGCCAGACCGCATCCTTAAGATGTTGCAGAGAAGCAACCCACTTCTTCCTTCCTTGGACTGGAAGGTGGTGAAGGTGGAGAGGACGACAGGCCTCACAAACCAAGCGGTGGTCGTCCTTAACAAGGAGTCGCTGGCCCCGACAGAGGCAGCCAGAGGCGAGCTGAACTTTGGCTTCAGCTCTGTCACTATAAAGGTGTACAAGTCGGATGCAGCGGCCGAGGCGCGTCCTGTCGACAACCTAGCCGAGCAGGACGCTGCCTCGGAGATCGAAGCACCCGACCGCGAGCTGGAGCCGGAGCAGGACGGCTACTCCTCGGACACCATGCTCATGCATGACTTCAGGCCATGTGTCGGGAGGACGACGATATCGTCGGTGACACCGACGCCGATGTTACAGTGGTGAAGAAACCTGATGATGACCCTAAGGGTACTTCAAATCAATCTCCACCACTGTAAAAAGCAGCAGCTGCCCTAATACTCCGCTTGGACGAGAGCGGAGCAGATGTAGTCGTAATCCAAGAGCCTTGGGTAGTAGGAAACAAGGTCTGTGGATTAGCGACGCAGGAGTAAAAGCTAATCTCTGCTCAAAACGAAGGTAAAATTCGCACCTGTATACTTGCTAGAACGCACCATAATATCTTTGTGCTCCACAACTTAACAACGGCGACAACACAGTAGTTAGCATATAGCTACAAGGGAAACACCTGAGACTCGTGTCGTCCTACATGGCGCACGAGGAAAGCGATCCTCCAGGAGAACTGGAGCGCGCTAACCAGCGACAGCGAAAATTGGACATAGGCCTTTTAATAGGATGCGTAGCCAACGCTCACCACACACAATGGGAGAGCTCTTACACAAATGCGAGTGGTGAGTCACTATTTAGCTTTATCCTTGACTCTAATATGTTAATTTGTAATCGGGGTAACGACCCCACATTCATTATAAAAGAACCGACAGGAGGTCATTGACCTCACTCTAGTGTCTCACGCAATGTCAGACTTAATCGAGAGCTGGAAAGTCCTAGAGGACCATTCCTTCTCTGACCACAGGTACATTGAGACAATCATGAGGCTCGAGTGCCCAAAACGAATTGATTTCATCAATCCCAGGAAAGCCAACTGGGATAGATATATTAAAAAATAGGAGGAATTTCTCCCCATCACGGCACCACGGTGCCCGGACACTCAAGATGACTTAAATCGTCTAGTGGACACATTTACGGAAGCATGCAACAAGTCCTTCACGGCAGCATGCCCCGCAACAAAACCGAGAAGGAAAAAGAAACCCCCATGGTGGTCAAAACAAATAGATATCCTACGTAGGAGAAGCAGGGCCCGCTTCAACAGAGCCAAAAGCGCCAACGAGTAGGAACTTCAAACATAGTCTAGCCCTCTACAAAAAAAAGGGAGGGGCAAAAAGAGCCCCGTGGCAAAAATTTTGCACAGAAATAGAGGAAACTTCAGAAGCAGCAAGGCTGCGTAAGATTCTCTCAAAAACTACCACCTCGGTGGGATACCTTAAGCGTAACGATGGTACGTGGACCACCATGATTATCCCGGCGCAATTACAAAAGGCAGGAAACATGGCAACAAACTGGCTTCAAAGTATATTTGCCAAGATACTCATAGTGGGGAAAATTCCTGACGCATGGCTTAAGGAAAAGATTGTCGTTATTTCCAAAGTGGGAAAAGCCTCGCCCTCCACTGCAGAAGACTTCAGACCAATCAGTCTGTCGTCCTTTCTCCACAAGACATTTGAGAGACTAGTCTGACTACATCTAAGGACTACGATAAATCCAAAGATGCTGTCAGACGCACAACATGCCTACAGGAAAGGTAAATCCACAGAAACGGCACTTCACGAAGTAATCACTTCGGTGGAAAAATCCCTTTATTCAAAGGAATATTCCCTAATTGCCTTTCTCGATATCGAGGGAGCCTTCAATAACGTTAATAACGAGCCTGGGGGTGGACAATCACTTGACGACGCTTATCGATCAATCGCTCACATGCAGGACGGTGACGTCGTCGATGGGATCGTCCACTCAGTCAAGGTATGTCATCAGAGCCACACCGCAGGGTGGGGTTCTGTCTCCCCTTCTATGGAACATAGCAGTCAACAAGATTATGTGTGAACTGGAAGGGGGGGGCTGTAAAGTGGTGGCATACGCGGATGAAGTTGCTATAATCTTCTCGGAAAAAGTCCCTCAAACACTCTGCGACCTAATGTCAGCAAAGCTCGCAAAACTGTCAGATTGGACAAAATCGCGCGGACTGGGAGTAAATCCTCTAAAGACGGAACTTGTATTAATTTCACGTAAATACAAGATTCCACCCCTCAACCCACCAATGCTTAACGAATGCAGGCTATTTTTCAGCGATAGTGCCAGTTACCTGGGGTTGGTAATTAACAGCAAGCTCAACTGGAACCAAAACATGGATAGCTCCAAAATGGACAATAAAGTAGAAGGAGTAAATATAAAAGGAGTAAATAAGTAAATATAAGGCACTCCTTCAGGCTTCCGGTTCACTGCAGTGTCTTCCAAGCGGAAGTCACAGCAATCTGGGAAGCTCTGATTTGCATCCAAACAATTGCCCATATAAACATCTACAGTGATAGCCAAGCTGCGATCAAATAACTAAATGCGATTACATCGAACTCAGCCTCCGTAGCAAAATGCAGCAAATCTCTTCACGAGATGGCTCAGCAGTTTGCTATTAGCCTGATATGGGTCCCGGGTCACCAGGACATTGAAGGTAACTGCATAGCAGATGAACTGGCCAGAGCTGGCACTACTACATCCTTTCTCCACAACAAGGAGGATACATGTATGCCTATGGCCACCTGCAAGCTCATCATAAAAGAGCAATTCATGCGACTAGACGACAGTCGGTGTCGCATCACGTGACAAACGTGGCCTACTATAAACAAGAAGCACACCACTGAGCTATGTAAGCTAAGCAGAAAAAGGTGCAGTACTGTCATTCGATCCCTCACGGGACACTGGCTAACAGGATCCCATGCCAGAAGGATGGGATATATAATGATTACTGCCGCAACTGTAGAGATGAGGAAGAGGAGGAAACAGTGGAGCACCTATTCTGCTCCTGCCCGGCTCTCAGTTGAACAAGGCTACAACACTTGGGCTCGCCCTTTTTCACAGACATATCACTGATGTCCAATATTTGTCCCAGAAAGATAGCACTGATTCAATGGTACCACAACGGGCTGAAGCCGGCCTATGTGTGTCGGGCTCATGGAAGCCCGACAGCCAATATAACCTAACCTAACATAACCTTTTGCGAAAAATTTTCTTAATAAGATCTGCATGAAATAAATTCACTTTTTTTTTAAGAGAATTACCATTAGCAACTCAGTGACAGAAATACGATCTATGTGTGTGTTTTATACCCGTACTCGAAGAGTAAAATGTTATATTGTATTTGTAGTAAAAGTGAATGTGTTTAACATAGAGAAGGAATCGTTTCCAGCATCAATTGCCGAGTCGATATAGCCATGTCTGTCCTTCCGTCTATATTCCTGTTCGTCTTGTTTGTCGCCCATTGCTCGAAGACCAGAAGAGCTAGAGCAATCAAATTTCTCAATATCTCACTTCTACAAAATGTATGTCACATTTCGGCCCGCCACATCAAAGGGCGCACATCTGTGGCGTCCACAATTTTGAAGATAATATAAAACAAAAAAGAATCAGAATCATAGAGAAATACCATATCTATCAGGGGCCCAAATCACAATAGAGAAAACCATTTCGAGAAACATCGTTCCCTCTCGCTCGCTCTCACGCACAAACGTGTCGACTTTGCCCATTCGTACAGATGAGCGCCTGGATCTCAGAAACTATAAGAGCTAGAGAAACCAAACGTTCTGTCCAAGCTCCTGTGATACCATTTCAGTACAAGTGTATTTCCGCTCCACAAAATGCGCAAATCTGTGGCGTCTATAAATTTGATGATAGCAGAAAAATAAAAATGTGGAATCATAAAGAAAGCTCATATCTATCAGAGGCCTAAGTCTGAAACGAATCGGATCATTATCGTAGCCACTACACTACACTGGAGAAAAAAATTTCGCTCTCTCTCACACAAAAACGAATCGTTTTGGTTTTTCGTATTTGTTGTCGCCTGGATCTCAGAGACTATAAGAGCTAGAACAACCAAAATTTCTGTCCAGACTCCTGTGATACCAAACCCAAGACAAGTGTATTTAAAAATTTCGCCATGCTACCTTCCGCCCGAAAAATGATCATGATCATATCTACCAGATTGCAGAATATGATTCAGATCGGATCATTATTGTAGCCACATTGATGAAATGAATTTTTAGCTGCTAACCGACCACCTTTCAGCTGTATTGTTGTGTGTAAAATGTAAAAAATGATAAAATATTTTCAAATTCCACATATATGTATGTTAATCCCATGTGTACTGACTGGGTACAAGTATAAAAGTAGTGTCGCTTTCACAGCGACACAGCACGTCCCTTCTCGTTTTTTTAATAAATTACTAAATATAATTCACTATATTCAAAAGATAATTTAATAATTTTTGATATAAATGCTGACCCCCAAAATATTCTGATCATCCTTGAAAATGTATAAATCATAGAACTAAAAAAAAACTGACAAATTATATGAATATAAAGACTTATTTAATACAAATACAAATATACAAATATATAATACCCAAATAACCCCCCAAAAATAGAAATAAATTTAGTAAATAATTTTATATATTTTGGTAAACAAATTATATAAGGGAATGCAAAAATTAATCAATTTAATATTCTACCTCCAACAATTCTTATAAATAATCTTCAATCCTATTATTCCTCGAAATATAATTCGCTGTTATGATGCACTACAATATCCGATATTGTTTTGGAGCGGCCAAGATGGCTATCATTTCAACATTAAAATGATAAATCCAGTAAACGGTAAATTGATGAATTATATATGATTGATTTCTGTTTTAATCGAAATTGTAGTTCGAGAAGGAACAAAGAAAGTTAGTGCTATAAACTATTACGCAAACACGCTGCAGATACGTCACAATCAAGACAACCACATATTGAAGTATACAGCACTTTTCCACCAGTATATTGTTGACATGTATGCAAAAATTGAATCGGAACGATTAAATTTTCTTCGATTCAACCAAGCCAAATTACGTTCCGAAGAGTATGTTAATTTGCGTGATGCTATAAACAACGATGGTAATGCACAAAACGTTGGAACTATGATAATATTACCGTCATCGTATGTTGGAAGTCCACGTCATATGTTTGAGTACGCGCAAGACGCGATGTCATACGTTCGCAGTTACGGTCGACCAGACCTCTTCATCACCTTCAATCCTATCCCCAGTGGGAAGAAATCTCGGAATTATTGTTTTTTTGCCAAAAATCGAAAGATCGCCCAGATATTTTATCACGTGTTTTTAGACAAAAATTTAAATCACTCATGGATTTGAGAGAGAGGTTCAATGCATTCAATGCTAGCACCAGCTAGCGGAGCCGCCGAGCCTTTCCAAGCATCATCCACTGCCTCTCCCACTGGTGTTTTGGCTGGATCGAAAGACGCAGTAGGCGTTTTAAATAGCTTTTGCTCTTAATCGATTACTCTTAGATTTAAAAGATAGGTTATTTATATCATTAAGTTATTATATCTTTCATTTAAACTTAATATATTGTTCTGCTGATATTGAGGTTGCGCCCCTTATAATTTCCAACTTAAAAAATGCGTGGTGATATATGTAGGTATTTCCCTAACCGGTTGCATGCTTAAAATTATTAG
Source organism: Drosophila bifasciata (assembly GCA_009664405.1). Lineage (NCBI taxonomy): Eukaryota > Metazoa > Arthropoda > Insecta > Diptera > Drosophilidae > Drosophila > Drosophila bifasciata. The sequence continues at coordinate 28,782,705 of CM019042.1, forward strand.
CAAACACCGAAATGGTCTTAAAGTTGTCCATATTAATGCACACAGTTTGCTAAGGAAAATTGATGAGCTTAGATTACTCGTTACCAATTCAAATGTAGATATTATATGTGTGTTCGGGACGTGGTTTGTGCCTGAGTTCTGTAACTTGTCAATTATGTGTGACGGCTATGTTGTTTTCGTTCTGATCGTATTGGACATGCAGGTGATGTGGCTATATATGTTAACACTAGATTACAATTTAATGTTAAATGTAAACAACCAAGTGAATGTCCCATCGAGTATCTACTTTTGGAAATCTCAAGCAAAGAAAACAAGAAAATTTTTATTGGATGTATATATAGACCCAATAGGACAATTGACTATGAGCCATTAATTAATACCATCTCGGACATTTCAGTGACTTACACGGACATTATTCTGGCCGGCGATTTCAATAGAATCATCTTTTAGACAGCTTTGCTTCTCTGGGGTTGTATGCCGTTAATATAACCATGCCTACACACTTCAGCAATACCTGTGATACACTTCTTGACATTTTTTTCATCAATGACCTTAGACCTTACTCTATGACCAGGTTTCAGTACCAGCTTTTTCCAAACATGACCTTAATTTCCTGACATATAACTTGACTTTAGATAACTAGAAAGCTTTAGAGAGCTTTAAGGAGCTAGAGAAACCAAACTTTCTGCCCAAGCTCCTGCGATTCCACTTTAGTACAAGTGTATTTAAAAATTTTTTTATTATTGTAGCTATAATAATGATCCGATCTTAACCAGATTCGAGAATCTGTTAGATATGAGATGCTGATCTGGTAGGTGGTACTGTATTATTATACCCGTACTCGAAGAGTAAAAGGGTATTGTTGAGGCAAATCACTTGCCTTTGTTTAAATATATGTAACGTGTCACCTGCATTACCCACGAACACAAACGTCTGAATCATACCAGGCTAGTTGTTGATCAGCGAGGGAAGCGCACGCTTAGGGTTTCCGGCTTCTGCTCGTCGGCTACTGGGGTGATGTTCTTGCCCCCTCATGCTGGTGGCCTATACTCATCTCACCGAAAATATTAGCGTGCTACGACGAAACTACCGGGAGGTGCTACCTATCCCTATATAATATAGTTGGGGTTGTGCTGCGAGGAGTTTTGCCTCCGTCTCTGATGTCACTGAGACGCCTTCGCCCGCCCTACCTTGGCCATTCCGACCCGCCTTTAGTCAAAAGGAATGGCCCCTTTACTCTAGGGATGTCTACATGGGGAGAGCGCTAGCTAAGGCAAACAAAAGGCAATTTAAAACATTATAAAATATATTTCCTAAACATTAAAAAAAAATAATTGACATGGCAAAAGGAACATGTAACACTAATGTGCACCGAAAACTAACACTAATAAAAAATGTGAAATTTTAACCAAGGGTAACTTCCGCCAGTTAAAAGGTAATGCAAAAGGAATTTAGGGAATTAACTAAAATTAAATTGAAATGACAAGCATAATGTGCGGAATCGATCGCCAAAAAAGAGTGCCGATAAATACCGGACCAGGCGGAGAAAAAACTCTTGCGCAAAAAGGGATGGTGGGACCTTTTAATTAACTCTAAAGACGCACTTTTCCACTCACCCGTTCATTCCGTGCGTCCACCGAAGAAAGCGCTTTCCCGTTGGTTTGCGGAGCTGTAGGGAGGGTTATAAATAAAAACTAGGTTCTTTTCCTCGACCCAAGAAAAAGTCGAGCACCAACAAAAATCCACCAACGCTTATTGCTCCAGCATCTTCTCACGCCGAATTCTTTTTTGCCTTCGCTCTTTCACTCACAAAAAAATCACTTGCACATAACCAAAAAAAGACTTACTTCTACTACTGCTAACTTATATCGAAACACTAAACATAGAATTTGGCTCTGCTTTGCCGAGGGTTTTGGAGAAAAAGATTTAAATTTTTTTTTTGTTTTTCTTCTCCAATTAACGACTTTGCGGATCTTGCCCGCTGTGACCGAGTCGCCGACGCAGCTGGTTTCTCGGGCGGTACGCGGGTACTAATGAGCCATCCGCTAGGCACCAGCTCAGCCCGCTTATATTTCGGCCGCTCTTCCCTTTTGTTCTCCTCCTGAGCTGCTGCTCGTGTGCGCTGCTGGTACTAGGCGTATAGGGAGGCGCAAAGGAATGAAAAAAAATAGGCTCGTCCGAGCTTTGGGCGCGCTGGTTGTCGCCTATCTGGGTGAGGGCTTGAAGCTCCTCCTCGTGGCTTCTCCCTGACTCCGGGAGCGATTCTCCGGTATCTCGCTGAGGAGCCTTCTTGCGGCGTCGCCTCTTCCAAGCGATTGCTTCGAGCGCCAAGACCTGCGCGAAGCGATGGCATTAGAAGTTGCCCTCCCGCAAACTCTAGTCAATATTTCTCACCGCTTAACAAAAATCAGATTTTTCCAAATCTTTCCTCTCCTTCTTGCCCTTACCGACGTCGATATGGGCACACGTATTGACCCCAGGGAGATTTTTTTTTTTTCCTCCGCACAACTGCACTGACTGGCGAACCACAAGAAAGAGATCGAGCTAGACGCTTCCGTTCAAGCGCCAACCTCACGGGCCAGGAAATGTCGATAGAACCCTTGAGTGAAAGGCCTGACATTTGTCCCTGTTGCTCTCTTTTCCTCCGAAAAACTCCTTGCCCCGATCCTCCTACTTGAGTCCTAGAGGACGCCACCTGGCCTTCCCCTGGCCGACAGAGAGCGCCACCCGCTATCCATCCAGCTGCTGCTACAAGCGTTACAAAAACTCCCCCCCAAAGATCAGACTTGGGGGTCAAACTCCCAAGGATGACAACGAAACAGCTTGGAGCAGCTGGATTACTGCCGCATATCTTTTGCGTGGAACCGCCCAACAAAGCGTCCCTGCAAATCTTCCAAATCATAGTAAGCCTGCCCTTCTTCTTCTTGACCCTGGCCTTCAGAAAGGCAGGACCCAATTTCGCACTGTAGCCTGAGGGAAAACTACTCTGCCTGAAATTCTTCCTAAAAACTTCCTGTCCAACCTCGTACGAAATATCTCTCGATCGCAAATTATACTGCCGTTCATTTTACGGTTCTGTTTTTCCATGACTTCCCGAGCCCTACTTCGAACCAAATCCAACGAATCCTCCCGAGAGAACACTGCTGACTTATCATCCATCATACGCAATGCCCTCAGAAGCTTATACGTAGCTCCTGAGGTGATGAAGTGCTGTCCGAAAAACCATGTAATAAGGAGAGGTATTGAGACTGGCATGCACGGCTGAACGCAAAGCGCAACAGATGCTGCTGAGCTGCTCGTCCCAGTCCTTTTGGTCCTCGCGTACATACGATCGGATGGCAGCAATCACAGAGCGATTTACCCGCTCGGAAGCGTTAGCCTGGGGTGAATATAAAGCTGTGAAAGTGTGTTCAACCCTATTTTCTCGGAGAAGCTTTTGGAATGCGTCGGACTTAAACTGCGTGCCATTGTCAGACACCACGTTTTCCGGAACACCAAAAGCGTGAAAAAGATCTTGCTGCATATATTTTACTACTACATCCGCAGTTAACTTCTTCACTGCCTTTAGAAACACATATTTGGAATAGTGATCCAAGACAATAAAAAATGCCTATGTGACCACTTCTTGACCGGGGATATGGCCCCAGAAAATCCACGTACAATTTCTGGAAGAACCGCTGCGACTCGGGAGCAACCCCTATTGGCGGTCTCTGGATTGTGTTTGGGGCTTTGTTTGACTTGCAGCTATCACAAGCCTGAATGTACCTTTTGACATCCGCAACTAACCCTGGCCAGTAATAGTACCGCCGTATCCTCTCCAGAGTCTTATGTATGCCTCCATGGGAAGCCAAAGGATTGTCATGGGCATTCCGCAAAAACTTCTCCCACTAACCCTTGCGGCACCCATAACTTCCAAATGAATACATCGTGCAGAAGCTCTCCCTTTGCATGATCTGACTTGCGATACAGTAGGTCGTCTACAATTTTTAGATCTGGCAATTTATCGTTGTTGGCCCTAACCCTTTCTACCATCTCCAAATACTCCTCCGACTTAAATTCCGGTGACTCCAAGTCCACAACAACAAACCATGGCTCGCGTCTAAAGTCGCCACCTCCTCTTCATTCACCCGAGACAGAGCGTCCGGTACCACATTGAGCTTACCACTACGATGTTCGATCTTAAATGAGAAGCTTTGCAACTTTAACGCCCATCGAGCTAACCGCGAATGTAAATCGGTCTGTGACATGAGCCACTTCAACGAAGCGTGATCCGTGATTACAGTGAACTCATGCCCCTCGATGTAAGCTCTGAACTTGTTTACACAAACTATGGCAGCCAAACACTCCTGTTCAGTGACCGAATAGTTCCTTTGGGCTTTTGTTGAGTTTCTTGGACACAAACGCGATGGGGTATTCATCCCCTTCCAGCGTTTTCTGCACCAACACGCCACCGACGCCTGTCTTACTCGCGTCGCAGTGCACATAAAACGGTTTGTTGAAGTCCGGACTCCGCAGAACCGGCGCTGAACAAAGCACCTCCTTCAGCTTTTCAAAGGCCTGTTGACCCTCTGGAGTCATCGTAAACTTTTGCCTAGGCTTTAACAAATCCGTGAGAGGCGCGGCCACGGAAGCGAAATTGTTTATAAACTTCCGGTACCACCCAACCATACCTAGGAAACGCCGCAACGATCTTAAAGACTTTGGCAAAGGGAACTCTGACATTGCCGAAATTTTATCCGGATCTGTGCGAATCACCCCTTCGCCGACAATGTGACCCAAATAACGCACCGATCTCATACAAAATTTGCTTTTGTCTACATTAAGCGTTAGTCCCGCCGCTTTAATATGCCCTGCCACCACACTCAACACCCTCATATGCGATTCGAAGCAGTCCGACACAATCAAGAGGTCATCCAGGTAAACAAACACCTCATTTCGTAGGCCTGCAGGAATCACCTTGTCCATGAGTCTTGTCATGGTCTGCGACGCATTTGTGAGGCCAAACGGCATTACTTTGTATTGGTAAAGAGGCCTTCCCGGAATTGTGAATGCCGTTTTATCACGCGAACTTGGCTCTAAGGGGACCTGCCAATAGGCATCCTTAAGATCAAGGCTCGAAATAAACATCGCCTTTGGCAGACGACCCAAAATGCCGTCGTCAATTTGTGGTAACGGGTACGCGTCCTTTTTTGTTACAGCGTTGACTTTTCTGCTGTCTAAACACAGACGTACCTTTCCTGGCTTCTGCACCAAAACGACAGGCGAAGACCACGCGCTATCCGACTCTTCTATGACCCCTAAACTCAGCATCCTGTCTATCTCCGCGTATAATAACCGTTCAACCGCAGGAGATACAGGGAAATGCCTCTGCTTTACGGCTTTTGCATCTCCAACCTCAATCGAGTGGGACAGCAAAGTGGTTCTTCCTAACCCGAAAACGGCGAACGATGGAAACAACTTAATGACGGCTTGCAGCTGCTCCTTCTCCCTTTCACTGAGGTTTTGCGACTCCTGAGCTATCTCTGATATTGACATACTGGGTGGCAATAGCTCAAAGCTTGACCAAAAATCAATCCCTAAGTACAAGTCCTGACTCAGTGATGGGATTATATGAAATTCCACGTCTTTGACCACATCCTTATAATTAACAGGTGTCCGCAGTCGACCCACTACCTCCTGCTTTCTCCCGTCCGCCGTGGATGCAGCCACGATGCCCCTTTTAAATGGAATGCGGCTTTGTATAACCCGCTTAGCTAAGTTCCCGCCTATCACACTTATAGCTGCGCCAGTATCTAACAACCCCAGTATCGTTTGATCGAGCAAACGAACTTCCGCATATGGACGCTTATCTCGCTGCTTATACCGAATGCAATTAATTGCCTTTGCCGCCTGCCAAAAAACGCTCTCATCCTTTTTACACTCCTTGCTGAGCATTTGACTTTTTGATTTGTCCTTGTTAGGGAACATATGGAGCCTGGAAGAAACTATCTGCGGCCACACCGAAGCTAGACCTATGTCTAAATCTGATTTCTCAGACCCAAACGAGGGGATAGTTTTTCTCTTTTCCTACTGGGAATTCGCCTCTGCACTTAACTGCTTGTTCCGCTGAACACCGACCGGCTGGCGAGGCTGGGTGTTCGCTTTGCCGTTTTTTTGGCACTTTACACAGGAGGGCTTATACTTGTTAGGTGCTCCACACCCGAAACAGAACACTTTCCTCTTGCTATCGCAGTCGTGATAGCGATGTCCCTCTTTTCGGCAATTCCAGCAAATTAATGCCATGGCTGCAACCTCCTCTTCTGCCTCAATATCTGAAAATTCAGAAGCATCGTCCAACTGGGTTTCCTCCATTAATTCCGCGACCTGTTTCCGGAAAGGAATCAACTTCTGGTACCCATGACTCCGCTTTACGTCATCAAGAAAACCCTCTCTTCGACGACATATCTCTCAAACGGTCCACCGAATCAATTTGAACATTCAGGAGCTCATGCCTGATCTCGGGTCGCAAATTTCGGCGTAGTGTTTCCACTATGGCTTTTTCGGACATGGGAGTTTCCAAGTCGTCCATTAATTGTATAAGGGCGTCATGGAAAGAGTCGAAGTTTTCTTTCTCTTTTTGTTTCCTATCCCTAATTGCTTCTCTAATATCTAGATCCGTTCGCGAATCCCTGAATTGTTTCCTTAGTGCTTGGCATAAGAGATCCCATCTCATTATTGTGGCAGTCTTATGGAACCGCCAATAGAAATCCCTAGCCTTACCGTCAAAGAGCAGACTGGCGTTGCTACACAGCACCGAGAAATTTCCTTCCAGAGTTTGATGCGTCAGCGCTTCGACTCGGTAAAGAAAATTATCTACGCTTAAACCTTCTGGCGTCCCATTAAAACGCAGCTTCCAACTGTTGAGGATATGGCCAACTTTGTCGGGTCTCTGACTTAAATCCGAAACTGCACTACCTGGACGCTCATAGTGAAGAAACTGGGAGGAGAACTGGCTATTCGGTCCCCGCCGAGCTGTATTCTCCGTTTCTTCCCTTCTGTCTTGCGAAGCTGGATCGGTCGTCTCTCCACGTCTATCAACCTGAGAGGAGCTGATGCCTCCCGCCTGGAAATAAGCTGTCATATTGGACTGAATCATTTGTGCCATTCTATCCGACAGCTGGGCTACCACTTCCCTCTTGCATGGTACTAATGGCCTGTGTCACCATGCCACTGACTATTTCGGAGGTCATCGCTGCTGTTTCTATTTGCCTGGCTTGGGCCCTCGTATTATGAGGAGTACCCTTTTCGACACATACCGCTTTACATGTGGGACAGGTGGTATGGGTCTTGACATGTAATTCTATGCAGCTTTTGTGGAATTCGTGACCGCACTTCGTTTTTAACGTAGGCGCAGATGCCAAGGTTTTCCCACACAACGGACATTGAGGCGCCGATGCCGGTGCAGCGTCATCCTCTGGTTTCCCCATCCCAAAGAAAACCGAAGCCTATTTCTTCCCTAAGGTATGAAGGATTGAAATCAGAAACGCAGACAATAAAAAAATAAAAAAACTCAGACCAAATTACACGATAACCAGTAATAGAAACGAATTTATCAAACCCACAAGCAAAAGTGAACGCAAACTAATGATACAAAAACAATTAAATAAATAAAATAAATACAAATAAAATAAGTAAATAAATATATCAAATAACCTAAATAAAGTGAATAAATATGATAGAACACTAGACAATTTTAATTCGAATATGTGTCAAGGAAATTGAGGGTCGATGACCGCAGCAACCTCTACAGCTGTTTTAAAATCTCGCTTCCCTTTTACAGCGAGAGAACTCTCATAATCACAGCACATATGTCGAACAAAAACCACACGAATAATGCGTAAAGATTAAGATGAGACAAAATAAGATCATAAAAATATTTGCCTATCGCATAGCTTATCCCCATGCAAAACGAAACCTATGCTACTGGAGACAAAAACCCGCAAGCACAAAAGAAAATAGATAATAGAAGGAATGTGTGCGCGCAGGCGCCGTTGCACTTGTCGCTGCCAACATAAAACAACAACAACCGCAAGCGCGAGCCGTGGCCAGCTGCTGCTTTACCTACGCCGCTGTCGTTCCAACGTCTCTGATCTGCACTCTACACAACCAAACGGGAATGCTTCTTTTTGTTGTCACTCGTGGCCTGGGGATTCTTTGGTAAAGATCAACCCCAGTATATCCAACGCGATCCAAACTCGTCAGAAGCAAGGGCTAAGCCTCTTGCATTGCCTTTCAGACGTGGCCAGGGTTTCGTTGTTAAACGAGATTACCTCTGTTGTCCTAAGCGCCCGAAAGACCATGCTCATGAAGCTCGCCTAAGAAAAATGTAGGGTATTATTTAGCTTACAGCACTTTTCGGAATGCACTTCAGACGTGGCCGGATGAGAAATCGAAACTTCTTCTTCCGTCTTCCGAATCGTCCGAATCGTCTTTTACTTGATGCTGATAAAAGATGTTATTCAACAATGACAGCAACAGCTCTCCAAATGTTTGGGTAGCTGCTCCATACAATCCTACGATCCATATTGGGCTCTGCAGCCTTTGCTGAATTAGAAAGTTTTGAATACGGAAAAGGGATATAATAGCGTATATGGTGTCACACCTGGACAGGTGTGGCCCAACGTTGGGCGCCAATTTTTAGTTATCATGATCTATCTATATAATTCATAAATGTAACGTGTCACCTGCATTACCCACGAACACAAACGTCTGAATCATACCAGGCTAGTTGTTGATCAGCGAGGGGAAGCGCACGCTTAGGGTTTCCGGCTTCTGCTCGTCGGCTACTGGGGTGATGTTCTTGCCCCCCTCATGCTGGTGGCCTATACTCATCTCACCGAAAATATTAGCGTGCTACGACGAAACTACCGGGAGGTGCTACCTATCCCTATATAATATAGTTGGGGTTGTGCTGCGAGGAGTTTTGCCTCCGTCTCTGATGTCACTGAGACGCCTTCGCCCGCCCTACCTTGGCCATTCCGACCCGCCTTTAGTCAAAAAAGGAATGGCCCCTTTACTCTAGGGATGTCTACATGGGGAGAGCGCTAGCTAAGGCAAACAAAAAGGCAATTTAAAACATTATAAAATATATTTCCTAAACATTAAAAAATAATTGACATGGCAAAAGGAACATGTAACACTAATGTGCACCGAAAACTAACACTAATAAAAAAATGTGAAATTTTAACCAAGGGTAACTTCCGCCAGTTAAAGGTAATGCAAAAGGAATTTAGGGAATTAACTAAAATTAAATTGAAATGACAAGCATAATGTGCGGAATCGATCGCCAAAAGAGTGCCGATAAATACCGGACCAGGCGGAGAAAAAAACTCTTGCGCAAAAAGGGATGGTGGGACCTTTTAATTAACTCTAAAGACGCACTTTTCCACTCACCCGTTCATTCCGTGCGTCCACCGAAGAAAGCGCTTTCCCGTTGGTTTGCGGAGCTGTAGGGAGGGTTATAAATAAAAAACTAGGTTCTTTTCCTCGACCCAAGAAAAAGTCGAGCACCAACAAAAAATCCACCAACGCTTATTGCTCCAGCATCTTCTCACGCCGAATTCTTTTTGCCTTCGCTCTTTCACTCACAAAAAAAATCACTTGCACATAACCAAAAAAAGACTTACTTCTACTACTGCTAACTTATATCGAAACACTAAACATAGAATTTGGCTCTGCTTTGCCGAGGGTTTTGAGAAAAAAGATTTAAATTTTTTTTGTTTTTCTTCTCCAATTAACGACTTTGCGGATCTTGCCCGCTGTGACCGAGTCGCCGACGCAGCTGGTTTCTTTCGGGCGGTACGCGGGTACTAATGAGCCATCCGCTAGGCACTAGCTCAGCCCGCTTATATTTCGGCCGCTCTTCCCTTTTGTTCTCCTCCTGAGCTGCTTCTCGTGTGCGCTGCTGGTACTAGGCGTATAGGGAGGCGCAAAGGAATAAAAAAATAGGCTCGTCCGAGCTTTGGGCGCGCTGGTTGTCGCCTATCTGGGTGAGGGCTTGAAGCTCCTCCTCGTGGCTTCTCCCTGACTCCGGGAGCGATTCTCCGGTATCTCGCTGAGGAGCCTTCTTGCGGCGTCGCCTCTTCCAAGCGATTGCTTCGAGCGCCAAGACCTGCGCGAAGCGATGGCATTAGAAGTTGCCCTCCCGCAAACTCTAGTCAATATTTCTCACCGCTTAACAAAAATCAGATTTTTTTCCAAATCTTTCCTCTCCTTCTTGCCCTTACCGACGTCGATATGGGCACACGTATTGACCCCAGGGAGATTTTTTTTCCCTCCGCACAACTGCACTGACTGGCGAACCACAAGAAAGAGATCGAGCTAGACGCTTCCGTTCAAGCGCCAACCTCACGGGCCAGGAAATGTCGATAGAACCCTTGAGTGAAAGGCCTGACATTTGTCCCTGTTGCTCTCTTTTCCTCCGAAAAACTCCTTGCCCCGATCCTCCTACTTGAGTCCTAGAGGACGCCACCTGGCCTTCCCCTGGCCGACAGAGAGCGCCACCCGCTATCCATCCAGCTGCTGCTACAAGCGTTACATATATTAGGGTCCTTACGTTAAGACCCTAGTAAGTGAACTGTACTTTGAATTTATGTTAAGGCTCTTGAAATGGTAAAACTATTCTCTTAAACAAACGAGAATTATGCTGGTAGCGGCCGCTCATGAAGAGGGCGACGCTGCCAAATACAAATCACTTATATTCTGAAGTCGCAACAGCGCACAAGTTTCTCTGTCGGTCTGTCTGGTTCCCGTGTCTACCAGGCCACAAGGCCACTGCTGCTCATTGGAATTCCTGGTTGGTATGAACTTGTGGGAGGGAATGCATCGGTGTTCAATCTACCCTCAACAAGTGCCACAGGTAAAGTAAAGTGCCCAATACATATTATTGTAGTATGCGCATATATTGAGGGTACACTGTACCAATAAAGTAATATCGGATAAGCATAAATATAACATATATATATTTGAAGTGATATGTATGAAGCCGCTCCGCTGCTGGCGTAACCGGCAGCGTAGCTATGCGGTCTTAGCCATACGAATATATTGAATAAAAATATTCATAAAACCAAAAGTCAAACGGCACAGACGTGCCAGTGTTTCTATTACATATTACAATTACACAATATTACAATATTACATGGCGGCCGTGACTCGGTCTGAGTCTGCCACGAATGGATCATCAACTGTAACAGCAACAGAAGAGAGAGTGCAGTGCAGCGAGAGGAATATGTGAAAGACTCAATCGAAAAATTGATGTGCCATTCAGGAGCAGAAGCAGAAACTAAGCGAGACGCGAGAGTATTATCCACAAAAGTCAGAAGGCGGAACAGTGCAACAATCTCTCCAGCAACAACAAGAACCTGAAACCAATAGCAGACAGCAGCAGAAGTGGCAGCAAACATAACGGAAAACTGAACGCAGTAAGTAGAGTGGTATGTGTGGCAGAAAGAGGCGGCGTAGTAAAACGCCTGAGAGCCCGAAAGGCTAAACTGCTTAAACTTCTGAATAGCAACGAGACTTTGCCGTGGAGCACATCTGTGAAACTACACGCAGAGCTCGATCACGTCAAATCGTTGCTAGCAGAAAAGAAAAAGCAAGAGCCGATGCACACAACCACTTACACTGCAATACCGAATATAAGCAAAGTACTAATAAAAGCTCAACCACCCCAAGCGAAGGAGATACCACCATTGCGGAAGGCATGCCCGAATGACTGCGAGGGACCTTTATACTCCCCGTATTGCGAATATACCTGTGCAGCCTGCACCGGTGCCCCAACACAGAAGCAGTAGCAGCCTGTGCAGCCAGCAGACCCGAAAAGCGAACCGACAGCGCTTCCAAGAGCGCCCACCTACAAATTCTTTTTTTTCCAATGCACTGCGATGCATAAAATTTAATTTTAAAATTAAAAATTGTAAAATTGAGCGGAAGAACATCTTCCCAATTAGAGTGCGGCCTGTAAAGCCACACAAACACAAGGCAGGAAATAATGTAAAAAAAAAAAAAAAATTTAATTAATTAATTTCAAAATTATCTTAAATTGTATACAAAAGAATAAAAATGCAAAAAATTTTATTATATTACATACATATGTCAATAGAAACAAATAAAATAAGTAAATCCGAAGAAATAATCGAACATTTTGAAAAAAATGGGTTTACTAGATGTAAAATCGGTAGATTCGACAGCAAATGTAATAACCAAAAGTCGAAGTCAATAACACCGATAACACCAATAACACTAAAGTTAATAACAATACTTATTGTTATTATTTTTATAATAATCATAGGGCATTTATTATATAAATTGTATAAACTGCACAATAGATGCATTAAAAAACGATATCAAAGCCAGGCAAATGACCTGGACAAAATTTAAAAGTAAAATAACTTATAGTAAACAGAAACAAAGATTGTAAAAAAAAAAAAAAAAAATAAAAAAAAAGTTCAAAAAAGAATACATGAATAAAAATATATAACTATTTGATTGAAAATTTATATATGTTTTTGCACATATAAATAATTTATTTGAGAATGAAATGGAATGGCAAAATATGAATGCCGAATTAATTAAAATAAAAAGAAAATTTTGATAAATCATACAAGTGTCTATCACAAAATAGGAATATTTCAAACGAAACTATAAGTAGACACGCAACAATACTAGTTTTAACCAAGCTCTTTCCCTGATACACGACAATAAAAAGAAAGGTTAAATGCTCAACATTGGTCGTATGTTTCAAGATTTCTGCATAGATTAAAACAAACTTAAATGCCATTAAATCAAAAAAATATTCGCTAGACATAACTATACCTTCGATTTTGAATACTCCAGCATTAGTCGAAGAAGAAACAAACACAGACTTAGAGACAGTAAGTGAATCTGAAATCGCAAGCGGTTCAGATAAACATATAAAAGAGGAAGATCTAGGCGATCTTACGATACCAGCGGTAATCACACTAGCCGAACTATCTGAATCAGAATCAGAATCTATTACTGAATTAAAAACTCTAAATATGGCCATGTCACAGGTAGAATTTCTTAAGCTAGCCTCTTCACTCATACCTGAGTTTTAGTGGAAAGTCTGAGAACCTACAGAGTTTCATTGATGCTCTTAGTTTAGTGGATTCACTAAAAGGAACACATGAGACTACAGCAGTCAGCCTAATAAAAACTAGACTCAAAGGCTATTTTTCGAAACTTAATCAGTACTGAACAAACAATAGTGTCCATAATAGACAAATTAAAAAGCGGTATAAAAAGGCGAATCAGCTAAAGCATTATCCGCTAAATTGTCCAATCTGCAGCAAAAAGCAGAAGACAGCAAGTCAATATATTCAAGAAGTTGAACAGTTGACAAGGGCTTTGCAATCAGCACATATGATTAACGGTGTATCGCAAGAATATGCCAAAGAACTCAGCCTACAAGTTGCTGTAAAATCAATCATCATAGCGAACAGCACAATTAACGAAGTTAGGTCTGTAATGAAATCACGAAATTTCAATACAATGAGTGAGATTACAACTGTGTTCGTCGATAGTTGCACAGACGCAGTAGGACATCCAAATACAGTCTTATATGCTGCGCAGCAACAAAGATATAGACCCAATCGAGGGTATAACCGCGATAACTACCGTGGAAATTACCAGAATAATGGTAACAGATATAATAATAATTATGGCAACAATAGAAATAGAAGCCAATATAGAGGAAACTCTAGAGGTTGTGGTAATTCAAACAGAGGCCACAATAATAATAATGGCTATAATGTGAGAACTGCCCAGAATGCTTCGGGATACTCACAACAGCCCTTAGATACACTGCAATAGACAGTAAAAAAAGGTTCATTCGATTAATCTTAGTGTAAATATATTCGTAACATTCACAAACGTAGCTACAGGCCAGAAATTAATATTTTTGATAGATACTGGTGCAGATATATCCTTGTTAAAAGACAATTCTGACACTTTTTAATGATATAAACATTGACAACAAAATAAATATTCAGGGAATAAATCAAGGATTAATTCAATCTAAAGGACCGACACCCTTGGAAATACAAACAACTAAATATATAATTCCACACAACTTTCATATTGTCGAATCAACTTTTTTTCTATACCGTGTGATGGAATTTTAGGAATAGATTTTTATTAAAAAATATAATTGTCAACTAGATTTCACACCTTCAAAAGATCTGCTCATAATAAGACCAGACAATCTAAACTATCCTATATATGTTCCCATAAATTACAGCTCTGGTAACAATACAATAGTGTTACCAGCAAGATCCGAAGTTGTCCGAAAATTTGAGTTAACTTCAAATGAAGATAGCATTTTAATTCCGAACCAGGAAATTCAACCTGGTATATTTGCAGCAAACACAGTCGTAACAACTGCCAATGCATTCGTCCGTTTACTAAATACAACTAGTACCGATCAAATGATTAATATAAACAAGTTGAATTATGAACCATTAGCAAATTATGATATATCCGAAATAAATAATGAAACTAGAACTAACGATGTAATGTCAAAGTTAACTAAAAATTTTCCAAAAACTATTTAATAAACAATTAAAAAAACTTTGTTGTAAATACACAGATATATTCGGACTTGAAACCGAATCAATAACAACCAATAATTTTTATAAGCAGAAACTAAGATTAAAAGATGATGAACCTGTAGGTTAGGTGGTTAGGTTTATAGGGCTGCTCCACCTAAGTCGAGGTCACTCGGAGGCAAGAATTGCCCATTGTGATGCCCACACTCGTCATGGGATTACTTCCGGCGCCTAGGGAGGTTTCGTGAACCATCCCGAGGCCTCAACAAAAGCATCAGCCTCTCCAAAGGCATGTTTGACAGGCTATCAAGTCCTCGTGAAAGGCGCTGCCGAGTATTCGGTGACGCCTTTCCATGAGTGCAGGACAGCCACAGAGAAGATGCTGGATGCTCTCTATTTCCTCCTCGTCCCTGCAGTTGCGGCAGAAGTCATGATGGGGCAATCTGTACCTAGTGGCCATGTGGCCGATGACACAGTGCCCTGTTATAACTCCCGTCAGTGTTCGCACCTGACTCTTCCTGAAACGCACTAGGAGAGTCTTAGTGCGTTTAGGGTCATAATGAGGCCAGAGCGAGCGAGAGATCTCACAGTTGGGTGTTGCGTTCCACCGTCTGTCTGATCTCGTTCTAGCTCGACCCATCATCTGCGAGATGATGTCTCACAGCGGCCTCCGTATATCGCTGACTGCGTCCGCCAGTGGTTTGGCCGATACATTTCTGGCACACTCGTCCGCACTCTCGTTGCCCACGATGTCGGTGTGACCCGGGACCCACGTGAGTGTGATTGAGTGCGCTCCGATCTGGTTTAGCGCGTCCACTGTGTCACGTACGAGTCTGCTCGTGATTTTACAGGAAACCAGGGCTTTGATAGCAGCTTGGCTGTCAACACAGATTGCTATGTTCCTCTGAAGTATCTCCAAGGTGTATACCAACTTTGCCGCTTGCCATACTGCGTATATCTCCGCCTGAAATACACTGCACCAGTCTGGTAGTCTTAGGGATACGTTGGTTGCTAGTTCTTCATAGAAGATTCCAGCTCCTGTCCCTTCGGCTGTCTTTGACCCGTCAGTGAAGATGGAGAGCACGTTCTGCCCAAGAGCAGCGTTACGCGTCCATTCCTCTCTTTCCGGTATGTGTCCTTTAAAATTAATCTTCCATGAAAACTCCGAGACACAGTAGTCGCTCCGTTCGCCCGTTCCACTTTCCTCCTTACGAAGTATTGTGGCGTGGCCATAAGGCGATGGCTTGAAGAACCGCGCAGCTGAAAGCCTCGCGGCACTTGTCTCAGCCTTGCACTTAAGGTGGAGGTCTATGGGCTCCAGGTTTAGCATGGTGTCTAGAGCAGCCTGTGGGGTGGATCTGAGGGATCCAGTGATTCCAAGGAATGCCGTCCGCTGAACTTTCCGGAGGTTCTCGAGGTGGGGATTTGGTGTTGGCCGCTTCCCACCACACCAAGCTTCCGTATGTCAGAATGGGTCTTATTACCGCTGTGTACATCCAATGGATGATGTGCGGTTGTAAGCCCCATGTCCGTCCAAAGGTCTTCCTACAGATGTAGAAAGCAGCCATTCATTGCCTTTTTTTTTCTTCCTTTCCTCCGTGTTTCTCTTCCAAGAGAGTTTGGAGTCTAGGATGACACCAAGATACTTGGCTTCTTTCGATAACTCAAGCGTCGTTCCACCAATTGCTGGTAGTTTGAAGTTTGGTATCTTGTACTTTCGTGAGAACAACACCAGTTCTGTCTTTTGGGGGTTAACCCCAGACCGTTTTGGTGTGCCCAGCTCGCGGTCGTTCCCAGTGCAGATTCCAGAAGATCACTGATTGTAGGTAGGAACTTACCCGTTACCAGTATCACTAGATCATCCGCATAGGCCACGACCTTGTATCCGCTCATCCCCAACTGAAGAAGAAGGTCGTTGAGGACTAAGTTCCACAGGAGAGGGATATAACCCCCTGCGGAGTACCTCGTGTGACCGTCTTCCTTGAAGAAGAGGTGCCGAGACCAGCGCTGATCGTTCTGCTCCTGAGAACGCTGTTCAGCCATAAGGTTACCGTCGGGTGTGTGCCAATCTTGGTCAGTGCGGCCGTTATTGACTCGATCCTGACGTTGTTGAAGCCTACCTCAATGTCTAGGAAGGCCGCCAAAGCATATTCCTTATGGCTGAGAGTCTTTTCGATACTCCCCACAACCTCGTGTAGTGCGGTCTCAACTGATCTACCTTTTGAGGTAGGCGTGCTGAGCTCCGCTGAACACTTGTCTGTCGAGTTTGGTCCTTATGTGTAGATCGATCAGCCTTTCCATCGTTTTCAACAAAATGAGGATAGACTGATTGGTCTGTAGTCCTTGGGAAAGATGTGGTCTATCTTCCCGGCTTTGGGGATGAAGACCACCCTCACCTCTCTCCATGCTTGGGGAACGTACCCAATTCGGAGACATCCTTCGAAGATTTTCTTTAGCCATGGTAGCAGGGGCAGGCAGGCTGCCTGCAACATGGCTGGTCGTACATCATCCGGCCCCGGTGACTTGTAGGGACCGAAGGATTTAATGGCCCAGATAATCTTGTCTGGTGCCATAATGTCACGTATGAGATCCTCAGTGTCCTCTCCCCGGTATGGCTCAGTGTCGTTGATGTCGTTGGATTCGTAACCGGTAACATCTGAGCATCCCGGGAAGTGGGTGCTCATGAGGAGCTCTAGGGATTCCTGAATGTTTTCTGCAAAGACACCATCCTGGTTGCGGAGCAGTCCAGGTGTGGTTGGCGCCTTTGATAGCACCCGTCGAAGCCTTGGAGCCTCGGTGGTACCATCTATGGCATCGCAGAAGGCAGCCCAAGATTCCCTTTTCGCCTTCCTACAGGTGTTCCTGTAGGTGTTAAAGCTGCGACGATATTCGTCCCAGCTTTCCTGTGTGTTTGCCAGTTTTGCCCTGTTGAAGAGCCTCCTTGACTTCCTCCAGACTTCGCTCAGCTCCCGCGTCCACCACGGGTTGCGGTTGGACTTTGGAGGTCGGCTGATCGGGCAAGATTCAAGGAAGGCCCCTGTAGGGCTTTAGTGACATTCTGAGCCGCTTTCCTCTAGTGCTTCCGTTTGAAGGATGTTCCCTTCCGGTGGGGAGGGTAGTGCCTTCTTTACGGTTGCGGAGAAGCGGCTCCAGTCTGTCCGCTTGGGATTGCGGTAGGCCTTGGGCCTTTCTCTGTTCCACTTGATGCTGAACACTATCCTGTAGTGGTCCGGAGAAGGAGCACTCACCGGACACATGCCAATCATCAATGGTTAGGGGAGTCACTGTCCGAGGCAAGTGTTATATCAATAACCTCTGCACGGTTCTTGTTGCGGAAGATGGGGTGGTCTCCCCGGTTGCACACAACAAGATTTGTGGACAGAATGTACTCGAACATCGACTCTCCTCTGGAATTTGTGCCCGTGCTTCCCCAAAGGGAGTGGTGGGCATTCGCATCGCAACCTAGGACGATGTCGAGACCCTCTTTCCGCGCTTGGTGGATTAGGGCCCTGACATCCCCCGAAGGTGGGTCCTCTTCCTCGTACGGCAGGTATGCCGAGGCTAGGTATAGGTTTTTCCCGTCCTTCCTCTCACATAGTGCCACCGTTAGGTCCGGAGTGCTGTACCTGCAAGAAAACAGAACATTAAGCTCGCTTCTTACCACGATACAGGTTCTTGGCTTACCCACGGGGGTGTGGCGTGAGAAGGCGGTATCCGCGACCGTTCAGTCCCCGAACCCTCCCTTAACGGTCCAGGGCTCTTGGATGAGGGCCACGTCTACCGCCTTCTCGTCCATAAACCGCAGAAGGTCCGCCGATGGTACACTTGAGTGATGCAGATTAATCTGCATCACCTTCATGCTGTTCAGCGGACCTGGGGTGTCGCGGTACTACTACCGCCAGTGTGCCCATACCAAAAGATATGCGGCAGTCCTTTTCAGGAGTTTGGCAAGGCTTTCTTGACCAATACTGATCCAGAGTTCCTTGCCGTTCCCTTGTCTCGCGCTATCGCCCGTGTGATGGTCCAGTCCGACGTTCCCAGGATCCGGTTCAGTGCCTTGATCAGGACAAGTGTGTCCTCATTCGCCTTGATTGGGGGAGGAATCCACACCTTCATAATCGTTCTCCTGGGAATCTCATCGATGGGGACCACGCAGAGAGCCGCTCCTGGCCAAAGTTCACCAAAACCTTGGACCGTGGTTTTGAGAAACTCAAGAGTTTCTGCGTTACCACAGGCCAATGCTTTGACTCCCTTATACCACTTGATGCCCTTGAACTCGCAGACAAACGGGTTGTCTGCGCGCACAATGGCATCCTTCATGGCGGTCAGGATCTCTGATTCTGCCTTTAGCCAGTTAACGTCCGATATCTTCCCTTCCGGGTGGCTTCGGTCGATAATGGCTGTCTGCAGCTCAGGCGGTGCTCCTAGGCTGGCCAGAATGTCCTCTGGTTTCGCCTTCTCCGATGCCCTGTTTCCCGAAAGCCGTTTGCGTCGGGTTGAAGCCTCATCCTCCGTCCCAGGTAGTGGACTCGAGTCGACCTGGATGGTGGGAACCGTGACTTGCGGCTCCGCCCCTCGGCAGCTCCTCGCTATGTCCAAGGCGAGAGAAGGCCTTGGCCAACTCTGCCTCCGACACTGAGGGGCCAGTGAAGACGAAGCTTCCGTCGCTGGTTCCCGGTTCCAGATCCTCGATCGTCCCCTTCTGCCTGCGGATCCTCCTCTCGCTTGTGGCATTACACGAGGGTGAAGGCCAGGGTGAAACTACTCTTGGCTTCGGCGCTCGCCCTTGACCTGCCCGGCTTGGGTGGCCCTTCTGGCAGCCTGTGCTGCCGTTGGTATAGCTCTCGGGGTCCTTACGCTTACTAAGCCCCCTCATCACGACAAGATGGTAGTTCGCCGAGGGGGGTATGATGAACCTGTAGTCAAAAAGACGAAATTCAAGCTCAAGTCGATAAACTAATTATTGAAAAATACACGCACAAAACTGCACGCTGCACGTGGCGACAACTTGGCGTCGGCTTGGCGTCAACTTAGCGTTCTTAGTTTTACACAGCCCGCTTGGATTTAACTGAAGAATGTTTCAGTTATTTCTCTCTTATATCTTTCCTTGTGTTTTGATTTTGTTTTATATATATAACCACTTATAAATTTTGTTTTAGGAATTAATTTATTCTTTATTATTTGCTTATTTTCGTTTGCTCGACTTGTCACGTGAACATTCAAAGAAAGAGTGAAGAGACGCTTCATTGCTCTGTCCAAGTGTGAGTGTACTTACATTCAGCACATCACATGTACTTTGCTGAATTCTTATATGATCATGTATGTATTGGTGTGTTTGGTTTTGTCTGTGCAGAAAAGAACAAATTATTACGTCATCTTATGCATGTTCTTCTTCTGCATATTTCAACACACCTCCTCAAAAACACAACACACCAAACATTATCTTAATATTAAAATTTCAAATTAAATACAATACAAAAATTTTATGACAAGTCAGGCTCTGGGAGATTTACAATAGTGGTCCAACATTCGTTGCTGGGATTGGGGAAAACCCAGTAAAACCCCAACCAGACCAACTTCAAACAAAAAATTCGATTCTTTCATAATGAGATCTTCTTAAAGTAAATAATGAAAATAATAATGAAAAATATATATTAAGCTGTTCCATCGGAATTATTCGGTCAATCCAATTTGATCTCGAAGATCCTTAAAACGTGGAGCTGGTAGTGCCTTGGTCAGCATATCTGCAAGCTGTTTTTCTGTAGAGATATATTCAATTTGAATTAATTTGTTTTCGACTTGTTCTCTAGAGAAATGATATTTATATATATATATGCTTAGTTCTTTTGTGGCAAGAAGGATTATTTGCTATACTAATACAACCCATATTATCCTCATATATTTTAATAGGTGTATTAAGTTTGATTTTAATACTTTCCAATAATGACTTAAGCCATAATGCTTCTCTAACACCTTCAAACAATGCCATATATTCAGCTTCTGTTGAAGAAGCTGCTACAGAGGTCTGTTTACGAGTACACCAGCAAATTAAGTTGGATTCATACATTTTAAACAAATACCCTGTAGTACTTCTTCTGTCTATAATATTTCCGCCCCAGTCAGAATCAACATAACCACTAAAAATTTCATCATATTTTGAAACTTTTGAAAATGTTAATTTTAAATCAATAGTTCCCTTTAAGTATCTTAATACTTTTTTTCAAGCATTTCCATAATTCACTATTATTATGTTGAGTATATCTACTTAATAAGTTTATAGATATACTGAGATCTGGTCTTGAACATAACATTATGTACATTAAACATCCTATCAAATTACGGTAGGGTGCTTCACAATTTTGATTCGAGTTTAAGCCATCAAAATTCGCTGAGTTTAGGGGAAGGGGCGAATTCACCGAATTCAACTTATTCATTGTTTGGATACTTTCTGTAGATATAACTAAATCATCTACATACAAACAAAACATATATATTCTTTTGAAATCTCTCCTTTATCAAGTATGTAAATACTACGATCTACTGGAGAGTTTACAAAACCGATACCCTTTTAATGATTCCTCAAACACGTCAAACCAACATCTTGCCGCTTGTTTGAGACCATAAATAGCCTTATTAAATTTACAAACTTGATTACCACCAACAATTAAACCTTTGAGGGAGCTCTCATATATATTTCTTCTTTTTAAAACACCGTTTAAAAAGGCAGTCTTTACATCCATATGATGTACATTCAAGTTGTACTGAATTGAAAAAAGACATAATAAATCGAAAACTAGTTACTCTGGAAACAGGAGCAAAAAGTTTCGTCATAGTCAACTAAATATTCCTGTGTAAAACCTCGTGCCACTAGTCTAGCCTTTTATATTTAGTCGGCTTACCGAATTATTATGCTTTATTGTAAATATCCATTTACAATCTACTATATTCTTATTAGCAGGTACTTTAACAAGAGACCAAGTATTATTAATTGAATGTGATTCTAGCTCATCTTTTATTGCTTCTTCCCATTGTACCTTATCACTTCTGCTACTGATTTCTTCAAAAGAAATCGGTGTACTTTCCATAGAAGTCTGAGCATTCATTACACAATTCAACATATCTCTATATGATAACTTTGGCTTATCTTTTTAATCGATCACTTTTTCTGACAATTTTGCTTTCTTCATTTGTATCATCTGATACACAATCACCAGTTTCAACTGGATCGGCATTTTCATTTTCTGTTACCACACCACTGGGATCACCATCTGATATCTTATCAGATTCCATTTCAATGCTTTCACTTGGACTCGTGTCCAGAACATTATCCATTTTCAACTGATCACCAATTTTTTTCGGTATCAAGAAAATCTTCATTTAAGTATTCCATACTCTCATTATGGAATTCAATCGTTTTTTCAACTTTTTATGGACATACACTGTCGAACCGAAAACTCTCAAATATTTGAGACTTGGCTTTTTACTATGCCACATTTCATATGGTGTTTTCTTGCATTCTTTTTCAATGCATTACTTGGGATTCTGTTAGTCAGATATGTTGCCGTCAAAACAGCTTCTCCCCAAAAGTATTTTGGTACTTTTGCCCCTATAACCAAAGCACGTGCTTTTTCTGTTATAGTCCTTATCATCCTTTTCGGACACACCATTCAACTGTGGGGTATGTGGGACTGTAAGGTGGTAACTAATGCCCTTTTCACTGCAAAATTCTTTTCATCTCATTCGATAGATATTCTCTGCCATTATCAACATATAGATTTCCTACTTTTAAATTAAAAGTGAGCTTCACTTTTAGCAAAAAAATCCTTAAAGACATAAAACACTTCCGACTTATAAGTCAATAAGTATGTGACGCAATAATGTGTATGTCGGAACAAAATGTTGTGGCGTCGGAGACGCACCGTTGTCTTCTTCCTCCATTCTCTGTTAACTTCTTACTTAAGCACAGCAAGTCGGCCGAGTGATGTTTTCTGATGCGTACTCAAAAACCGACTGACTCTCAGGCCATCGTCCTCACTCTCTCACTTCTTCTATTTCATCATTTTGCATAACCATTGCATCATCTTTTGCAATCACTCTCACATACAGAAAAACACCCGGCGCCATGCTCACTTGAGTTCCACTCCCAGTGATGCCCAGTCAGTTTAACAGAATGTTATTCTATTCCTCTTTATTCAAATTAGAAGTTTCTTATTGACTAACATTCCTTCCGTTGCATTTAAACTTAACATATTTCATTCAATGATTCTGCGACACGGCCTTCCTGACTTTCACGCGTCCTCGCGTGCCGTGTTTCTTAACGTAACTTTAAATGACAGTAATTTTAATTTATTATTTTGTCTTCTATTTTTTTTTTTTTGTTCTAACTAAACATGAACTAAACATTACCTTCCATTATAAAAGTGAAAATCAAAATCAATAGAATAATCATAAAATCAAATTTGATTGAATTACAATGGCGTCCATTGCCCTGCTCACTTTTTTTTTTTTTTTACACTCAATCCATCGAACACTTTTCTTGCCACACTACTCTTCATTTTCTTTCTTTTCTTGAACTTTTCTCATCTTCGTACTGTAACGAACCGTTACATTTACACTCACCATATTATACCATATGTAATACTTTATAAGACCCAATACAGAACACAAAACACCATACCACATTTTGTAACAACACAAACACCATACAATTTCCAAGTCCCACGCGCCGATCGATTTCTGCCGAATTGACACACGCGCCATAATTTCACACAAGAGTTACCCAACTCCAGTTTCCCCGCCGAGTTACACAACTCCACGCAGGTCATTCCTCGGTACGACCGAGCCAATGACCACAGCCTAGACTCAGCTCATTTCTCGGTGCATCCGAGGCAATGACCGGGTCGGTGGCACGCGCTGGAGAACCCGACACCAACCCAGCACCCAGACTTGCGGACTCAGCACTCGAGATCGGGCTTAAATAGCCCGAGCCCGCGATCCATCAGGGCAGTCCATCGCCTATTCTACACAGTAACGGCAGTCCATCGCCTATTCTAAGTCGCGTCACCTCCGCGAGAACACTATATACGAAACCACTACACGACACAAGAAAAGACACAGAACACAAATAAAAGCCAGTTAAATAATATCAAAACAAAACCCAACAACGTGTCATCAATTCTTCGCCGAACCCTCAACGGAAATAAGGTAAACCCAACCAAATATTACCAAACACCAAAAACTCTGGTGTCAGCACTTTCCTCACCGAGCGGTGTTAACGTTCTTGTTCATCGCCAAGTGCGAATTACCTACACGGTAATTAGACCCTACGCCTGCTCCACTTTCGGTCTCACGGCCAAGCCTTTGTTTTTGAAGTCCCAGCAATCTACAAAAATTCTTGTAGAGAACCCTGGACAGACTGAGCTTACCTCAGTCTGAAATAAGGTATCATTACAAGTGGCGCCCGAGCAGGGACTTTCGGAAACTTTAAAGAGATTTCAAAGCCAACCTTCTGGCAACTTTAAGGAAACTTAAAGAGAAACCTTAACACGGGGCTACGTGGCTTAAAAGACCCACGGCCACCGAGAAAGAATAGTAGAGCTAACCACAGAACACAAGTCCGGTAAAAATCAAATTCGCGCACCCACCCGAATCCAGTCGCGAGTGCCACCGGGAAAATATACGCAGTGACCAAGTGCAAAAACAGTGAAAAGTGCCCAAAACAACGCCGATGAAAACTCAGTTCAATCACCATGGAAGCCTACGAAGACGACGCGAGCATTGATTTCCACACCAGCGAGCCAGTCGCCAATCCAGGCGTCAGCATCGGCTGGATCTACAAGCGCCGCCGAGATGAGCTGGAGGCCTTCGCCAAGGAATTCGAATTTGACACCGAAGGAACTGTTGAAGAGTTGCGCAAGAACTTTGCCATACTAGTCGCCGGACCACTCCCGCCGGGTGCCTGGACTCGCTTGGCAGAACTCGAGAGACAATACGCAAAACCAGCAGGACGCTCCAAGTCCCCGCTGCCCACTAATCCAGGACCATCAGGCACCGGAGGATGGGACCCCAAAGCAGGCTTTTGCAAGTCCCCGCAGCCCCAGAGCCCGCGCCGCGACCACCAGTGGTCACAGCCGCCGATCTTCCAAGGCCACCCACTATGGAAACCTCCCGTGCGCCCACACAGAGAATTATACCGTCGATTGACGCACCCATAATCGGGCCCGACTATAACCACGTCACACGCACAGCGGAACGCATCCGCGGATGGGGCATCCAGTTCAACGGAGAAGATGACCCACTATCGTTTCTGGAACTACTCGAGGAACGCGCACGCGCCTACGGGTGGACACCAACCAACTGCCTCGGAGCATGGCCGAACTACTCACCGACCGAGCCAGTCGCTGGCACCGTACCAGCCAACTACAGGGGTAGTTCCTGGGCATATTTCCGCCAGGAATTTCTGACTTATTTTCTGCCGCCAAGGTATTTCGAACAATTGGAGGACCAGATCCGAGGCCGCAAGCAAGCGGTGGGAGAACCATTCAAAGACTATCTCATCGAGATACGGCTACTCATGCACCATGCCGAGTACGACCTAGTTAAGGAACTCTATAGGATCTACGACAACGCTCTGCCAGGACTCCAACTATACGTGCGACGAGAGACGAACTGGAAAGTTTGTCACAGCTAACCCGATTAGCGGCAGAGTACGAGCTTATTCACGAGAGGAAACACGCAACGACTCCCGCACCCATGCGAATCCCATCACGAGACACCAGGCCGGCAAGACAACCAGACCGCAGAGAAAGTGAGTCCTACCGTACCCCCTTTCGGAGACCCCATTGGGATTCAGCCGACACACCGCGCAGACAGTCATCGAATCATACCAGCACAACGAACCAAGACGTCGCCCATCGAATGATCATAACTCCCATTGCCAACCCACGCGCAGCCTGTCGCCGATGTGGTCAAGCTGGACACGCCGCCTACGACTGCACCAACGCTTCGATCCTATTCTGCTGGGAATGTGGAAAACGCGGCATTGGAACCGTCGAATGCTGCCGCCGAGCCACGTCGGGAAACGACACGCGTCCTCGACTGACACGGGATCAGCCGAGAACGACGCCTCCCCAGACCCGCGACTAAGCAACCCACTACACGTGAACGACGGCCGAATAGTGGCGATAGTGACAATAGGGAGGACAAACAACGGAGGCCACCATCGACACCGGGGCGTCCCTGAAGTTTGGTCAGCGACAACCTGGCCCGACAACTAAACAACAACTCCAACCTGCAAATGCATGCGTCCGCATACGCCTGGCTGACGGCTCAGTCAGAGAGATCACACAAGTTCTACTGGCGCACATCAAGCTGGATCAACGAGAGGCCCAAATCCCACTCCTGGTCCTCCCTAACATGCTGGAGCAAGTTATAGTCGGCATGGACTTACTATGTGCCATCGAAACGACGATCCAATGCGGCACCACGCTGCTAAAGCTAAAAAAGATCGCCACCTCACGCCAACGCCACCGTCAGTTCAATCCAACCATGTACAAGTCACCGAACCCAGCACCAAGAAATCTAGGTCAACAGCGAACACACTTCCCCGACCTACCACAAAAGAATACGGCCCCAATATCACAACGAAGAATACGACACCGAAACCAACCACAGCGAACAAACGTCCCCGACCTACCCCAAAGAAGATGGCACCCGGCCCACAACGGAAAACACGAATCCGAAGCAAGCACCGGTAAACTGCAGCCAAGCAAAGGGAAAACGAATCCCCCACGGCCACTATGGAGCACCCGCGTCCTAAGCCAAGCCCAGGGAACACACATCCCAAACACACCACGAGGATCTCACACACGAGACAAGAATCAGCACACTTGAACCAGGCGCTCAACACAGGAAGCCCAGGATCAAAACAAACTACGGGGCACACGCATCCCGTCCTACCACAAGGATCTCACACACGAGACAAACCTCAAAGAACTTGAACCCGCTCGACACAGGAAGCCCAGGTCCAAGTTCAGCCACCGCGCACCCATGTACCCTACCCTCAACGGAGAAGGTGAACACACGGACACCCTCAAAGACGACAACCAGCCCCGAACAACGACAACGGCAGCAACAGTGCAACAACCAAACCACGAGGGAAACAGCCACGCAAATCCCTTGCTGGTCGGGTCCAATCATCGAACTAATATCCACAGAACCGCTCCACTCGGAACCGGAATCTAGCCCGATGACCCCCCCTAAACACCGACCGCAGCCCTGTCGTACCCACGGCCGACGCCACACCGATTTTCGCCAACCCACTGGAGTACCTTCCGCGTACTGACGTGCCCACTAGCGCCATGCACCACGCCCTGCCTAGCACCACGTCCGAAATCTTCGTCGCCCAAACAAGTCGTTGCTGCGCAAACAGAGTCGTCACTGAGACCCGCCTGGCCATACGTAGATCTGGAGACATTACGACCCAGGTATACCGCCAGTCCCGCGAAGCTACGCCACTCTCGGCCAACGCTACTCCGATCGTCGCCCACATAAGCGACTACCCACGTAGGATCGAACACCCCAGCGCGTTCGACACAACTATCCTCCCAGAAGACCCCAGCCAGCCCAAGGACCCCGAAACCCCCCCGATCTCACCGACCCCGACCCTGAACTGATCTCCGATCCCCTGGCCGCCGGACATAGCGCCACAGATACAAGAATTTCTGGACACAGAACTTCCAACGTTCAATAATCTCCACGGGACCTCCAACATCGCCGAGCACACCATCGTCATGAGGGATAATCGACCCATCAAACAGAGGTACTACCCAAAGAACCCAGCCATGATGCGGATTATCGACGAGCAAGTCGACCAATTGATCCAAGAAGGTCTCATCAAACCCTCACGAAGCCCACACAGCGCCCCCCATCGTACTCGTACGTAAAAGAACGGCAAATGGCGCATGTGCGTTGACTACCGACAACTCAACACTCACTCTATTCCTGACGCCTACCCACTGCCCAGAATCAACTACATCTTGGAGCGCCTACAGAACGCACGCTTCATAACCACCCTCGATCTAAAAACGGATACTGGCAAATACCCATGGCCAACGGAAGCAGAGAAGCCACCGCCTTCACGGTCCCCGGCAGAGGTCTCTATCAATGGAAAGTGATGCCCTTCGGATTACATTCTGCACCAGCAACATTCCAACGGACCCTTGATACCGTGATCGGAGCCGACATGGAACCCTACGCATTCGCCTATTTAGACGACATTGTCGTCGTCGGACGAGACTTCAAGGACCACCTACACAACCTGGCAATAGTCCTCTCTCGCCTTCGAAAAGCGAATCTGCGGATAAACGCGGAAAAGTGCACATTTTTCCAAAACCGGATCAAATATCTTGGTCACGTCATCAGCGAAGAAGGTTTCCACACGGACCCCACACCCGCACCACGTAACTAACGTCCATTTGTAACCCCCACCGGGAAGAAAGGGGGAGGTGTAACGAACCGTTACATTTACACTCACCATATTATACCATATGTAATACTTTATAAGACCCAATACAGAACACAAAACACCATACCACATTTTGTAACAACACAAACACCATACAATTTCCAAGTCCCACGCGCCGATCGATTTCTGCCGAATCGACACACGCGCCATAATTTCACACAAGAGTTACCCAACTCCAGTTTCCCCGCCGAGTTACACAACTCCACGCAGGTCATTCCTCGGTACGACCGAGCCAATGACCACAGCCTAGACTCAGCTCATTTCTCGGTGCATCCGAGGCAATGACCGGGTCGGTGGCACGCGCTGGAGAACCCGACACCAACCCAGCACCCAGACTTGCGGACTCAGCACTCGAGATCGGGGGCTTAAATAGCCCGAGCCCGCGATCCATCAGGGCAGTCCATCGCCTATTCTACACAGTAACGGCAGTCCATCGCCTATTCTAAGTCGCGTCACCTCCGCGAGAACACTATATACGAAACCACTACACGACACAAGAAAAGACACAGAACACAAATAAAAGCCAGTTAAATAATATCAAAACAAAACCCAACAACGTGTCATCAATTCTTCGCCGAACCCTCAACGGAAATAAGGTAAACCCAACCAAATATTACCAAACACCAAAAACTCTGGTGTCAGCACTTTCCTCACCGAGCGGTGTTAACGTTCTTGTTCATCGCCAAGTGCGAATTACCTACACGGTAATTAGACCCTACGCCTGCTCCACTTTCGGTCTCACGGCCAAGCCTTTGTTTTGAAGTCCCAGCAATCTACAAAAATTCTTGTAGAGAACCCTGGACAGACTGAGCTTACCTCAGTCTGAAATAAGGTATCATTACAGTACCATAACTCTCTCTTCCACAATGCCTCTACATCACTTTACATTCTCAGGCTCTTGCTGCACACATTGCAACGCTCACACGCACACTCTGCGTCACGGTCCCTCTGGACCCACTTAGCCTTGTAAATGATTCAATTAGAGTCCATGGTACCTACGAGTGCCTCAGTCGGCGATCTCTCGCATTCATCTGCATCTACCTCATCAGGCATCGCACGCAGCTGTTCGTGGGCATACTTGTATGTTCGTTTACTTGAAAGAGATTTCAACATATATCGGTCACCATCAAGCTTCTCTACAATCACAAAAGGTCCTTTAAACTTTGGATCCAGCTTTGTTTGGTGCCGTTCTTCACTTTTGAGCAGGACATAGTCACCTACATTGTAGCTTACAATCTTGGCCCTAATTTTTGTCAAATCGTTGATTCTCATATAGTGCATTTTTGTTTATATTTTGCAAAGCTTTTGATCTTGTACATTCAATGTCAATCTCTTCTTCCTCTACCATTGGCATCATACCCATTGGTCTAGCCTCTTTACCAATTAACAACTCTAATGGACTAACTTTTTGTGACTCTATTTGCCGTGCAATTCATAGCCAACTGCACCTCTTTTAACGCCTCCTGCCAAGATCGCTTACTCGTCTCCACCGCTGTCAACATTGCTTTCATAGTACTCATAACACGCTCTACCTGTCCATTCGCGCGGCTTGCACCAGTTGCTATAAGATGCAAGTCAATTTTTTAGTGTTGTGCAAAACTGCTTAAAGTCATTACTAGCGAAACTACGGCCTTGGTCGGCAATGACACGACTAGGTACTCCAAAAACATACATATGGTAGACTTTAGTGCCTCTATGCAACTATTTGTGTCGAGGCTAAGAGCGTGGTGCAAATGAACATATTTAGTGAAAGCATCTATTTGCACTATCACATACTCTTTGATGTCATTTTACCACTCAACTTGCCACTGATATCCATATGCACTGTATGCCATGGTATGCTGACTTTTGGTATGGGATGGAGTTCTATTTGGGCCTTACCTGAAGTTGATTTTGAAAGCTTGCATGTGATGCAATTTTCAACAAACTTTCGCACGTATTTGGACATATTTGGAAACCAATACTGAGTACATACCTTGTCTAGCGTTTTCTCCCACCCCAAGTGCATTATGGCCTCATGTACGTGATTAATCACCGACCATCTAAATGCTCGCGGTATTACCGGCAGACATCGACCTCGTCCATTCCTCTGTATTATCCTATACAACATCCCTGATCGCATTTTATATGTTTTTCCGTCTTCATGCTTCAGTTCATTATTTTGAAACCTTGTCATTAAATCCGAAATTTCTGTATCTCGATGTTGCTCCGCAAGTAGCCAGTTATCCGTTATATAAGCCATGCATATGCGCACTTCAGCTATTTTAGTTGCACTAGTAGGCTTGACAACTGGTAGTGGATTTCGCGAAAGGAAGTCTGCATGTGCCATACTATTTCCCTTTCTATATTCAACCTCAAACTCAAAGGACTGTAGATACGCCCACCAACGATGGACTCTCGGTGTCAAATCTTTTTGTGACGACTAGCTTTGAGTGAATTGCGGTCAGTGAATACAACAAATGGACGACCATGTAGATAATGGCGAAAGTGTTTAACTGCGTTGTATACAGTTAGCGTTTCTAGCTCGTATGAGTGGTATCTTGTTTCTGCTCCCGTAGTACACCTGCTAAAAGTACTCTATGACTCTTGTTTTACCGTTTACCTTGTGCATCAATATTGCACCATAGCCATCTGCACTAGCGTCAGTGTGGAGTTCGACCGGAAGATTTGGGTCATAAATAATTAGAACCGAATCGCTAACCAATGCATATATTATTTCTTGGCGCACCAGTTCGTGCTTCTCACGCCACTCAAATTTGGTATTTTTGACGTTAGCAAATACAAAGGTTTCATTACTTCGGAGAATCGAGGGACGAATTGTCGAAAGTGGGATGACAAGCCAATAAATTGTCTCAGTTGCGTAACCGTCTGTGGGGGTGGCAATGCAGCCAATGCTTGAATCTTTCGCGGGTTTGGTCGTATTTCACCATTTTCAATTTTATACCCTAGATATTCAACGCTCGGCTGCAGGAAGGAACACTTTTAATGTTGTAAGCATAGCTCGCAAATAACAATCAACCGGTTTTCGTTTTGCGGTCTGCTCTCTAACACAACCGAAAAAAGACGATGCACGTGTGCTCTCGCTCTGAACAGAACTTTTCGTTGCTCTTTGTTTTGGTTTTCGGTTAACTGTTCTCAGTTGCGAGGTTCTTTTTATGCTCACTCAACAACAACTTAGAGAGAGCGATCCAACTGAACGCTCGCTCATTGAGGGTCAGCAGAAGAGCGAAAAACGAAAGGCTCATCGTAAACGGTCTTTTGACTTCAGTGCCTTTTTATTAAAAAGTGTGAGTGTGCAAGTGTGGTTTACAAGTAGACTGATCATTCGCATATACACTCATACAAATGCAAAAGACTTTTTATTTTCTTCGCTCGTTGCAAAACGGTCAGCGAATGAGCAGAGCAAAAAAGAAAACACGAAATTGGTTTTGGTTGAGCACAGACCGTTCGTTCAAGAGACACTGGTGAACGGTTCTTGTCTGACTTTTGCGCAAGTGGTGCGCAAAAACAGTTTTTGGTGACTGCAAGAAACGGTCAACTGTTATTTGCGAGCTCTGGTTCTAAGAAAACCCGGCATCTGACAGCCGGGTTTTACCTCCTTAAGTCTAGTAAAAGCCTTCTCTTTTTGTGCTAGCCACAATTAGAACATCGTCAATGTAAACAATCGCATACGAATAGGCCACTTCACCCAAGGCTCGCGTTATAGCTCGCTGAAATACAGATGATGCGTACTTCAAGCCAAAGGGCATGGCCATAAATTCATGTTGGCCTTCTGTAGTTACAAATGCTGTGCGTTCTATCGAGTCGGGATGTATTGGTATTTGATAGAAGCCACTCGCCATGTCAAGACTTGTGAAATACTTGCTGCCGCGCAGTCTATCAATTTGGTTAGATATTAGGGGCAACGGATATTTATCAGAGACTGTATTGGCATTCAATTCTCTCTAATCGACGCTTAAACGATCACTGCCATCTTTCTTTTTGACTAGCAACATTGGACTTGCGAAAGGGGAACAGCTTGGACGTATGACTTTGGAGGCCAGGAGTTCTTGTATTTTACCCCTCACTAGTAGTTTTTCTTCAATGCTCAGTCTATACGGACGCCTCATTACAGTTTTATTGGCATCAATCAGACGAATCTCTAACTCACCCGTGTTAACCCGACGATTAGGTATACCCTTTATGAATGTTGGTGCATGCGACTTTAATATTTCTGCCAGATCGACCCGGTCGGACTGACTCAAATTCACGTTACTATTTATAGAATCCATGAAATTCCACTCAGCAATGCTTGACAGTGTATTGACAGTGTTAATTTTATGTAAAAGTAAACTTATTGGCATCTATTGTTACGCCAAAGCCTTGACCCAAAATTTCACGGCCAATCAGTACATCGGGCTTTAAATATTTGTCCATACAATTTGTCGTACAACGTGAAACAAAATTTCAATAGAAAATTCACATATCCCTACAGTAGCAAGAATCTGCATTGAACATGTTACTGAGCCTTCACCTATACCACTTATAACTACAGTGTTATTTGTCCTCTTGCCCATGAATTTATCAGCTAGCTTTTCTTTCAATAGGGAACACTCTGCCCCTGAATCAAAAAATATGGAACGGGCTCACCCTGTTGGTACAAGATCCCCTTGGGTTCGACGACGCTGCACACATCCACTCGCTTCTCATACATGTTGCCTTTGGTTGACGATGACGTGGCCATACATGTAGTTGCAATATGGCCTAGCTGGCCGCACTTGTAGCAGGTTATGGCTGACATGTCCCTCTTCGGTATGGTGCTGCTGCGAGTCGAATTACTTTTGGGTCACCTGTGTCTCCAGATTTTCTGCTTAGGCATTCCGCCATCTTATGCCCAGGTTTGCCACAAGAGTGACACTTCCCTTGCCACGAGGATCGCTGCTTCTTCCGCTCAGGGGCACTGGTGTAGTCTGGTGTCTCGCAGTCACTGCGCTTGCCAAACGCATAGGCACGCAATTGTTGCTCCAGCTCACTTCGGGTTTTGATGTTCGTTGTAAATAGTAATCGCTGCAGTCGTTTGTCTATTTGTGCGGTATGCGCCAGAACGACCGATACCGCAATTTCTGCATTGCTCATTTTTTTTCCACTTCGATAGCAATGCCGTTACTTGTCTACTGGCATACACAGACACACACTCACTTGGCCTTGGCCTACTGCTGAACATATTTAACAATATGGCGGCTGGCGTCTCTACACCTTCATATCGTTGAATAAATAATTCCCGAAATTCCGGTCACTTTATTCCACTGTAGCAGATCTGGGACAACCATTGAGATGCTCCTCCCTTCCAAAGAGTTACTTAACGCCATGACGAGGGCGCTACCTTCCAGCATATTCTCAGCCATGATTATATCAACTGTTTTACACCATGCAGCGGCATCTGAACTCGCAGTATCAGGACAAAACTTTGGCAGCGTTACTTTGTTGCTGGGTTGCGTCGCCATTCTGGGAGTTTGCACGGATTTAATAAGGTCCAAAAATTTGGTTTTTGCGCTTCCAATAATGCACGCCACTGATCGTTTGATAAGTTTTGTGGCGAGGCCGATCCCACTTCTGATGTCGGAACAAAATGTTGTGGCGTCGGAGACGTACCGTTGTCTTCTTCCTCCATTCTCTGTTAACTTCTTACTTAAGCACAGCAAGTCGCCCGAGTGATGTTTTCTGATGCGTACTCAAAAACCGACTGACTCTCAGGCCATCGTCCTCACTCTCTCACTTCTTCTATTTCATCATTTCGCATAACCATTGCATCATCTTTTGCAATCACTCTCACATACAGAAAAACACCCGGCGCCATGCTCGCTTGAGTTCCACTCCCAGTGATGCCCAGTCAGTTTAACAGAATGTTGCTCTTTGTTTTGGTTTTCGGTTAACTGTTCTCAGTTGCGAGGTTCTTTTATGCTCACTCAACAACAACTTAGAGAGAGCGATCCAACTGAACGCTCGCTCATTGAGGGTCAGCAGAAGAGCGAAAAAACGAAAGGCTCATCGTAAACGGTCTTTTGACTTCAGTGCCTTTTTATTAAAAGTGTGAGTGTGCAAGTGTGGTTTACAAGTAGACTGATCATTCGCATATACACTCATACAAATGCAAAAGACTTTTATTTTTTCTTCGCTCGTTGCAAAACGGTCAGCGAATGAGCAGAGCAAAAAGGAAACACGAAATTGGTTTTGGTTGAGCACAGACCGTTCGTTCAAGAGACACTGGTGAACGGTTCTTGTCTGACTTTTTGCGCAAGTGGTGCGCAAAAACAGTTTTTTGGTGACTGCAAGAAACGGTCAACTGTTATTTGCGAGCTCTGGTTCTAAGAAAACCCGGCATCTGACAGCCTTTTTAATACCTCCTTAAGTCTAGTAAAGCCCTCTCTTTTGTGCTAGCCACAATTAGAACATCGTCAATGTAAACAATCGCATACGAATAGGCCACTTCACCCAAGGCTCGCGTTATAGCTCGCTGAAATACAGATGATGCGTACTTCAAGCCAAAGGGCATGGCCATAAATTCATGTTGGCCTTCTGTAGTTACAAATGCTGTGCGTTCTATCGAGTCGGGATGTATTGGTATTTGATAGAAGCCGCTCGCCATGTCAAGACTTGTGAAATACTTGCTGCCGCGCAGTCTATCAATTTGGTTAGATATTAGGGGCAACGGATATTTATCAGAGACTGTATTGGCATTCAATTCGCTCTAATCGACGCTTAAACGATCACTGCCATCTTTCTTTTTGACTAGCAACATTGGACTTGCGAAAGGGGAACAGCTTGGACGTATGACTTTGGAGGCCAGGAGTTCTTGTATTTTACCCCTCACTAGTAGTTTTTCTTCAATGCTCAGTCTATACGGACGCCTCATTACAGTTTTATTGGCATCAATCAGACGAATCTCTAACTCACCCGTGTTAACCCG
The DNA here is from genome assembly GCA_009664405.1 of Drosophila bifasciata. Taxonomy (NCBI): domain Eukaryota; kingdom Metazoa; phylum Arthropoda; class Insecta; order Diptera; family Drosophilidae; genus Drosophila; species Drosophila bifasciata. The sequence goes on from CM019042.1 coordinate 28,817,779, forward strand.
ACGATTAGGTATACCCTTTATGAATGTTGGTGCATGCGACTTTAATATTTCTGCCAGATCGACCCGGTCGGACTGACTCAAATTCACGTTACTATTTATAGAATCCATGAAATTCCACTCAGCAATGCTTGACAGTGTATTGACAGTGTTAATTTTATGTAAAGTAAACTTATTGGCATCTATTGTTACGCCAAAGCCTTGACCCAAAATTTCACGGCCAATCAGTACATCGGGCTTTAAATATTTGTCCATACAATTTGTCGTACAACGTGAAACAAAATTTCAATAGAAAATTCACATATCCCTACAGTAGCAAGAATCTGCATTGAACATGTTACTGAGCCTTCACCTATACCACTTATAACTACAGTGTTTTTTGTCCTCTTGCCCATGAATTCATCAGCTAGTTTTTCTTTCAATAGGGAACACTCTGCCCCTGAATCAAAAAAATATGGAACGGGCTCACCCTGTTGGTACAAGATCCCCTTGGGTTCGACGACGCTGCACACATCCACTCGCTTCTCATACATGTTGCCTTTGGTTGACGATGACGTGGCCATACATGTATTTTGCAATATGGCCTAGCTGGCCGCACTTGTAGCAGGTTATGGCTGACATGTCCCTCTTCGGTATGGTGCTGCTGCGAGTCGAATTACTTTTTGGGTCACCTGTGTCTCCAGATTTTCTGCTTAGGCATTCCGCCATCTTATGCCCAGGTTTGCCACAAGAGTGACACTTCCTTTTGCCACGAGGATCGCTGCTTCTTCCGCTCAGGGGCACTGGTGTAGTCTGGTGTCTCGCAGTCACTGCGCTTGCCAAACGCATAGGCACGCAATTGTTGCTCCAGCTCACTTCGGGTTTTGATGTTCGTTGTAAATAGTAATCGCTGCAGTCGTTTGTCTATTTGTGCGGTATGCGCCAGAACGACCGATACCGCAATTTCTGCATTGCTCATTTTTTTTCCACTTCGATAGCAATGCCGTTACTTGTCTACTGGCATACACAGACACACACTCACTTGGCCTTGGCCTACTGCTGAACAAATTTAACAATATGGCGGCTGGCGTCTCTACACCTTCATATCGTTGAATAAATAATTCCCGAAATTCCGGCCACTTTATTCTACTGTAGCAGATCTGGGACAACCATTGAGATGCTCCTCCTTCCAAAAGAGTTACTTAACGCCATGACGAGGGCGCTACCTTCCAGCATATTCTCTGCCATGATTATATCAACTGTTTTACACCATGCAGCGGCATCTGAACTCGCAGTATCAGGACAAAACTTTGGCAGCGTTACTTTGTTGCTGGGTTGCGTCGCCATTCTGGGAGTTTGCACGGATTTAATAAGGTCCAAAAAAATTTGGTTTTGCGCTTCCAATAATGCACGCCACTGATCGTTTGATAAGTTTTGTGGCGAGGCCGATCCCACTTCTGATGTCGGAACAAAATGTTGTGGCGTCGGAGACGTACCGTTGTCTTCTTCCTCCATTCTCTGTTAACTTCTTACTTAAGCACAGCAAGTCGCCCGAGTGATGTTTTCTGATGCGTACTCAAAAAACCGACTGACTCTCAGGCCATCGTCCTCACTCTCTCACTTCTTCTATTTCATCATTTCGCATAACCATTGCATCATCTTTTTGCAATCACTCTCACATACAGAAAAAACACCCGGCGCCATGCTATTTGAGTTCCACTCCCAGTGATGCCCAGTCAGTTTAACAGAATGTTATTCTTATTGACTAACATTCTTTCCGTTGCATTTAAACTTAACATATTTCATTCAATGATTCTGCGACATGTATATTGGTCAATAAAGACAACATAATAGTTTTTTCTATCGATAGTTGCGGGAGTAATCGAACCACATACATCAGAATGAATAACAAACAAAGGCCTGTTAATATGATCTTTGTTTTAAACTTTTCAAATTTAAGTCTTGCTTGCTTTCCATTTATGCAAGCTTCACATAAGTCCTCATTTGGTTTTATATTATTTAACATATCGATATCCTCAAACATATTATTAGCTTTTATTTCTAAATATTTTCCTTTGCTTAAATGACCTAGCCTTTCATGCCACAAATTATAATTATTTATTTTATTATGAACATTATATATAAATGCCCCTTTTGGCATAGAAAAACGGACCACCGGAACATTATCAATATAATTACCTTCCATAATATTCTCACCATTTTTGCTAACAGATACACCTCCCGGATGAAATACCACGGTAACTCCTGCATCCTGCATCTTTTTTCACCGATAAGAGATTTTGAGGAACTTCCGAACAAAACAGTACATCGTTCAAAACGATTTTGGCCAGAGAATCACTGCACAACTCCATTGTGCCTTTCTTGGTTGCATAAATAAACTGGCCACACTTTGCCACTGCAATTTTATTGGTTTTTCCAAGACTTTGATATTATCAAACAGATTCTCATTATTGACCAAATGGTCAGATGCTCCAGAGTCCAGAACAAACGAAATTTCTTGTTCTTTTATTCTTTCTCGTTTAAACATGAATGCGAAACCTTCTGGAACTTCTTCAGACTGAGCAGTTGCCACTTGTACATGTTTGTTCTTGTCGTTATTGTTTTCATCATCTCTCTCTCTTATATACATATATAACAATCCTTTTTATATGGCCGGCTTTTGCCGCAATGAAAACAATTTTATTATTATTATTAAACCTATTCTTTTGATTTGAACTTGTTTTATTTGGTTTGTAATTAATGCTTTTGTTTTGGAAATTTTTAAATTTATTCTCCCTACGGTATGTAATAATACTTTTTAGAGTTGCATCTTTACTGACATTTTTCAATTTTATTTCATGCCCCTGTTCTAAGTATGACTTATCCGGGCAACGCGAATCTTTGCCCGGACGGACCATGCCCCTTCTTTGCATTTCATGGGATCAGAATGAAAGATTATAGACAAAAACGAGAAAGAACGTACGGAGTCGCTGTTGCCGCGACTCTACTTTTATACCCGTACTCAGTCAGCACACATGTGATTAATGTGGAATTTTCAAATTTTTTATAAGTTTTTACATCTTACATTTGTTTGCTACATCAGTCATCTACATCTACTTCATCTACATCACTTCTCACAACAACACACGTACACTGCACGAGGTAGCTTGTGTGAGCGTGACTGTGCGTGTGAGAGAATCTGTGCGACAATCATCCCCATAAACGACGACTGCTGCAAGGGGGGGTGGGGAAGCTGGCAGCTGAAAATTCATTTGATCATTGTGGGTACAATAATAATCCGATCTGAACCAAATTCGGGAATCTGGTAGATATGGTCATTCTCTACATAACTGCATTTTTATTTTTTTTCTATCTTCAAAATTGTGGATTTTCGTCTTTTGGGGACGTGGCGAAATTTTGAAATACACTTGTTCAGGTTCGGTATCACTCGAGTCTGGGCAAAAAATTTGGTTGCTCTAGCTCTTATAGACTCTGAGATCCAGGCGTTCATTTTTACGAAAAACCAAATCGACTCGATTTTGTGTGAGTGCGAAAGAGAGGGAGCGAAGTTTTTTTCGTATATTTTCCTCTATTGTGGCAATATTAATAAGGTTGCAGGGGCCGAGTCTCCATCGACCAGTGCTCAAGCCACAAAATATACGTATGCCGAGAGACGGAGTGCTGGCAACATCCTCCGTACGCAGAGCGCCACGATGACGTCCAGCCCATCGGACCAGTGGCTTAAGAAGGTTGAGTGGGCTTCAAGGGTGCTCCCCAACTTCGGCAAGGAGGCGCCGAAGAAGGAGGCCCCCCAACCCAAGAGGCAGCGCTCGCAGGAGACTCCGCGGCCCGCCCCAAAACGCTCCAGGGTGCTGCCGAATGACTCATTCGCGCAGATTGCCAAGGAGAGGACGCTTATCAGCGTCCTTGACAAAGGCAGCGCGGATGCCAGAATTCCAAAACCAGTGGAAGTGGGTGGAAGCGGCACTGGAAGCGGTAGTCGTCCTCAACAAAGGAGTCGCTGGCCCCGATAGAGTCAGCTAGAGGCGAGCTGAACTTCGGCTTCAGCTCAGTCACTCTGAGCGAGCTGGAGCCGGAGCAGGACGGCTACTCCCCGGGCAACATGCTTATGCATGACTTCGAGGCCATGTGTCGGGAGGACGACGATATCGTCGACGACACCGACGCCGATGTCGAGACGTTAAATCGTCTAGTGGACACATTTACGGAAGCATGCAACAAGCAACCTTCACGGCAGCATGCCCTGCAACAAAACCGAGAGGGAAAAATAAACCTGAAAAATAAAATCTGGGAAGCTCTCGAACTCGGCCACCGTAGCAAAATGCCGCAAATCTCTTCACGAGATGGCTCAGCAGTTTGCTATTAGCCTGATATGGGTCCCGGGTCACCAGGACATTGAAGGTAACTGCATAGCAGATGAACTGGCCAGAGCTGGCACTACTACCTCCTTTCTTCACAACAAGAAGGATTTACATATATGGTTAGCAATGTTTGTTGTATACTTACAACTTTGGAATAATTTTTAATTTTCGTCAAATTAATACATTTAAATAAACTTTAAAAGAACAAAAAAATTATTTTCCTAGATGGCTTGGTTTAGCAGCAATTAACTATAGAAAATCTACTTTAGAGGTGTCCCTATTCAAGTGGCGAGCAGTGTATGTATGCCTATGGCCACCTGCAAGCTCATCATAGAAGAGCAGTTCATGCGACTAGACGACAGTCGGTGGCAAAACACACCACGATGTCGCATCACGCGAAAACGTGGCCTACTATGTATAAACAAGAAACGCACCACTGAGCTATGTAAGCTCAGCAGAAAAAGGTGCAGCTCTGTCATTCGATCCCTTACGGGACACTGGGTAATAGGAACCTATGCCAGAAGGATGGGAGCCCTATATAATGATTACTACCGCAACTGTAGAGATGAGGAAGAGGAGGAAACAGTGGAGCACCTGTTCTGTTCCTGTCCGGCTCTCAGTAGAAGAAGGCTACAACACTTGGGCTCGCCCTTTTTCACAGGCTATCACTGATGTCCAATATTTATCCCAGAAAGATAGCGAATTTCATCAGCGCAGCCGGATGGGATAATTGCTGACAGGATGTCTCACGGCAGGGAAGGGCCATTGCTTCACTGGTACGACAACGGGCCGAAGCCGGCCTATGTATGTCGGGCTCATGACAGCCCGGCAGCCACTACAACCTAACCTAATAGGGTCGGAGACGATTCCTTTTGCGTTACCCACATCCACTTGTACCACAAATACAATATACTCTTTTTACGCTTCGAGTACGCTGTGCATTGGCAATGCAGTCAACATGCTAAACATTAACATTTGTAAATCTAAAAGATACAATGATATATTTATATTTTTGTTTATTGTGGCACCAGGTCTAATCCTGTTTGACCTTGATCTCTGAGACTATATATAAAGGTAGAGCACACTACCGCCCTCATTTTCGAATTATACTTATAGTAATAATAGTTAAACTCAATATATATAAGCTTTATGTTTTATTTTGAGAAAAATTCTTAGTTAAAAAATAATTTATTTTTCAGTCTGTAAAGTTTTTCTTAGACTCGATTTGATGATTTTTGGATCGAATTTCTAAAGTCACTGTGTGAGAACCTATCTCAGGCTGAGGTAGGCTCAGTCCGTCCAGGATTCCTACAAGAATCTACAAGAAATTTGTATATCACCGGGAAACTTTAGTGAAAGGGGCTTGGCTGTGAGACCGAAAGTAGAGCTGATATGGCCTTGGATAATGGTTGATATGGTTTTGTAACTGTTTGCGCTTGGCGAAGAAAATGCTGACACTTGAGTTCTGGTGTTTTGAAAATGTTTTTATATTTATAATTTGGAGTTGTTTTCTCGTGGCGCGTGTTGGCTGTTGGACAGCCGTTACGGTTTTGGTGGTCGGCTGATGGACTCCCTAATTGATCGGTGGATCGCGCTATGTAAAGCCGGCATCTGGGGCTGCTGAGTCCACAAGCTCTGTCTTACAACTAGGAGGTGCATGGTGTGGGGTTTTTGATATGTTGTATGAGTTTGATTTTGTGCTGTGTTTTTGGGGTGGGGCATTTTCTCTCGGTTGGCTTGGCTCCATGGTTCGTTACAACTGACAGAACATCATCTCGATTGTTGTTGTTGTTTATTGTATAAGGTTCAACTATGAGCAGTTAAACTAGTGAAAGGACAAAGATTATATGAATATAGGAAATATTGACTATGGCTATTACCCTGACCCGATGGGACTGGTTTATTGGCACAAGCAGCAGCTATGGTCCAACTCACAGCCAAGTTGTGGTCAGAGAATAACCGATAGCGTATACAATTAAGAATAAATTAAATTAGATTATTCAATAACAGGGATTTGAGCATAGTGGTACTAGTGTCATAGGAAAACAGATGAAAATATGTATTATAATTACGGCAAAGGCTACGGAAAGATTCATAGTCAGCATAGTTAGTAAGACAGAGTTGTAGATGGAGAGGAAAGTAATGCCTAGACGGGCGGGACGGAACAGCAATACTGATAAGGCATCTGAGGGCAGTGGAGTCGACCTCGCCGGAGAGTAGTTTGTGGAGAAAGAGAACTCCATGACAAATCCGTCTACTTTCAAGAGAATGGATATCGATGAGACGCAACCTACTCTCATAAGAAGGAAGACGTCTAGAAGGATCCCAATTAAGTCCACGGAGTGCAAAAATTAGGAATTTTTTTTGAACGGACTCGAGCATATCCTTATATTTTTTGTAATGAGGAGACCAGACGCAGGAACCATATTCTAAAATTGGCCGGACAAGAGAAACATAAAGAAGTTTGGTTGTGTAAGGGTCAGTAAATTCCTTAGACCATCTCTTAATGAAACCAAGGACTCCCCTGGCTTTGTTCGAAATAACAGATATATGGATGTTATAACACAGATTAGGTACAAAGATAACGCCCAAGTCAGTAACTTTGAACAGGCGTTGTAAGGAAATGTTACGGATAGTATAGTCAAAAAGGTAATTTTGCTGCGATAAAATTTCATGACGTTACATTTAGAAATTTTAAAGAGGGAGAGTGTTTGTCAAGCACCAATTGTTGAGGGCGTCCAAGTCGGTTTGGAGGAATAATGGGGATACGGGATCACAATAGGAAAAACATAACTTCACATCATCAGCATACATTATGACTCGAGAGTGAGTTAGAACTTGAGGAAGATCATTAATAAATAAGTTAAACAAAAGGGGACCAAGATGGCTTCCTTGAGGAACACCAGACGACACATGAACGGGGTTCGACAGACAGTTATTAAAACAGACACGCTGAGAACGGTTGCTTAGGTAGGCATTAGTCCAGAAAAGCAGTTTATTCGGAAACCCGAGGGTGATAGTTTGTGGATGAGGAGATTATGATTAACTGAGTCAAAAGCTTTACTAAAGTCGGTATAAACTACATCAGTTTGGCACTGATTGGAAAAACCCGCAGTTACAAAAGTTGAGAACTCAAGGAGATTAGAAGAGATTGAGCGGCGTTTGGGATGAGTGCACAATGACACACAAGAAATCACTTGAAGCACTTAACTTCACACTGAAGGATCTTCGGCGAAAAATAATAACATCTTTGGCGGCTTGATGATATTATTGGCAGGCGATTTCAGGCAGACGTTGCCAGTAATTCCCCGTGGAACGCCTGCAGATGAATTTAATGCTTGCCTGAAGGCATCACCTTTATGGAATAACGTAAAAACATTATCGCTAACCACTAATATGAGAGTTCAACTTCAAAATGATCAAAGTGCTGCACAATTTTCCAAACAATTGTTAGCTGTTGGAAATGGAAAAGTCCCAGTTGATGCGACATCTGGATTAATTACTCTTACCAACGACTTTTTGCCGATTTGTAGACTCTCAATTAGATCTTATTGAAAATGTTTTTCCCAAACATTATTGAGAATTATCAGAATCATGCTTGGTTAAGTCAACGAGCAATTCTTGCCGCAAAAAGAATAATGATGTACACGCACTGAATTTCACAATTCAAGCAAAATTGCTTGACATACAAATCCGTTGATTCCATAACAAATCCCGATGATGTAGTTAATTATCCAGCGGAGTTTTTGAACTCTCTGTAGCTACCAGGATTTCCACCACATAAATTGCAACTCAAAGTTGGTACAGTTATTATGACATTGCGTAATTTGAATCCACCGCGACTTTGCAACGGTACTCGACTTTCGGTAAAAAGACTAATTGAGGGATTTGATTGAGGGAACTATTATTAACGGAAAGTACGCAGGTGAAAATGTATGTATTCCTCGAATACCAATGATTCCGACTAATCTTCCGTTTGACTTCAAACGATTGCAATTTCCAGTTCGGCTTGCGTTCGCAATGACAATTAACAAGTCGCAAGGCAAATCGCTTAGTGTTTGCGGGATTAATTTAGAAAATCATTGTTTTCACATGGGCAGTTATACGTTGCGTGTTCACGAGTTGGGAAACCATCCGCTTTGTTTGTGTTAACGTCAGATCAAAAAACAAAAATGTGGTTTACCAAAAGAGCACTTCAATGAAACGGATAATTTGCGAACACGTATAACGCTTCGATTCAGTATTTACTTTGGTTTCACTTTCATTTACTTAGAAGTTCAACTAAATAACACTTCATTTTTGTAATCGAAATGAATTCATTACTGTTGTGAAATGAAATACAATTTTTCCTTTTCAAATATAAAACAAACAAAAATTGTTCTTCATATTTTAATCACCAAACGAAATGTTACATAAAACGAAGCAATCTGGGGCGAAACGCAGTTCGCCGGGTTTGCTAGTATAGTATATATTGCGGCTCTCGCTCAATAATTCAAAATTCTTTTTTTCACAGGTGTTTCGGGTGGATAACTAGGTTTTTAGTTTACAAATTATAATAAAATGATTGATTTACAGAAAGGTAAATCTTTTTTTTTGCCATTCGCCTGCTTAACCCTTCGTTCTACCATTCGACCTGCTTAGGGCATTCCCTTTTTTTGCCATTGCTTAACCCTTTGTTCTGCTTGTTGTTGTGGTTCATGCCGTAACATTCCCTCCTTCGCTAATTTTGTCGCTCGACGTGATGTTCGCCAAACTTCTGGTTACGTCTTGATCGGCATGTTTGGTTTTGGAAATAGCGCCAAATTCATTCCAAAGAATGATGACCATTGCATTCTCTGGACTTGAACCATCGCAAGCATTTCCTTTATATGGATGATTTAATAGTAATCGGTTGTTCGAAAAAACACATGCTTAACAATTTAATTCGTGTTTTTGACATGTGTAGGAAACACAACTTGAAGCTACATCCTGAAAAATGTTCATTTTCATGCATGAAGTCACATTTTTGGGACACAAATGCACAGATAAGGGAATCTTGCCAGATGACAAAAAAGTTTGATGTCATATTAAATTATCCAGTTCCACATGACTCTGACAGCGCTAGACGTTTTATTGCGTTTTTTGTAATTACTACAGACGATTCATCAAAATTTTGCCGACTATTCTAGGCATATAACAAGATTAAATAAAAAGAATGTTCCATTTGAATGGACTGATGAATGTCAAAATGCATTTGAATATCTTAAAGCTCAATTAATAAAGCCTACTCTGTTACAATATCCAGATTTCACAAAAGAATTTTGTTTAATCACAGATGCTAGTAAGCAAGCATGTGGTGCAGTGCTAACACAAGCCCACAATGGAACTCAACTTCCAGTAGCTTGCGCATCGAAAGCATTTACCAAAGGAGAAAGTAACAAGAGTACGACGGAACAAGAGTTAACAGCTATTCATTGGGCAATCACCAAATTTAGACCCTATATCTACGGAACTCATTTCATAGTAAAACAGTCCATAGACCACTAACATTTCTGTTCTCAATGACAAACCCTAGTTCTAAATTAACGCGAATGAGACTTGAATTAGAGGAGTATAATTTTACAGTAGAGTATCTAAGAGGCAAAAGATAATTTTGTAGCCGATGCATTATCACGGATAACAATATCTGAACTAAAAAGACATACAAAATAAAAGTCCTGAAAGTCACTACCAGGTATCAAAGTAGACAAAAATTCTGCGCAGAAAACAATAAAGTAGAGATGCCAAGGCAATCTACCGAGACAGCTTCTCAGCCCAACGTATACGAAGTCTTTAATAATGATGAAGTACTATACGTAAAGTAGTGACCTTGGATATAAAAGATATGCTATGTTTCTTTAAACATGGTAAGAAATTATAGCAGGAATTGATATTGGAGATTTATATACTAATAATGGAAATATTGACTTAGGAAAACTATTTCCAAGGCTCGAAAAAAAGCCGGTATATTAAAAATCAGCCAATTGAAAATGGCACCGTGGGAAAATATCTTTGAAAAAGTTTCAATAGATAATTTCAAAATTATGGGCAATAAAATATTGAACACATTGAGAGTAGCGCTACTCAACCCGGTGACCACATTATCAAATGTTAAAGAGAAAAAGCTATATTGTCTACACTACATGATGATCCAGTACAAAGGAGGTCATACAGGAATTGCAAAAACCTTGGCCAAGGTAAAAAGACATTATTACTGGAAAGGTATGACTCGTGATATAACAGAGTACATCCAAAAATGTCAGAAATGTCAAAAAGCAAAAACAACAACAAATATTAAGACCCCTTTAACAATTACTGAAACCCCGATGAAGGCTTTTTGACAGAGTGATAGTGGATACAATTGGTCCACTACCAAAGTCAGAAAAAGGCAATGAATATGCAGTCACGCTCATATGTGACTTGACTAAATATTTAGTTGCTATACCTGTCGCTAACAAAAAGCGCAGCAACTGTTGCAACAGCAATATTTGAATAATTTATTCTCAAGTACGGTCCAATGAAGACGTTCATTTCGGACATGGGAACGGAATATAAAAATTCAATTATAAATGATTTGTGCAAATATTTAAAAATAAAGAATATAACATCAACTGCATATCATCATCAAACTGTTCGAACAATAGAAAGAAGCCACAGAACATTTAACGAATATATACGATCCTATATATCAGTGAATAAAACTGATTGGGACGTATGGCTTCAATATTTCGTTTATTGCTTCAATACAACCCCCTCTATGGCACATAATTATTGTCCTATAATTATTGTCATAATTATTGTTAGTATTTGGTAAGACTAGTAATCTACCAAAAGTACTTTAACAGCATAAGTAATATAGAACCTATATATACAACATAGAAGATTACGCTAAAAGAAAGTAGGTATAGATTAGAAGTAGCATACAAAAAGCGCAAGAAATATGCTTGAATTAAATAAACAAAAAATAAGGAATTATATGATTTAAAACTAGGAACATAATTCTATCAATAGGAGATCAGGTTTTACTAAGAAATGAAGTTGGCCATAAGCTAGATTTTTAAATACACAGGGCCCTATAGAGTTGAAAAAATAGAAGATAATGATAATATAGTTATTTCCGGAAATAAGAGTAAAAAAACAAACAGTTCATAAAGATAGGTTAAAATTTAATTCATAATAGACACACAAAAATACATTTTTTAAATGAATAATCAAGATATGCAAAAATTTATAAAAAAACGAAAAAAGAACGTACGGAGTCGCTTCGAACGCGACTCTACTTTTATACCCTACTCAGTGATTTATGTGGAATTTTAAAATGTTTTATCAGTTTTTACATTTTAAATTTTTTGCTACATCTGTCATCGACATCTACATCATCTACATCAGTTCTCACAACAACACACGTACACTGCACGAGGCAGCATGTTTGAGCGTGAGTGTGTGTGTGTGTGTGAGAGAATCTGCTGCGACAATCAACCCCAATAAATGACTTAAGCAGCAATCGGGCGAGGGAAACACTGAACGGCGCGGGGTTTCCCGCTGCTGAAAATTCATTTGATCATTGTGGCTACAATAATGATCCGATCTGAACCAAATTCGGGAATCTGGTAGATATAGTCATTCTCTACGATACTGCATTTTTGGTTTTTTCTATCTTCAAAATTGTGGATTTTCGTCTTTTGTGGTGGCGGAAGGGGCGGGGCGAAATTTTGAAATACACTTGTTCAGGTTTGGTAACACAGGAGTCTTGGCCAAAAGTTTGGTTGCTCTAGCTCTTATAGTCTCTGAGATCCAGGCGTTCATTTTTACGAAAAACCAAATCGACTCGATTTTTTGTGTGAGTGCGAAAGAGAGGGAGCGAAGTTTTTTTCGTATATTTTCCTCTATTGTGGCTATATTAATGATCCGATCCGATTCAGATTTGGGCCCCTGATAGATATGGGCTGTCTCTACGATTCTGCATTTTTTTTCGTTTTCTGCTATCTTCAAAATTGTGGACGCCACAGATGTGCGCCCTTTTTGGGGGCGGAAGTGGGCGGGGCGAACTTTTGAAACACTTTTCTAGGAGTGAGATATCACATCAGTCTGGAAAAAAATTTGATTGGTCTAGCTCTAATAGCCTTCGAGCAATGAGTGAAAAACAAGACGGACGGACCGACGGACGGACAGACATGGCTATATCGACTCGGCTATTGATGCTGATCAAGAATATATATATTTTATGGGGTCGGAAACGCCTCCTTCTGTAGTGTTACACACATCCACTTTTACCACAAATACAAAATACCCTTTTACTCTTCGAGTACGGGTATAAAAATATTTTAAAATACACTTAATACATTATAAATATAATAAAAAAAAATCTTCAAATTTCAAAAAAATTTTAATACATAAATGAAAGTAAAATAACTCCACTAAGTTACGTTATTTTTCAAAGGAGGGAGATGTAGTATGCGCATATATTGAGGGTACACTGTACCAATAAAGTAATATCGGATAAGCATAAATATAACATATATATATTTGAAGTGAGCGTGTAATATGATCGCTCACTTATGAGCTACGCTAAGTCAGCAGTCCCACGCTGACCACTCGTGGCATATATGTATGTATATACATGCAAAAATATTTACGTAAGACTCTCTCTCTCTCCCAATTATGCTTATAAGACCAAATATGTATGAAGCCGCTCCGCTGCTGGCGTAACCGGCAGCGTAGCTATGCGGTCTTAGCCATAAGAATATATTGAATAAAAATATTCATAAAACCAAAGTCAAACGGCACAGACGTGCCAGTGTTTCTATTACATATTACAAGTACACAATATTACAATATGACATTATATTACAAATAAGTTCGTACTAACGGCCTGTTAATAAAAAAAAAAGTGAACAGAGCATTCGGCCCGTTATTTATGTACGTTCAGACAAATATTCAAATTTATTTTGTGGTGAAGTGAATTGTGAGTGACCACTGTACTTGTGGTCAACGACACCTCATAGAGGAAACGGCGCAAGCTCTGACCGCTGCACATCATTCCCCATTTGCCCGTCATCACCACAGATTTTCGTTTCTGCTTTGTGCTAACGGTTCTTTAAAATCACTTTTCTTTTATGCTGCGCAGCTGAGCAGTTCTGTGCTCTCTCTCGCTTTTCGATCTCGCCGGGGCCTCCAGTGTCTGGTTGCTGCAGATAATAAGGACCCCGAAGTACGGAAACATGCTCTATGCAGGAGTTTTGCCCTCTTGAAAATCTTGCAAAACTTTTCTGGGAGTTGGAAAAGGTTCCAAATGCGTCTATAGAAAGACTGTATGCCCCCGAAGAAACTATGTGTGAAAAAAAAAATCTTTCATTGACACTATTACAAGATTAGCCTCCGGTCGAGTGCAAGTTTCTTTTTGCCATTCAAGTCAAGCCCGACATCTCTCGGTTCGTCGTTTGAGACAGCCAGAAGAAGATTTTTGTCTTTAGAAAGGCGAAAAAAACCTGCCAAAAAACCTGCCGTAAAGTCAATCTTTATGGAGTTTATGGAGGAAATCCTGTCGCTAGGCAGCATGACTGCAATTGAAAATTCAATCCCTAAATTCGGTATTATGGTTTAATGGCCCGTTGTTCTTGCAGCAAGAATCCAAGCATTGGCCTCAAAATCCTCAGTTGCAATTGACAAAGGCGAATGCGTCAGTGGAGAAAAAGAAGGAACCGGCGACGGTTCATGTTTATCCAGGTTTGTTGGACGTCATGGCCCCTTTGTCAAGCCCGTATTGCGACAACGCCACGAATTTTATTGGTGCAGCTCGCATGCTCAAGGAGCGTACGGAGGGCATGGATGCCAAGGACGAGGCCCTCAAGGCTTATGCTACGGCCCACAGTTTTTCGGTGGAGTTCCGGCGCTTATCGCGGCCGATGTCGAACTCAATCCAATTCTCACCCTCATAGAAAATTCTTCATCATATATATGAAAGTGGTAGGCACAATTGAATATATCCGCCGGTTCATAAATAAAAAGGAAAGGAGTTACTTGGGTAATACTTGTCCGTCATCAGACGAGCTCGGCGCAGCGTTTCTAGCAGCAGTTGAAGCTGTTCAAAGAGACGCATTTTCACAGGAGATTGACAAATTAAAAATTTCATTAAAGTTGCAGGCATCACTTCAAAAACTAAATCCCTTCATGTCCGAAGAGCAAGTGGGTTCAAGCTCGGTTTCATAGGTTCAAGTAGGCGGTCGCCTATTAAATGCCCGCATAGCCCACAATGCAAAATTTCCTTTGTTAATGCCAACAAATTGTAGATTTTTACACTCTATTTTAGCTACTTATATCGAGCCAATTTTCACGGAGGACCTCGTCCACTAGTGGGATTCCTAAGACAATGAATTTGGCTAATAAATGCACGAAGAGAGTGCAGTGCCATTGTCCGGAAATGCGTGCACTGCTTCCACTACAAGCCGAAGCTTCTCTCGCAAATCATGGGGAACCTTCCGCAGATCGATTGCGGAGGAATCGACCTTTTGAGATTAGTGGAGTGGATTTGTTTGAACCTGTCTGTGTATCGCTTGGCATTCGAGGCAAGCAGCCTCTCAAAATGTACACAGCAGTGTTCGTCTGCTTGGCATCTAAGGCTGTACACCTAGATATTGTGAAAGACTTGACCTCTAATACCTTTATATTGTGTTTATCCAGGTTTGTTGGACGTCATGGCCCCCTTGTCAAGCCGTATTGCGACAACGCCACGAATTTTATTGGTGCAGCTCGCATGCTCAAGGAGCGTACGGAGGGCATGGATGCCAAGGACGAGGCCCCTCAAGGCTTATGCTACGGCCCACAGTTTTTCGGTGGAGTTCCGGCGCTTATCGCGGCCGATGTCGAACTCAATCCAATTCTCACCCTCATAGAAAATTCTTCATCATATATGAAAGTGGTAGGCACAATTGCATATATCCGCCGGTTCATATGGTTCATGTTCAATTCTGGAAAGATTGGTCCAGAGACTATATTCTCAGCCTTCAGCAGCGAGTGAAGTGGTCCGAGGAGGTCGCCAATCTGGAGCCAGGCAGAGTGGTGGCAATTCACGAGGATAACGCAAATCGCTTGCCTTTGCTTAAATATATTAAGGCCCCTTACGTTAAGACCCTAGAAATGAACTGTACTTGGAATTTATGTTAAGGCTCTTGAAATGTTAAAACTATACTCTTATACAAAGGAAAATTATGCTGGCAGCGGCCGCTCATGAAGAGGGCGACGCTGCCAAATACAAATCACTTATATTTTTGAAGTTGCACCTGCGCACAAGTTTCACTGTCGGTCGTAATTTTCTCTGTCGTAATTTTCCAAATCTGATTTGGGAAACTACTATGCTACCTAGAGGGATGCCAGTTCGACGCTAAACCGACCATCTTAAGTTGAACTGGATGAATACTGTGGAAAGCCCTACGGAAGAAAAGCCAGTTGGCCGCCTTTTTTACACAACTTGGTTTGTGCCTGTGTTTGCAGTATCTGAGCGACACTCATGCAAATTCGCATTCACACAGCTTAACATAATCAGAAGAGCCGAGCCCACAAGCTTAATGCTTGTTGCTGCTATTTCGTTTCGCTCTCTCTATCTCTCGTCGATAAACCGAAGCATAGCCAAACATAGCCATCAGAGCCAAGTGTACAATTTGAGATCACTCATTCTATCATCTGTTCTCATCGTTCGAGCTAACATAACCGATCACGTACTTGAGTGATTTCTCGCATCGTCTGTTCTCATAGTTCTTGAGTGATTTCTCGCATCATCTGTTCTCATCGTTCGAGCTAACATAACCGATCACGTACTTGAGTGATTTCTCGCATCATCTGTTCTCATCTTTCGAGCTAACATAACCGATCACGTACTTGAATGATTTCGCGCATCGTATGTTCTCATAGTTGAATTTAGTATAGCCTAATAAAATCTGGGTGATTTCTGAGTGATATCTAGTGTTGAAAAAAAAAATAATTATTTAAGAGCTTCATAATGCCTAGAAAACGTCGTGGTGGTTTAAGTTGCAATACTTCTATGGTAGAAGAAGACGAGTCAGGTTATCTTTTGAGGAAGTTAAACTCAGTAAAAGAGATATTGACAGAACAGGAAAGCAATATAAAAAAAAAAGATCTCGTCTAACCAATTTGAGCTTGAATGTCGTTTAAGTATTTTGGATACATATATAGATCGCGCGTTCTCTTTGCAGTATTAGGTACCGTCAAGCCTTTCCCGGTGACAGGTCAGAATTTTTCCAAGACTCTCGAAGCGCTAAAGCAGGCTAATAAATTGGCTGCCGCATTGGAGGGCGCTTGCGACCAAAGCATGCTCCTGAGGCGGACATTCCGGTCGCACCACGTGCCGGTGTTCTGGTGGAGCGAGGAGATCGCAGAACTCCGCAGAACATGCCTCCACGCCAGAAGGCTTCTTCAACGGGCTAGGGGCATCTCGAGCCTGGACAGCTACAGCAAGCGCTACAAGGCGGCGAAAAAGGAGCTGCAGACAGCCATCAGGAGCAGCAAGAGGGAATGCTTTCTCAAGCGGTGCGATGCAGTTGAAGAAGATCCCTGGGGCGTGAGTACCAAATGGTGGTGAAGAGGATCAACGCGGGCGGCAAAGACCCAACTGATCCCGAGGAGATGGAGGGGATAGTCAGCGCCCTGTTCTCGCGATGGCAATGCTGGAGGCCCTGAGAAGCTTCAACATCCCGGGATACCTGCTGAATATAGCTTACAGCTATTTCAGCGCCAGAGCAAGCACACGATGAACATGAGTCTGGGTTCCAGAGCATAGAAAGTCTCATCCGGAATCCCGCGGGGCTCCGTTTTGGGACGCCTGTTCTGGAACGCCATGTTCGATGGAGTTTTGAGGTTGCCGATGCCAGCCGGCACAAGCTTGGTAGGATTCGCAGACGACGTCGCGATAGTGGTGGTCGCAAAGGACCTCGCCGCCGTGGAAAACCTCGCCAACGATAACGGAAGCAGGTCTCGAGCTGGCGGCTCACAAGATGGAGGCGGTGCTCATATCGAGCCGGAAAACGGTGGAGACTGCCACGGTGCAGGTCGGAGGGGACCACGATCACCTCCCCAAAGGTCGATTAAGTACCTGGGTGTCCACATTGACACGAGGCTGTCCTTCAAGGAGCACCTGTAGTTCGTCAACAAGAAGGCCAGCGAAACCGCAGGATCGCTCTCGAGGTTGCTGCTTATCACCAGAGGCCCAAAGCAGGCAACGAGGAAACTGCTGACGAGCGCCGCGCCGGTGTGGGCGAAGGCCGCAATGGAGAAGAGTTACATGCGAGGGCTATTAGGATCTGGTAGATATAGTCATTCTCTACGATACTGCATTTTTGGTTTTTTTCTATCTTCAAAATTGTGGATTTTCGTCTTTTGTGGTGGCGGAAGGGGCGGGGCGAAATTTTGAAATACACTTGTTCAGGTTTGGTAAACACAGGAGTCTTGGCCAAAAGTTTGGTTGCTCTAGCTCTTATAGTCTCTGAGATCCAGGCGTTCATTTTACGAAAAACCAAATCGACTCGATTTTTGTGTGAGTGCGAAAAGAGGGAGTTTTTTTTTTCGTATATTTTCCCTCTATTGTGGCTATATTAATGATCCGATCCGATTCAGATTTGGGCCCCTGATAGATATGGGCTGTCTCTACGATTCTGCATTTTTCGTTTTCTGCTATCTTCAAAATTGTGGACACCACAGATGTGCGCCCTTTTGGGGGCGGAAGGGCGGGGCGAACTTTTGAAACACTTTTCTAGGAGTGAGATATCACATCAGTCTGGAAAAAAAATTTGATTGGTCTAGCTCTAATAGCCTTCGAGCAATGAGTGAAAAACAAGACGGACGGACCGACGGACGGACAGACATGGCTATATCGACTCGGCTATTGATGCTGATCAAGAAATATATATACTTTATGGGGTCGGAAACGCCTCCTTCTGTGTGTTACACACATCCACTTTTACCACAAATACAAAATACCCTTTTTACTCTTCGAGTACGGGTATACAAATATTTTAAAAATACACTTAATACATTATAAATATAATAAAATCTTCAAATTTCAAAAATT
Organism: Drosophila bifasciata; assembly: GCA_009664405.1. Classification (NCBI taxonomy): domain Eukaryota; kingdom Metazoa; phylum Arthropoda; class Insecta; order Diptera; family Drosophilidae; genus Drosophila; species Drosophila bifasciata. Next base: position 28,836,235 of record CM019042.1, read on the forward strand.
TTTAATACATAAATGAAAGTAAAATAACTCCACTAAAGTTACGTTATTTTTCAAAAGGAGGGAGATGTAGTATGCGCATATATATTGAGGGTACACTGTACCAATAAAGTAATATCGGATAAGCATAAATATAACATATATATATTTGAAGTGAGCGTGTAATATGATCGCTCACTTATGAGCTACGCTAAGTCAAGCAGTCCCACGCTGACCACTCATTCGCATATATGTATGTATATACATGCAAATATTTACGTAAGACTCTCTCTCTCCCAATTATGCTTATAAGACCAAATATATGAAGCCGCTCCGCTGCTGGCGTAACCGGCAGCGTAGCTATGCGGTCTTAGCCATAAGAATATATTGAATAAAATATTCATAAAACCAAAGTCAAACGGCACAGACGTGCCAGTGTTTCTATTACATATTACAAGTACACAATATTACAATATGACATTATATTACAAATAAGTTCGTACTAACGGCCTGTTAATACCAAAAAAAAAAGTGAACAGAGCATTCGGCCCGTTATTTATGTACGTTCAGACAAATATTCAAATTTATTTTGTGGTGAAGTGAATTGTGAGTGACCACTGTACTTGTGGTCAACGACACCTCATAGAGGAATCGGCGCAAGCTCTGACCGCTGCACATCATTCCCCATTTGCCCGTCATCACCACAGATTTTCGTTTCTGCTTTGTGCTAACGGTTCTTTAAAATCACTTTTCTTTATGCTGCGCAGCTGAGCAGTTCTGTGCTCTCTCTCGTTTTTCGATCTCGCCGGGGCCTCCAGTGTCTGGTTGCTGCAGATAATAAGGACCCCGAAGTACGGAAACATGCTCTATGCAGGAGTTTTGCCCTCTTGAAAATCTTGCAAAACTTTTCTGGGAGTTGGAAAAGGTTCCAAATGCGTCTATAGAAAGACTGTATGCCCCCGAAGAAACTATGTGTGAAAAATCTTTCATTGACACTATTACAAGATTAGCCTCCGGTCGAGTGCAAGTTTCTTTGCCATTCAAGTCAAGCCCGACATCTCTCGGTTCGTCGTTTGAGACAGCCAGAAGAAGATTTTTGTCTTTAGAAAGGCGAAAAACCTGCCAAAACCTGCCGTAAAGTCAATCTTTGCGGAGTTTATGGAGGAAATCCTGTCGCTAGGCAGCATGACTGCAATTGAAAATTCAATCCCTAAATTCGGTATTATGGTTTAATGGCCCGTTGTTCTTGCAGCAAGAATCAAGCATTGGCCTCAAAATCCTCAGTTGCAATTGACAAAGGCGAATGCGTCAGTGGGAAAAAAAGAAGGAACCGGCGACGGTTCATGTTTATCCAGGTTTGTTGGACGTCATGGCCCCCTTGTCAAGCCGTATTGCGACAACGCCACGAATTTTATTGGTGCAGCTCGCATGCTCAAGGAGCGTACGGAGGGCATGGATGCCAAGGACGAGGCCCTCAAGGCTTATGCTACGGCCCACAGTTTTTCGGTGGAGTTCCGGCGCTTATCGCGGCCGATGTCGAACTCAATCCAATTCTCACCCTCATAGAAAATTCTTCATCATATATGAAAGTGGTAGGCACAATTGAATATATCCGCCGGTTCATAAATAAAAGGAAAGGAGTTACTTGGAGTAATACTTGTCCGTCATCAGACGAAGCTCGGCGCAGCGTTTCTAGCAGCAGTTGAAGCTGTTCAAAAGAGACGCATTTTCACAGGAGATTGACAAATTAAAATTTCATTAAAAGTTGCAGGCATCACTTCAAAAACTAAATCCCTTCATGTCCGAAGAGCAAGTGGGTTCAAGCTCGGTTTCATAGGTTCAAGTAGGCGGTCGCCTATTAAATGCCCGCATAGCCCACAATGCAAAATTTCCTTTGTTAATGCCAACAAATTGTAGATTTTTACACTCTATTTTAGCTACTTATATCGAGCCAATTTTCACGGAGGACCTCGTCCACTAGTGGGATTCCTAAGACAATGAATTTGGCTAATAAATGCACGAAGAGAGTGCAGTGCCATTGTCCGGAAATGCGTGCACTGCTTCCACTACAAGCCGAAGCTTTCTCTCGCAAATCATGGGGAACCTTCCCGCAGATCGATTGCGGAGGAATCGACCTTTGGAGAATTAGTGGAGTGGATTTGTTTTTAGACCTGTCTGTGTATCGCTTGGCATTCGAGGCAAGCAGCCTCTCAAAAATGTACACAGCAGTGTTCGTCTGCTTGGCATCTAAGGCTGTACACCTAGATATTGTGAAAGACTTGACCTCTAATACCTTTATATTGTGTTTATCCAGGTTTGTTGGACGTCATGGCCCCTTGTCAAACCGTATTGCGACAACGCCACGAATTTTATTGGTGCAGCTCGCATGCTCAAAGGAGCGTACGGAGGGCATGGATGCCAAGGACGAGGCCCTCAAGGCTTATGCTACGGCCCACAGTTTTCGGTGGAGTTCCGGCGCTTATCGCGGCCGATGTCGAACTCAATCAATTCTCACCCTCATAGAAAATTCTTCATCATATATGAAAGTGGTAGGCACAATTGCATATATCCGCCGGTTCATATGGTTCATGTTCAATTCTGGAAAGATTGGTCCAGAGACTATATTCTCAGCCTTCAGCAGCGAGTGAAGTGGTCGAGGAGGTCGCCAATCTGGAGCCAGGCAGAGTGGTGGCAATTCACGAGGATAACGCAAATCGCTTGCCTTTGCTTAAATATATTAAGGCCCTTACGTTAAGACCCTAGAAATGAACTGTACTTGGAATTTATGTTAAGGCTCTTGAAATGTTAAAACTATACTCTTATACAAAGGAAAATTATGCTGGCAGCGGCCGCTCATGAAAGGGCGACGCTGCCAAATACAAATCACTTATATTTTGAAGTTGCACCTGCGCACAAGTTTCACTGTCGGTCGTAATTTTCTCTGTCGTAATTTTCCAAATCTGATTTTGGGAAACTACTATGCTACCTAGAGGGATGCCAGTTCGACGCTAAAACCGACCATCTTAAGTTGAACTGGATGAATACTGTGGAAAGCCCCTACGGAAGAAAAGCCAGTTGGCCGCCTTTACACAACTTGGTTTGTGCCTGTGTTTGCAGTATCACGAGCGACACTCATGCAAATTCGCATTCACACAGCTTAACATAATCAGAAGAGCCGAGCCCACAAGCTTAATGCTTGTTGCTGCTATTTCGTTTCGCTCTCTCTATCTCTCGTCGATAAACCGAAGCATAGCCAAACATAGCCATCAGAGCCAAGTGTACAATTTGAGATCACTCATTCTATCATCTGTTCTCATCGTTCGAGCTAACATAACCGATCACGTACTTGAGTGATTTCTCGCATCGTCTGTTCTCATAGTTCTTGAGTGATTTCTCGCATCATCTGTTCTCATCGTTCGAGCTAACATAACCGATCACGTACTTGAGTGATTTCTCGCATCATCTGTTCTCATCTTTCGAGCTAACATAACCGATCACGTACTTCTGAATGATTTCGCGCATCGTATGTTCTCATAGTTGAATTTAGTATAGCCTAATAAAATCTGGGTGATTTCTGAGTGATATCTAGTGTTTGAAAAAAAATAATTATTTAAGAGCTTCATAATGCCTAGAAAACGTCGTGGTGGTTTAAGTTGCAATACTTCTATGGTAGAAGAAGACGAGTCAGGTTATCTTTTTGAGGAAGTTAAACTCAGTAAAAAGAGATATTGACAGAACAGCGAAAGCAATATAAAGTAAAAAGATCTCGTCTAACCAATTTGAGCTTGAATGTCGTTTAAGTATTTTTGGATACATATATAGATCGCGCGTTCTCTTTTGCAGTATTAGGTACCGTCAAGCCTTTCCCGGTGACAGGTCAGAATTTTTCCAAGACTCTCGAAGCGCTAAAGCAGGCTAATAAATTGGCTGCCGCATTGAGGGCGCTTGCGACCAAAGCATGCTCCCGAGGCGGACATTCCGGTCGCACCACGTGCCGGTGTTCTGGTGGAGCGAGGAGATCGCAGAACTCCGCAGAACATGCCTCCACGCCAGAAGGCTTCTTCAACGGGCTGGGGGCATCTCGAGCCTGGACAGCTACAGCGAGCGCTACAAGGCGGCGAAAAAAAAGGAGCTGCAGACAGCCATCAGGAGCAGCAAAGGGAATGCTTTCTCAAGCGGTGCGATGCAGTTGAAGAAGATCCCTGGGGCGTGAGTACCAAATGGTGGTGAAGAGGATCAACGCGGGCGGCAAAGACCCAACTGATCCCGAGGAGATGGAGGGATAGTCAGCGCCCTGTTCTCGCGATGGCAATGCTGGAGGCCCCTGAGAAGCTTCAACATCCCGGGATACCTGCTGAATATAGCTTACAGCTATTTCAGCGCCAGAGCAAGCACGATGAACATGAGTCTGGGTTCCAGAGCATAGAAAGTCTCATCCGGAATCCCGCGGGGCTCCGTTTTGGGACGCCTGTTCTGGAACGCCATGTTCGATGGAGTTTTGAGGTTGCCGATGCCAGCCGGCACAAGCTTGGTAGGATTCGCAGACGACGTCGCGATAGTGGTGGTCGCAAAGGACCTCGCCGCCGTGGAAAACCTCGCCAACGATAACGGAAGCAGGTCTCGAGCTGGCGGCTCACAAGATGGAGGCGGTGCTCATATCGAGCCGGAAAAACGGTGGAGACTGCCACGGTGCAGGTCGGAGGGACCACGATCACCTCCCCAAAGGTCGATTAAGTACCTGGGTGTCCACATTGACACGAGGCTGTCCTTCAAGGAGCACCTGTAGTTCGTCAACAAGAAGGCCAGCGAAACCGCAGGATCGCTCTCGAGGTTGCTGCTTATCACCAGAGGCCCAAAGCAGGCAACGAGGAAACTGCTGACGAGCGCCGCGCCGGTGTGGGCGAAGGCCGCAATGGAGAAGAGTTACATGCGAGGGCTATTAGGATCGCTTGCGCGTTCAGGACCATCTCAGACGAGGCAGCACTAGTCATCGCCGGGCAAATTCATCTCGGGGAGTTGATCAGGGAGCGTAAGGAGTTTTACGACGTCACTCAGGTCGGCGATGCAGTAATCAGCAAGGCGGAGCTGAAAGCTGCCGCCAGAAGGAGCAGCATGGAGAGGTGGCAGAGAAGGTGGGACAGCACCCAAAAAGGGCGCTGGACGCACTCCCTCATCCCACGCATATCGTGCTTGGTCGAAAGGAAGCACGGGCAGGTAGACTACGACTTCACCCAGGCGCTGAGCGGGCATGGCTGCTTCCGCAGCTACCTCAGCCGCTGATGCTGGCAGACCAGAGGATCTGGAAAGCGGCGGCAGTGTTCGCCGCGAGCGTATTGAAAAGCCATTGAAGAGGCGGAAGGAGCATATGGAGTATGTGTCCCCGCGCGGGCGAAGCAATGCCTTACGGCAGTACCGCTGGTCGCACGACCCCTACCCCATCAGTCCCCTCGTCCGTCACCAAAACTGTCGGTATTATACTACATTGTATTAGGTATAAGTACTCTAGAGAAAATAAATTAAATGAATAAAAACAAAAAACTTTCATTGTAGAGAGAGAGCAAATAATATGAAGGAGTAAAGAAAAAAAAATAAAATTGAAAGCGAGGTCAGTTGTGGATCGAGCGGAAACGAATAAGCAGGCCTATTGTACTGTCCGGGCTACAATACCGACATACCTTCCCGTAATTTATATTTTCTATTGCGACTTTTTGTTTTTAGCTCCTTTAGCTGTGTTAAGCACCTAATTTTCATCGAATATTAGCCTAACACTTATGTTCGCGCTCGGTTCAGTACACGCGTCGCGTTTTATGCGGCAGCGCCCCTCGGTGAGTAGTGCGGGAGGAGGGCTGCGTATCACCAGGGATCCGCGCGTAACAGGCTTCGGCTTGGTGTCGCATGGTGCAGTCTTTGCATATCAACGTCCTTGTTCGGGCCAGCGGCTAGTTAAGCGTCAAGTTAATGTAAAGTTATGTATTTGTATAAGAGCATGTAAAACCCTAAAATTATGTCGTCTCCAGCGTTCGGCAGTGCTGCTGCGCTCTCTCTGTTAAAGGGCGCTCTGCACCCGCCGCTTCGGCTCTAGCGTTGATCGACCGTCGTTGCCTAAGTTAGTTCTATGCTAATCTCTCTCTCCGCATAGGTTGCATACCGAGCCCCCATTGTGTACGTTTATCTGGCCTGGCAAAAGATCGAGCAATTGGCTTTCGCTAGCCGCCTGTATAAATAAACATTTGTAACATTTCGAACCAAATTGTTTTAATTGATTTTTGGGAAATAAACAGGTGCCAAAAAGTTTTTGGCTTCTCAAACATTGGACCCCCGACGTGATTTAACTGCAATTTAAATCGTGTTTTGTTAAAACTATTAAAAATCGAACAATATATTCTTTGCAGTGCAGTGTAACTAAAAGCAATTACATTTTGTGCCAATAAAAACAGTTAAAGTGCAAGCTCAGTGAGACATTCCGTTTGTCGAATATTCCGTTGCTTAATCGCCGAATCTCTTTTGCCCTGCGCCGCTGCAGCCGCGGTTCTTGACTTTTCGTTCTTCCATTCCCGCTCCCGCTCTGTTCGACGTTGCTTAAGCGGTATTACATTTTCCGTTGTTTCGTTTGCATTACACCGCTTAGCATGGACAACGAGCCGAATACAGTCGCGGGTGAAAATATTGCGATGGGTGAAAAAGGCTGAGGCTTTACAAACGTAAAGTTCAGTCCCTGCATGATCGCCTGCACCGTCTTTGCGAGTCATTCTCGGGAAATAAAATTGACAAACTAAGTGCGTCCGAAATAGATGTGCGCCTCGATATGTTGGCGGAAACGCGTGAGGAGTTCAACAAGTCCCATAATGAACTGGAATCGCTGGATGAAAACGAGATTGGAAGTGAGCTGCGTGAAACATTCGATGCCCTGTTCATTTCTTTGAAAGCTGAGCTGCTTTCGGCTCTCGAATTAGGACACCTACGCGTAGCCGCTCATTCCACTAGCCTGCCAAACAACTCTGGAGGTCATACCATCATCATGGCTCACAAGCAGCGGCTTCCTGAGCTTAAGCTTCCTAGCTTCTCCGGCGGCTATGTGGAATATGCGGATTTTTATTGTAGTGTTCAATTCGGTCATCGAAGGAGATCCGGACCTCAGTGAAATCGAGAAGTTCCAACATCTTCGCTCATGTCTCTCGGATGCGGCCCTGGATTCGGTTCGATCTTTGGAGCTCTCCAGTGCCAATTATCGTGTGGCTCTGGATATACTTAGCAAACGCTTTAATAACAAACGACTTGTTTTCCAGGCACACATCAAGGAGATTCTTGGGCTCAAGAAGGTAGATTCGCCTTCTGCTAAAAAGGCTTCGGGAGTTCTCAGACGCAGTCAACTTGCATACGCGTGCCCTGCAGACTTTGGGAAGTGCTGAGGAGATATCTGGATGCATGATAATTCACATGTTGCTACAAAAGCTAGATGCCAAGACACAAGCCAAATGGGAGGAGAGTGCGTCATCGGACAGGATACCCACAGCTGGGGAGTTCTATGATTTCCTGGAGAAGAGATGCCAGAAAATGGAGAACGTGCAATACGCTGTAGCGACACACGCTGGTAGCGCTCAGGTGGGGAAAAAGCCAGAATACACATCCAAAGAAAACTTTTTGTTGCCTTTAACTCTTCCGCCAACCCATCTGGATGCCTTTCTGCCATTCATTGGGCCACGGAATATACTCGTGCAGCATTTTCACAAATTTATCTCCCTTTCTTCGTCATAAGGAAGTGAAGAAGCTTTCACTTTGCTTCAATTGTTTAAAAAGTCGGGTCATCGGACTCGTGCATGTACCGGTGGCCAGTGTAGAGTTTGCGGAAAAGGCATCATACCTTATTGCATTTCGATTCATCCATAGCGCAAAGCTCCCCAGCTGTTTCTCCTCTAGAAGGTGCAGTACAACCAGCACCTATTTCGCCGGTTCAGGATTCTACTGGCAGTATGCCGTCTCATGCGTCTACCTCTTGCTGCCCAAGGTCTCCACTCCGATGTTGTGCTGCTGGCTACGGCTGTCGTTCTGGTGAAGAATCGATCGGGCGTTTTGGTTCCGTGTCGCGCCATTCTGGATTCAGGATCCCAGCTTCATCTCGTGACCTCTAGGTTCGCCCAGCAGCTTCAGCTTAGGAGAACTCAATCGTCTGCCCTTGTCTCTGGTCTTGGCGATACTAGCGTGTCCACTGAGGGATCCACCGTGAGCATTTGCATGCAGTCCCGCACTTCGGACTATTCGACCACGCTCACTGCTCTCATCGCCCCCACAATCACAGATAGCCAACCAAGTCTGGCAGCTAATGTAGCCGATTGGAACATTCCTCCAATATTCCGCTTGCCGATCCTGCGTTCTTTAATCCTCAGCGAGTAGATCTCCTCATCGGCGCGCGAGCATATTTTATGACCTTCTCTGCGTAGGGCAAATCAAACTCCTAGACGGATTGCCGCTTCTGCAGAAGACCCGGCTTGGGTGGATCGTATCTGGAGGTGGACAGAGGGTATCAAGTTCGTCGCTTTTGGGAATTCAAATTTCTTCGGATTCGGAGGCTAGAATGAATGCAAGGTTGGATCAAACTCTTCGGATGTTTTTGGGAAGTCGAGGATTGTGTGGAGGCTGCTTTGGGTACAAAGGAAGAAGTAGATTGTGAGGCGCATTTCGTAAGTCACCTTTCACGTTTGCCATCGGGGTAGTACTCCGTTAGGTTGCCTTTTAAAGCATGATGCCGATCGCTTAGGAGAGAATCTTATACTCAGGCTTACCGACGATTCCTCAGTTTGGAACGAAAACTGGATCGTAATCCCACGCTCAAGGAGCGGTACTCGGCTTTTATGAAGGAGTACATTGACTTGCAGCATATGTCCGAAGTCCATCCTGACTCACGTAACCGCTGCAAGTATTTTTCGCCTCATCACTGCGTTTTAAAGGAGGACAGCACAAACGACAAAACTCCGTGTCGTTTTCGATGGCTCTGCAGCTACATCAACTGGATTCTCCTTAAATGATGTGATGATGACAGGTGCTGTCATTCAGCCGGCATTGTTTACCATTCTGATCCGGTTCCGCACATATCCCGTCGCTCTCACGGGTGACATTTGTAAAATGTATCGCTGCGTAAGGGTATCTCCACCCGACAATTATCTCCAGTGTATCCTTTGGCGAGATTCCATCCAGTCCGATGTTCAGGTTTACACATTAGACACCGTCACATACGGTACGAGGGCTGCATCGTTTTTAGCTGTCCGCTCAATGCACCAGCTGGCCATCGACGAAGGTGAGCCCTACCCTCTGGCCCAGCTGCTCTGAAACAGGAGTTTTATGTCGATGATCTCATCTCTGGCGGCATCTCGGTCGCAGAGGTCAAGGAAAAGATGCGCCAAACTTCAAGTTCTACTTTCGTGCGGAAACTTCAAGCTTAGAAAATGGTGCTCGAGTAGCCAGGAGGTGCTTGATGGAATTCCGGAAGGCGACGTGGAGAAGTTTCTGCGGTTTCATGATGGAAGCGACAACACAAAACTCTAGGTTTAGCTTGGGACCCTGCGTCAGATCAGCTGCTGTTTGCCTTGTCTGCGCTGGACACAAATTCAAGGCCCTCAAGCGTTCGGTTTTGTCAACGATTGCGCGTTTCTACGACCCCTCTTGACTGATTAATCCTGTTATTGTCAGGTGTAAGATTTTCCTTCAGCGGCTTTTGAGGAAAAACGGACTGGGATGAGAGTCTACCGGCAGCGCTGCATTCAACTTGGATTCTTGGCAAGCAAATTTCATTTCCTCGCCTTTGTCCATCCCTCCCAGTGCAGTTTTAGAGATCCATGGATTTTGTGATGCCAGTATGGAGGCATATGGTGCGTGCGTATATGTCGTGTCCAGGCAAGGGGAGTCGTCGAGCAATGTTTTGTGCTCAAAGTCACGAGTGGCGCCCCAAAAAAATTGTCAATTCTAAAGCTTGAATTGAGTGGAGCCCATTTGCTTGCGAAGGTTATGCATCCTAAGGAGACTGGAATCTTCCCAGGCCAGTTTCATTGCTGGTCGGATTCGTCGACGGCGCTATCTTGGATACGGGATGAGCCAGCCAAATTTCAGGTGTTCGTGGCAAATCGAGTGGCAACAATTCAGGAGTTGACGCAAGGCATGGCATGGCACTATGTTCCCACATCGCTGAATCCCGCTGATATCCTCTCGAGAGGCTCGCTTCCCAGTCACCTCATCCAGTCAGAGCTGTGGTTTCACGGCCCGTCGTTTTTGTTGGGATCTAAGGATGAGTGGCCTGCATCTCCCGTTTCTGAAACTCCGACCATTGAGCTTCGCAAGCGTGTATTGCTGATCGTTTCTCCACATGCTGATCTCACTCCCGGATGCAAATTTGCAAATTCATTCTTTGGCATGCAGCGCGTTTGCCTACATGCATAAAATTCATTCGTCGTCTTAGGCATCCTGGACTCACGGTTTCTGACATTCAGCAAAGGAACGCATCTTCTAGTTCGGCATATTCAGCTGGCAAGTTTGTGGTCGGACATAAAGGGAGATTAGGCGCAATGGGCAAGTCGCGGGAAGTCTAGCTCCATCAGTTCGCTTTCTCCGTTCATCGATCCGGCTGGTTTGCTTCGAGTTGGAGGTCGTCTCGGCAACTCATCGCTCCCATTTAGTGCTCGGCACCCGCTTATTCTGCCCAAGGATCATCCCGTGACGGCAGCAGTAATAAACTATATCATCAACGGAGCCTCCACGCCGGACCTCGCGCCTTGCTTGCCAAAATTCGATTGGAATATTGGCCTATTGGAGGAATCAAGGCCGTTTCAAAGGTGGTTAACAAATGTGTGAGATGCTTCAGGACGAGGCCACGCATCGTTGAACACATTATGGAGACTTGCCTAAGGAGCGTCTGGAAGGATCCGGGCCTTCGAAGTAACTGGGTGGACTATTGTGGACCGTTTTCTACCGGTCAGAAATCCGCAGTAGGCCTCCAATCAAATGCTACATAAGCGTGTTTATATGCTTCACGTCTAAGGCCATTCACATGGAGCTTGTAAAGGATCTTACCACCGCATCGTTCCTAGGCGCATTAAAACGGTTCACGTCCATTCGAGGAAGGCCAAGTCAAATTTGGTCGGATAATGCGACAAACTTCGTTGGAGCCAAGAACGAGCTTCTGGAGCTAAAGAGGCTCTTCCTAAAGCGACTCGCACATGAAGGAGGTCCATGAATCCTGTTTGGCTGACGGAATCGACTGGCATTTTCATCCCGCCGCGCTCTCCGCACTTTGGCGGATTGTGGAAGCGGCCGTGAAGACCGCCAAGCATCATTTGTACCGCTCAGTTGGGCCATCCGTCCTTAGCTTCGACGAGCTGCGTACCTTGATCTGCCAGATCACGGCAATTGTTAATTCTCGCCCTTTGCTCTCGCTTTCAGAAAATCCTGACGACTTGGATGTGTTGGACGCCTGCTCATCTGCTTTTGGGGCCACACGAAGCAATTCTCGAGCCTGACCTAACGAAGCTCAACTACAATCGTCTGGATGGTTTGGCAGCGGGTCACTCAACTTCAGCAGACATTCTGGCGGCGCTGGCGCGAAAGTATCTGACTCTTTTGCAGGAGCGCTCGAAGTGGCGTACGGCCACGCAAAACCTCTGCGTGAACGATGTCGTCCTGGTGAAGGACGAGAATCTTCCTCTCAATGCGTTGGCCACTGGCTAGAGTGGTCGACGTCGTCAAGGCTGCAGGGATGGAGTGTGCCGCGTGGCTGACTTAAGGACGGCCTCAGGAGCCATCAGGAGGGCTGTTACTCGGCTGTGCTTGCTGCTCCCCTTGAGAAGTCAGTTGAAGGCGAGCTTCCAACGGGGAGTATGTTCGGGCCAGCGGCTAGTTAAGCGTCAAGTTAATGTAAAGTTATGTATTTGTATAAGAGCATGTAAAACCCTAAAATTATGTCGTCTCCAGCGTTCGGCAGTGCTGCTGCGCTCTCTCTGTTAAAGGGCGCTCTGCATCTGCCGCTTCGGCTAGTTGATCGACCGTCGTTGCTAAGTTAGTTCTATGCTAATCTCTCTCCGCATAGGTTGCATACCGAGCCCCATTGTGTACGTTTATCTGGCCTGGCAAAGATCGAGCAATTGGCTTTCGCTAGCCGCCTGTATAAATAAACATTTGTAACATTTCGAACCAAATTGTTTTAATTGATTTTTGGAAATAAACAGGTACCAAAAAGCTTGGCCCCTCAAACAGTCCCTAAAGGTTTTTTTTCAATAAAGCAAGAGCGAGGTAGAAACACGACCGAATACATCATATAGGCTTCATTATATCCGTACGATATAAGTTAAAAGGGGGTATTTGTATTTGCAACGCAGAAGGGAAACTTTTCCGATCCAATAAATTTGTATATTCTTGATAAGCATTAATAGCCGAGTCTACGTCTGTCTGTCCGTCAGTGGTCCGCCCGTCCGTCCGGTGTGTGTTTGTCGGCTAGTTTTTCAGAGATTATAGGAGCTAGAGCAACCAAATTTAGTTTCCAGACTCATATGATATCCCACTTACAAGAGTATTTTAAAAATATCCGCCCCCAGAAGAAACGAAAGTCTGTGACGTCCAAAATTTTAAAGATAGAAGAAAACGAAACATGCATTGTCGTGGAGAACGACCATACATATGTATCTGTCAAAAGACCGAATCTGGATCAGATCGGAAAACCATATAGAGAAGCATCGTCACCTCTCGCCTCTCTCGCAGGGGAGCTTCTGCTCGGATATCAGAGACTATAAAAAGCTAGAGCATCCAGAATGTCTATCAAACTCCTATGACATCACTCGAATACAAGTGTATTTTAAAATTTTTGCCACCTCTTCCGCTACTACAATGGACGAAAATCATGGTATTCACAATATTTAAGATACGAGAAAACCAAAAACGCAGATTCATAAAGATTGCCGTACCCACCACATATGGATCAGGTTTGATTATTATTATAGCCACAGTGAAGAAATTAAATTGCACTTACTTCTCTACCCCATTTCCTCGCTGCAACAGCTACTCATTCTCTTTCTCTCTCGCACATTCTGCCTCGTTCAGTGAGTGTGCGCCCTCTATCGGGGCATATGTAAGATGTATACAGATAAAATATTTAAAAATTTATCACAAATCAGATGTATATATATATTTATAAATTAGAGTCGCGTCCACTGAGACTTATAACGTTCCCTTTCGTCTTATCACTATTAGTTCTTTTATTTTTGATCATAACAAATTAATCTAAATGCATAAATAAATGAATCACTTAAATATAAATTTATGTGGTTATAGTTATAAAATCCAAAATATATAAAAAACATGAGTCCATAATCTTTATTCATCAAAACCAGGGGCATCTTCGGCGTTTGGAGGTACAAAAGCGCCGTTCAATGTGTCTTCAAAGCCGATCTTCAATACCAATATTGGATGCAATGCCATATATTAAACGCATCAACACAAGTCTAACAAAGCTTGGGGTGTTTATGTCATCTCCTTTGCTAAACGAGAGCTGTTTCGGATTTTCAACAAACAACTTTCTCTTAACATTCTGACTCAGTATGGGAGTACAAAGATTGTATAAAATAACTGCAGCAAGAAAATAATAGTTTAACACAATGCTTAAATTCGACATTATATAAATATGTATATTATGTAAGTATCTTAAAACATAAGCCAGCTTGCTTCTTTAATATCTATTTTAGACTAAATATAAACTGTTATCAAGCAATTTATCTAAGATTTGTCGAATTGATTTTTCCCGTTCATTAATACATATATGTAGTTGTATGACATTAGACTTTGCTGCCAAGACGGGATAACACGAGAACACAATAATATATACAATACTTGTTCGATTTACGGGACTATGTTAAAAAAAAAACACCGAAGAATGTCGTATGCACTTTGTGCGACGAAAAGAGCTGGTGTTTGTTGGGGACGGTATTTTTACCAGTCGTTGTCAAACGTCGGCAAACGTGGTTGCGTAGCGGACGAATTTTTTTGTATCTTGCTATTTTTATTTCAGCCGCCCTTTTTTGTGCATGGTTTGTTACACATTTGTGTAATTGTGTATGTATATCTTTTGATTTCTTCTTAGATACAAACATGTCACAAAAGATTATATGCTATGCGCTTTGATAATTGTCATTTAATATTATCTATTCTGAATTTTTTATTTAAAAATTACAATTTGTTTTGAATTATTTCTTTTTGATATATTGGCGAAAACGTAACACGTTTGCTATCTATTTCTAACGCTTGCCTCTTTGAAAGCCGAGAGAGAGATGAAAATGAAAATATATAAGCCCAGTTTGCACAAGTACAGTGTCAAGCGACCCCTGTCGCGCTGTACCACATAAAATAGGCGCTTCTGAACTTCAAAACACATACATGCCAAATTTCGACAACGGAAATATCAAAAAGCATTATATGTATACACATTTTGCCATTTTATTAAAACGCATGTTAACATTAACATTTTTTATGCCCATCGTACAACTTTAAAATTCCATTAATAAAATAAACATTTTCAAATCCAAAATAATTTCTGCACGTAAATTTTGTTAAACCTCTGTCCATCATTGGTATTTCTGTTTGTTTTATTTATCGAGCATAGGCCCGCCGATCGAACATTCACCCAAAATTTATATGCTAGAGTATTTTTTTGTTTTTGGTTGCTTTTGCGAGAACCTGTATCAGTGAAAAACTGATTGATTATAAAAGAATAAAATTAATTTAAAAATAAAAATAAGTAAAAAGTAAAAAAGTAAAATAAGTAAAAGTAAGTAAAATAATAAAATAATTAATAAGTTAAATAAATAAATAAGATTTAAATAAATATTTTACAATCCACAGCCACTTAATGTCAGGCAATGCACTGTCTACTCGCAGCAAAAAAATCTAGTCCCGGTGAAGGACGATGCTTGGAATTTGATGCTTTTGGTTAAGTCAAAAATATGTTGCAGAGGACAGTTCATTTAATGGCTTTGGGTTGAAAGCCTGCCGCTTCGATTGTGAACTCTGCGTGAAAAGAATTGTTGAAAGTTATTCCATCGTAAATTTGCCATATCAAGGGGAGAGGAGATTTCATCAACTATTATACATCTTCCATACCCACGTAAGCTTTGAATTGACGAGCTGAGGGCGTCTTTTGGTCCACATAGCGCTGTTGCTAATGGAAACACTGTAGTCTTGATTTCAGAAAGCCAAGCCGACCTTTTATGTCATTATGAAATTATACAAGGCAATTATTTTGCTCATAAAACTGCAAATTTGAATAACACCCGATAAATAGGGAATGGTCCACCTTTATAGATGTATCATGCGCTATACCATAGCTTCAAAAAGCATTTAAAAACCTTTTGGGATGCGGAAACATTTAAACTGCATTAGTGATGAGCGGGGGATTCCCTCTTAAGGCCCGTCCCAATTTTGAAAATTACAGAAATCTAAAAATGCAGAATCATAGAGAAAGATCATGACTAGCAGTGTCTCAAATCTGGATTATTGGATCGGATCGGATTATTAGTAGCCACAATAGAGAAAACCATTTCGAGAAACATCATTCCCTCTCTTTCGCACCTCACACAAAAAAAGAGATGATTTGGTTTTCGTACAAATGAGCGCCTCGATCTCAGATATCAGATATCGATCTCAGATATGATATCGCTTCAGTGCAAGTTTATTTCAAAATTTTGCCACGCCCACTCACACTCACGGTCACAGACTCTGCCTCGTTTTGTGCCTTGCAGTGTACGTGTGTTGTTGCGAAAAAAAAGATGTAGATGATAGTAGTTGTAGATGACAGATGTAGCAAAAAAATGTAAAAAGGTAAAAACTGGTAAAACATATGAAAATTCCACATATGCAAATCACATGTGTACTGACTGAGTACGGGTATAAAAGTAGCGTCGCGTTCACAGCGACTCCGTACGTTCTTTCTCGTTTTCATTCGACCTTTTCTGATTTTTTGAAGTCAAAAACACCGCACAAAATATATACATATTATATGTATAATTTTCATTTTAATGCTTATATATCCCAGACGGTAAACAGAAACAACAAGGTGTTGGGTCTTATTAATAGCTGTATTTATTGCCTTCAACAATTGCCGCAGTGCTGCTCCCACCTCAACTGGAAAGCCAACCGTATATATTTCTCTCGCTCTGACTGATTTTCACATAGGAGAAGCTAGTCAGTTAGCACAGTCTAATGTCATAGCACCATACCCAATCATCTTTCAATTTTTTAAATTAATTTGTTTTCTGGGGATAGCATTAATCTGAGCCGAGTCCCCTAAATATTATTTTGTTGTTAGCTTACAAAGTTTGGTCACACTACTTGTTTTTGATAACATAAAATTGACACATATGTTATACAATGAAGATGGTTTGTATAAACTACTATACTATATATTGTAATGTTACGTAGTATATGATGATAACGAACCTTTTTTTTTATTTTAGTCATCACCAATACTGAAATATATGGTGGAAAAAGATGTGCAATGGTCGAATTATTGCGTATCAATTTCTATCTAATTACACCATCTTTTAAATCTTTAAAGATCAACTGTAAATTTCTTGAAATATCCTGTGATGGTATTGCCTGGTTATTTACATGGATGGATATGGGTAATCAATTCAAAAGCATTGCTTCAAATGCAAATAAATATGCTTGTGGGACTTATTCTTGATATTGTCGTCGTAGCCTTGTTAAAGTCAATTGTGCGCCGAAAAAAGACCGGTATCAATAAAAGATACGTTGGTAATGGGACCCGATAAATTTAGCTTTCCATCAGGCCATTCTTCTAGAGCATTTTATGTACTTATATTTTTTTACAAAAATTGTATTCTCTGCCTATTTTTTTTGCTAATACCCCCTTACTGTATGGGCTGTATGCGTCGCTCTATCAAGGCTGATTTTAAAGCGGCATTACATATTGACATTTTCGCTGGAGCAGTCATTTGGAGTTCTTGAAGCAAAATTTCTCGAATTTATTTGGATCGGTGAAACATTTGCATTAAACATTGCTGGTTTTGTGTCAGGATCGGAATGAATATAAATACCGTATTTTTGGAAAATATATGTACTAAGAACTAATTATAAACTATATTATTTATATATGTACATACTAGTACCCCGCCACGTTTCGGTGTGGCATATTGTTGTTGCACGCATAAGAAATTGGGAACACAAGAAAGCATAAGTTTTAACACATTTAATTTTTTGGGGTATTTGTTGGTATACAATATATTTCGTTTCATCAATCTACGCATAAATATGAAGGCTATCTAGTTCACCGACACGGGAACACGCAACATGCAATTGTCCGTGTTCTAAATCCGGATCTAAATCTAACCAACACAATTGTTATTGTCAATCGAATGGTAAATTGCAATCTTTATACTCGTACTCGAATAAAAGGGTATATTGTATTTGTGGTAAAACTGATAAAATTAATTTTCAGGAGCAAGTCCCCCACTCCTCGCAACAAAAAGTCATTTATTGATGATAGCCGCTACTGATTCTCTCTCGCTCACACACTGCTCACACACTGCCTCGTGCAGTGTACTTGTGTTGTTGTGAGAACTGATATAGATGACATTTGCAGCAAACAAATTTTAAATGTAAAACGGATAAAACATTTGAAAATTCCACATAAAATCAATTTACCGACTGAGTACGGGTATAAAAGTAGGTCGCGTTCCGGCGACTCCGTACCTTTTCGTTTTTTACCCTCTGAAATAAAATAAAGGGAAAATATTTTAAATAAGGTTAATTTCCATTAAAGTAATATATTCGACGTAAACCGACAAAGTTTGTCCTTCTGTTTCCTCATTTGCGCCCATTGCTCCTTAAAAGGAAGCAACCAAATTTTTCGTCTGATTGATTTCACCCTAGAAAAGTGTTTCAAATTTGCCCGCCCATTCCGCCCCACAAAACCTTCTTTAAAATTTTGTTAAAAAATAAAATGCGAATCTAAATTTTAGGGGCCCAAATTGTCACATTTTATAACAAAAAGGAAAATATAAAAATTTTTTTGATAAACACAAAAACAAATTTTTTTCGTTGGTTAAGGATATAAACAACCCAAAATTTTTTCCCAATCCTGAAAATGAAAAGTGTATTTCAAAATTTGCCCCGTTCCCCCCACAAAAACGTATCAATTCTATCTAATTACACCATCTTTAAATCTTTAAAGATCAACTGTAAATTTTGAAATATCCCGTGATGGTATTGCCTGGTTATTTACATGGATGGCTTTAATATGGGTAATCAATTCAAAAGCATTGCTCAAAGTAAAATAAACATGCTTGTGGACTTATTCTGATATTGTCGTCGTAGCCTTGTTAAAGTCAATTGTGCGCCGAAAAAGACCGGTATCAATAAAAGATACGTTGGTAATAGACCCGATAAATTTAGCTTTCCATCAGGCCATTCTTCTAGAGCATTTTATGTACTCCTATATTTTTACAAAAATTGTATTCTCTGCCTATTTTTTGCTAATACCCCTTACTGTATGGGCTGTATGCGTCGCTCTATCAAGGCTGATTTTAAAGCGGCATTACATATTGACATTTTCGCTGGAGCAGTCATTGGAGTTCTTGAACAAAATTTCGAATTTATTTGATCGGTGAAACATTTGCATTTAAACATTGCTGGTTTTGTGTCAGGATCGGAATGAATATAAATACCGTATTTTTGGAAAATATATGTACTAAGAACTAATTATAAACTATATTATTATATATATGTACATGGCTAGCTGCACCCCGCCACTGCCTTCGCGTGGTATATTGCTTGCTGCACGCGCCAAGAAATTGGGAACACAAGAAAGCATAAGTTTTTAACACATTTAATTTTTAGTACTTGTTGGTATACAATATTTAGGACGTTGATGTGCAATGACTGGGCATCAAGGCCCATGCGACACCAAGCCGAAGCCTGTTAATACGCGCGGATCCCCGGCAGATACGCAGCCCCTCCTCCCGCCCAACCGACCGGAAGCGCCGCATGACGCGCGACACGAGTACCGAAACCGATCGCGAACATGCAGGAAGATAGGTGTTAGACCAATATTCGAGGAGAAATTAGGGCTAAACACAACGCAAAACATGCAAAAGAATATTACTAATTTCGTGCAAGGTATGTTAGTATTAGTGATTTAAGTAGAGGAAGTGATTTAGTGGTGGATATTATATGGTATAACGAATTATAATCCGAGCATAAGATCCGAAACGGTTCGCATGCAAAGGAATAATTCGATCTACACAGTGGAAGTTACAAGCGAATAAAATTTCTAGAGGATCTAATAGAATCGTGAAGTTTATGCGGTTTCAACAAGTCAGGGCTGTGTCGATGTCACCCCCGGATCAAGTTGTATGAAAAATCACACCAAGCATTTGTCTACGATTAAGCAAGGATGGAAGGTCTATTAAGAGCAATCTGCAAGAATAAGAAGGCAGTCTCACACCTTCATCCCAGTTGAGGCCACGCAGAGCAAAAAAAAGTTTTTCTTGACTGATTCTATACGGTCTTGGTGTACTTTGTACCGAGGGCACCATACACAAGAGCCGTACTTCTAAAATCGACGAACAAATTCCTTTGACCACCACCTTTACAAATCCCAAGCACTTCCATGGCTTTTATTAACCATGGTAGAAATCTGTCTATAAAATTTTTGGGGTCTAGTTTAACACCAAGATCATCAACCAATGTCATTTCTCAAGAGAACCACCGCAGAGGGTGTAAGGAGCCAACAAGGGTTGGAGCGATGAAATGTCATTACTTTACATTTCTGAGGCATTCAGGTGTAACATATTTGCACAACACCACATGACTGAAAAGTTATTAAGATCGGATTGCAAGCGAGAGTGAAATGAAATGTCCTTATACTGGACACAGAATTTAACGTCATCCGCATACATGAGTACTGAGAGTTTGTTAATACCGAAGGCAGGTCATTAATGAAGAGTGTGAAAAGTAGGGTGCCAAGATGGCTGCCCTGTGGTACCCCTGAAGTAACCGGAACAAGTGAAGACAAGGAGTTTTTTGAAGAGCACTCTTTGAGACCTAGAGCGTGGTAGCTTGAAATCCATTTCAAAAAAAGATTGGGCGGAAACCCTAAAATGTCAAGTTTTTGTGCTAGAGCGGGAATGGTTTACAGAGTCGAATGCTTTACTGAAATCGGTGTAAATGACACGGTCCGCATGTTACCATGGAAGCCTTAATAATAAAAAGAGGTAAACTCTAGTAAATTTTTAGTTGTTGATCGCCGCCTTATAAATCCGTGCTGAGCTGGAGATATAAGTGCGATTTGCAGAGATGTTGCAAGTGCGGGGTTAAAATTTTTCAAACATTTTTGGAATAGCGGATAACTTTAATATACCTCTGTAATTCATTGCGTCAGACTTACTACCTTCTATGGAGAGGAATAATAAACGATTCCTTCCAGATCGGAGGGAAACAGGAGGAGTTATGGATAGGTGAATAGTTTAAGCAGGGGTCCACACAGAGCGTCGGCGCAGTACCTGAGTACACAGGCGGGGGGACTTGTCAGGACCCGGTGAGAACACCGGCTTAACTAGTCGAAGATCCTGAAGCAGTGAGCTTTCATTTAACGTAGGGCTGCAAATGCCGTTCGATCTCGGTAAACTGTGGCGGATTCGGCTGACCAGAGTAGCTTTCGGCGGGGAATAGGTTGTTTGAAAAATTAGCAAAAAAGATCGGCAATGGCCTGATCATTGTTTTGCCGATGAATTATGAAAATGATAGCGAGGATGGATGTGCGGACGTTTTACGCTTGCTTACGAAGCTGTAAAACTGTTAAGGGTCCTGGAGAAAAGCGCATCCTGCATCGAGCTAGGTAATTTTTGTAGCATTGATCGTTTACAATGGTGAATTTTTGACCGAGCTATTACATAGCGAGAGAGGGAAGGATAGCCAACTTCTTGAAATTTTTTATAAAGTCTTGATTTTATGTTTTAGACTGGATAGCTTTTTGGTAAACCAAGGGGCTTCCTAGATCTAATCGGACAAAAATATGGGACACAAGAATCAAAGAGTGTATCAAGTACATTATAGAACATGTTTGTGCTTTCATAACGTCAGTGCAATGCGGCAGAGCGGGATTAATCGAAAACTCCTAATCAGGCTATTAAGCTTCGTAAACTCGGCTTTACGAAAGCAGCGGACACGTTTAAAAGCTTACCTGATCGATCCAATACAGAAGGTCCAATATCGACCGATACTTCCAAAGTAGGTGGTAGGAGCCTTCAGGTATAGTGAGCGGAAGGGCTCGGGTTAACAACGCTATGGTCGGATCCGAGACGAAGCACAGGACAGGGGCCGGGCAAGCCGTCAATAAAGTCAGCGTCGTGATATGGGCACAAGGTTATTCGACTCGTTTACCGAAGACCAAACAGTGCTCGGCAAATTGAAATCCCCAGAACTATCATGTGGTCTTTATCTGATAGCGAGGAAGAAACAGTTTTTAAAGCGGACAGGTGCTGCTCGTATATAGAGATATCCGAAGACGGTTGAATGTACAAGCAGGTAATGAAAATAGAAATGGCTGGAAGCAGGGAAGCGCTGTGTTTTATGTATTGGAAAATTCCAGGTCTTGTTGAACCTGAATATGAAAATGTTCCGACGTGAAGTTAGAGTCCACTGCGATGAGGACCCTCCTCCACGTCGAGACAAACGGTCATTTTCTAAATATTGTGTACCGATCTGCCAAAACTTCGGAACGGGGCATGTCCGGCTTTAACCAGGTTTCAGTTAACACACAATAATATGGGACAAAAATGTGAAACTTTTAAGAAAAAGAGAGTGCTGAGCTTAGTACGTAAGCCCTAGCATTCTGGTAAGTAATTAAAAAGAGAGTGGAAACTAGTTTTTGGATGGGTGGAAGTAGAGCGGGAAGATCGGGAAGATGAGGATGGTGGGGGCACTGGTCTGACTGCCGGGGAGAGTTGGCGGGGGGGGGCCTATTCTTCTTCTTAGCCTTATACCTTTCACAACCAAGTGCTCCGGCCAAAATTGGCAGAACAGATGGTGCTGAAATGAGTTGGGGAGACGCTATCTTGAAAGAAGCTATCTCCCCGGCATAAGCGAAATTAAACTTCTCCACCTTTAGGCCTTCGGCTTTTATTTTGCTTTGTATAAAAGCAGTTACATCATTAGATGTAAGATCAGGGGGCGCCGAGAGACAAAAACTTGTCGCTTTTGTGGGACACCCACCATCGGTTTTGGCACCACAGGTGCGGTACCTGTGATGGCAATATCCGGCGGTCCCGGACGTTCAACAACCGGTGGGTTCGTAATCGATGGGATGGCTATGGAGTTTGGTACGGACTCTACGACACGGACGCTACAGTCGCTTGAATGTTCTCCGAGACGATGCATTCGGCTACCGAATCTGCATCACCAGCAGTGATCGTTGCCCTTGAGTAGCAAACGAAATCAACTGCTGCACTGGCGTGGTCGGAGTTAGTTTTTCGTGATGACGGCGGGCGTGAGGCAGTTGGCACTTCCAAAGTCCCGTGGAGTGGACTTCTGTGCCGCGGGAGACTCCAGCCAGCAGCTGTAAACCGTTGAACTGAGTGTCCATGGTTAAGAGCCGATCGTATTGCTTTTAAAGCCCACGATCAGCTCCCTAAAGCCACTCGTCGTCTGCCTCATAAACGAGCGCATTTCGCTTTCTACCGCACGACAATCCTCGCAAACTATAATGCAAGCGTTGCGTTGTGAGAAATCACCCACACGGCCAGAAACACCTGCACACCTTGCGTGCACTACGCTATCGCAAAGCCAGCAAGGTACTCGGCTGATCGTGAGTGATCTGCTTGCAGGTTTTTTTGCACAGACCACTGAAAATTCCATATTAGTTTTAAATTTTGTTTTTCAATGAAAAAGAAAAGATCAAAACAAATAGCAATCAGTCCACAGTGCAAGTAGTTTCTAAAAAGCTATGCTTAAAGAAGAAAATGGAAAAAGAGAGAGAACTGCAACAGCTTTCAAGTGAGAGAGCTACTGCACAAAAGGTTTATAAGCGAGAGAGAAAGAACAGTTAGTTTGGGTGATAAAGAGAGAGAGTTGCTGACGAAAGCTAAAGAGCGGCCAAATGTATTTTCTTACTTACTTACCGTAAGCAACAACAAAACACAATTACTCCGCCGCACAAAATTGGTTAAAAACGTCGTGTTTAAAAACACAAAAATAGGCATGCACCCGCGGATTTTGATAGAGAATCAGATTAGAGGAAATTATTAAATTTATTAGGCCAAACACCGTTTGTTTGTAATATATAACAGAAAGAAGCGGAGCGCAAGAAAAAACACGTCTGGTCACTACAAAGAGAACGAACGAAGATTTATTTCGTTTTATCAATCTGCGCATAAATATGAAGGTTATCTAGTTTACCGACACGGGAACACGCAACATGCAATTGTCCGTGTTCTAAATCCGCATCTAAATCTAACCAACACAATTGTTATTGTCAATCGAATGGTAAATTGCAATCTTTATACTCGTACTCGACAAAAGGGTATATTGTATTTGTGGTAAAACTGATCAAATTAATTTTTCAGGAGCAAGTCTCCCCACTCCCTCGCAACAAAAAGTCATTTATTGATGATAGCCGCTACTGATTCTCTCTCGCTCACACACTGCTCACACACTCTGCCCTCGTGCAGTGTACTTGTGTTGTTGTGAGATCTGATATAGATAACATTTGCAGCAAACAAATTTTAAATGTAAAAAACGAATAAAACATTTGAAAATTCCACATACATACATATATCATACCGGACTGAGTACGGGTATAAAAGTAGTGTCGCGTTCGCGCGACTCCTGGTACGCTTTCTCGTTTTTATACCCGTACTGAAGAGTATGAGGGTATATTGTATTTGTGGTAAAAAGTGGATGTGTAAAAATATAGAGAAGGAATCGTTTCCGACCCCATAATTTTCAGCAGCTAGCCGCCCTCCCTTCAGCTGTGTTGTTGTGAGAAGCAATGTAGAAGTACACCCAGCGACAAAAAAAAAGGGTATTTGGCAAAAGTGAATGTGTTTAACAGAGAGAAGGAAGCGTTTCCGACCCCATAAAGTATATATATTCTTGATCAGCATCAATAGCCGAATCGATATAGCCCCGTCGTCCGTCCGTCCGTCTTATTTGTCGCCCATTGCTCGAAGGCTATAAAAGCCAGAGCAACCAAACTTTTATCCAGTCTGATGTGATATCTCACTTTCCTAGAAAAGTATTTCATAATTTCGCCCCGCCAAAGGGGGGCGCACATCTGTGGCGTCCACAATTTTGAATATAACAAAACTAAAAATGCAGAATCATAGAGACAGCCCGTAATCTATCAGGGGCCCAAATCTGAATCGGATCGGATCATTAATATAGCCACAATAGAGGAAAAATATACGAAAAACTTCTGCCTCTCTTTCGCACTCACACAAAAACGAGACGATTTGGTTTTTCGTACAAATGAACGCCTGGATCTCAGAGACTATAAGAGCTAGAGCAACCAAATTTTTTTCCCAGACTCCTGTGATACCGAACCTGAACAAGTGTATTTCCTAAATTTCGCCCCGCCCCTTTCGCCCCCACAAAAGACGAAAAATCCACAATTTTGAAGATAGAGAAAAACGAAAAAATGCAGTATGGTAGGGAATGATCATATCTACCAGATTTGGTCCAGATTGGATCATTATTATAGCCACAATGATGAAATGAATTTTCATCAGCGATCTGCCCCACCTCCCGCTACAACACATAACAAAATATACATTTATTTTGAGGGATGATATCTGCTGCTGATTCTCTTACACTCACACTCGCACGCTCTGTCTCGTGCAGTGTACGTGTGTTGTTTGAGAACTGATAGATGTACTATAGATCAAACAAATGTAAAATGTAAAAACTGATAAAACATTTGAAGATTCCACATAAAATCACATGTGTACAGACTGAGTACGGGTATAAAAAGTAGAGTCGCGCCTACAGCGACTCCAAGGTAACGTTCTTTCGTTTGTTGTTGATTGTTGATCCTTTTGATTCTGATCAATAATAAATATATTTTATGGGGTCGGAAGTAATTCCTTCTGAGTTACACACATCCACTTTTACCACAAAACAAAAAATCGAGAAAAGAGGTTAATTTTACTTTCTTTGAGGCTTTCCACAATTATGGTGATGACGCACTCGGCCAAATTCACGTATTCATCAATCCGTATATCCGGAGCTGAGGGAGGCTTTAACCGAAAAATTTTTTTTCAACTAAGAGTGTAAAAAATACACCCAAAATGAGTTATTCTCTCGTCTCTTCTTACGAAGCACAACTTTTGGTGTCTTCTTCGCCTCCACCCAGAGTTTGGACTAGCGTTCTTTCTGCAGCCCGTTGCCTCAAAAGTAATAGGCATAAAACTTGAGTCCGTCTCGCAACGTGTCCCAGCGACAAATATCTGGCGATCGGTTGACTTTAGCCACTAACCATATTATGTGTTTGGTTAGTGCCCCAGCCCTACGACGTAGATGGCGCTTTGGTTGCGGCCGCTCTGCGCCATTATGTCCACTAGGTGGCGCCACGATTGTACCCTCTTTGCTGATCAGCTACTTCTTTAAGTATTTAGCGTGGTACCGGCCAAGAGATCGTCCTTGCAGATCGTCCTCTTCTAATTGGTAATAGGCACTCCCTATCTTTCTGCCCTCACATAGGCTGGGCCATGCTAAGCACTACATCAAGCCTAGAAATTGTTCTGCTCAAAGTTTTTCCTGAATACCTCTTGGCCGACTTGGTAAGATATCTCCCTTGACCTCAGATGATAAGATTTCTCCCTTTGCTTTTCCAACACCGTCAGAGCCTTGCAGCGCATCAAGTCTAATGCAATCCTCCTTTGAGAATGCTAAGGATCTGTCTTCAAGCTGAAGTGCTCTTAGAACCTTATACGTCCCCCCCGAGCTGATAAGCTGCTGGCCAAACACCATGTAATAGGGCGATGTGCCAAGATTCTCGGCTGACCTAAATGCTGACGACTCAAAATCAACTGACTGGCTACCACTCAACATCCACGACTGCCAATTCCTCTTCATTTACCCTTGACAACGAATCGGAAACGATATTTAGGCGAACACTGTGGAGTTCAATTTTGAAATTAAAACGGAAACAAAAGGCAAATCGTCTAAATAGACAAAGAGTTCACTTCCTCCGGACTTTATCCATCGATCTTGCCATTGTTGGGAACGCGTTAGTGAGCCCGAATTCCACCTACCATTACCAGTAGCTTTTGTCTCGAGACTCTGCTTCCAAGAGTATCTGCCAGCAGATATTCTTGAGATTCTGACTCGAGATGAAAATGGTTCTTAGGAGAAGACTTAATTTACCTTCTATTTGCGGCAACGGATAGGCATCTTTTCGTGTGACCGCATTTTTTTTTACGGCTGTCTAAGCATAGTCTAACTTTTCTTAGGTTTCTAGACTAGCACAACTGGAGAGGATCAGGCGCTTTCGAAATCCTTAGTGACTCCTAATTGAAGCATTCTGTCCACTTCTACATAGAGCAATCTCTACCGCTGGCGAAACAGGAAAGTGCCATTGTTTAACAGGCTTACCCCTGTCCTACATCAATCGAGTGAGACAAAACTGAGGTCTTCTTTTAAACCAGAAACTGCAAAGGATAAGAATCCAATAATAACTTTCTGCAAGTCTTCAATGTTCTTACCGTCAGCTTATGCAACTCTTGAAAAAATCTCAGCTACTTGCATCTCCGAAGTTAAAAATTGATTGTAGACCAAAGGACCTAGATACAGGACCTGGCTAAGCGAAGGAATTATATGCAGCTCCAAATCTTTCACAACATTATTGTAGGTGACGAAAGTTTTCAGTCGCTCCAGAACTTCCTGCCGACTGCCAGCTACTGTATGTGCAACTGAGAGCCCCTGCTTACATTTTATCCTACTGGTAATTATCTGTTTTACCAGATTCATACCTACAACACTCATAGCTGCACTAGTATTTAAGAAGCCAGCACCTCTCGATCAAAAAATATAGACTTCTGCATACAGGCGTTTATCGCGCTGTTTATATCTTATAGGTCTCCAACAATGGGATCTCTAATCCGACTATGGCATCTTTAAAAACTGCCAAATCCTTCCTTATGTCCCCGATTGCCTCTCGTATTTCCACATCTTTACGAATGTCTCGAAACTGTTTTCTTAGTGCTTGACAGAGCAGATCCCAACGTACCAATATCACGGATCTGAGAATCTTCAAAGAGATTTCGCGAGAACCCTCTAGCGTCGAGAGGGTCAGCGCTTCCAATCAATAGATAAAAGGAAAAAACATGTTAAATCACCGTTAACGCGAGCCTTGGCCTTTGACTGTCCGATCCGCTAGACACTGGGTGTACATAGCGAAGAATTCATCAGGGATGGGCTCTGATTAGGCCTTTTAGATCTGCATTTGGCAATCCATCTGGCCCTGGAGCTTTTCTCATCTTCAGTCCGTGACCTCCAGTACTTCTATGGCGGTGATGGTGGTGGTGGTATCCATCTGGCTCGTATCTTCTACGCCAGCTTCCTCTTGTAAGAAAGGCTTCCAGGAGAAGAAGGTGTCGACATACCCTTTAAGCTGTTCAGGGCACTTGGGCATAGGTTGCCTGATTAAACTTCCCATGACCAGCTTGTATGCCCCACCGAAAGGTTCAGCATTAAGTTCTGCTGCTTCTGATGGCATCTTTTGCTGCTCTTTCTTTAATGCTGGTTAGCACGCTGAGCTGCGCAGAACTTTACCTAGCCTTTTCAATGTGCTCATTCTACCATGGTACTGGGCAGTGCCCGCTTCCTCTGATCCTCTTCTCTACCATATTTGCATTACAACCACCGTTGACGGTCCTGGTGATGGCGATCGCGGATGCTTCTAGCATCTCCGGCGGCCTTTAGTTGTTCGGCTGCCGAGAGGAGCGCGGCTCTGTTGAAGATTTCCTCCTTATAAACAGTCGAAGCGCACCATGCATTCTATTGCACTCAGCAGTTGCCACTTTGAGTGACGATGCCAGCTCCGGGCTTGCAAAGGTGATCTGGGGGTCAATAATGGACTCTCTTCCTTCGTTGCTGAACGTTGGTGTGCTTCCTTTGTTGAGGAGGAAGACGTTGAGGCTTGCAAACTCGTCTAAGAGCGATGTCCCACGAGGTGTGTTTCTGGTGCTGCCCCAAGTCGTGCCCCATGCGTTAAAGTTATCCGCTATTAGGATTGGGATTTGTCTCGAGCGTCGTTGGCGATGCTGCTGATGATCTTTCCTCCCTCTTGTTGAGTGAATTGTGGTGCTTGTAGCAGCTATATATACAAAAATTCCATTATATTTAGCTTTTCAAATAGCCCACTCTGAGTGATCTGAGCACTGGGCCTTGTTGTGGGCTACACCTCCAAATTGCCGCTCCTCCGTCTGAGCTTTGCTGCCAAACCAGCTCGCGCTGAGGAGCGATATATCCAGGTCTTGAGGAGCTCGGCAGTGATTTAAGTTAAGCGGCAGAAGCTTACCCATCATCCAGTTTGGACAGGGTCTTCTTAAACTCGGGGCAGCTGCGGATCAGGACCGAGTGAGGTGCTAAGCGGGTCTGTTCTGGCTAACCAACGCATATGTAGTATGCATTTTGGCGAATTGTTGCATATGTTTTGTATGTGCCCCTCCCCTTCACACCTGTAGCAGACATCTCTTGCCCCTGGGCATTTAAATCTGCAGCTGGATGCAGTGTGTCCAAAGCCCATGCAGTTATAGCTTCGTGTTGGCGCAATACGGCGTCATATCGGCACACCACCCAGCCAATTCGCACCTTGCGGAGCTCGAGGAGCCTAGGGCGAGAAACGGTGGAGATTCAGTGTTGCTCTTTGCGTAGCTCCATAGGCTCCATCGGTCACACTGATGCGTGTGGTATAACGCTGCCAAGCGCTGCGGTTATCGCTTCAGATACCTCCTCGCTTGTCGTTAGCTCATCTATGTCGAGGACTTCGACCGCGTCTCCTGAATGGTATTCACTGCGGAGGTTTGCAGTATCCTGAGTATAAGCTCCCCAGAGGTAGTCTTCCTGATGCTATGGACCTTGTTTTAAAGGTTCTGGAGCGTTGGTGCGTCTGTCTGGGCTGCCTTCTTGTTTTTGGCACGCCTACCTCTAAAGTCACTACACTTCTTGGTTGGGTTAGCGTTTTTTCTGTCTTGCCGATCGGTTTTTGGTCACCTCTTGCCGGATGACGAGTATGGGATAGCCTTTGGCGGGCTTTGCCGCGAGATCTTCTTCTCAGTTCGGGATTGGATTGTCCGGTCTTGGGGTCTCCAAGTGCCGTTTTGCGTCGCCTAAGTCGCACTGGAGGGCTTCGTGGGGTGCGAATCACAGTTGACCATTCTGGGTAGGGCGCCTGCAGGTTGGCAATAGCACCGGCATCCTCCTGGATCTATCCTTTCCTCCGCTTGCGACATCAGCTGGGATCTAATTTCCATTTGAAGCTCCTTCATACGTCCGATCACGTCTTTACGTCCTTTCGACCTCTTGCCGTTCTCATTTTTCTAATGTAAAAGGTCGTCAAGTATTGGTCCGATATAATCGATGTTTTGGGCGCTGGTCCTGCGCGCGACCTCTGTGGGGTATCGGCGTCCTTGGCATCATCCTGTGGGAGACCCGCTGGCAAAGCTGCGCATCGAGCTTAGCTTCATGGTCGGCGCTGAGGCTGATGGCTGGTGTGGCGGTGCTCGGTAGTGTTGGGTCGTCATGAACGAAGGAACAAAAAAGAACTATTCACTGAAATGAACGAACTGAATAAGTTCATCTAAATCGCTCTTTTTCGTTCGTTCTTGTTTGTTCATCGTATCTTTCTTGTTCGTTTTTTTCGCTATGTTTGAGCCGGTATGGCAGCACTGGTTTTCTTGGTTTGTTTTGTTCCCTATTTTTGAGCTGGTATGGCAACACTTTTTCATATTTTGTTCTGGCGGACTCTGGCAAAAGAATTTAAAGAATTTTAAAATGTCGCTTAAACGCAAACATAGCGCAAACCCCGCATTTTATAGATCGGGAGAGAATGTTACAGTCTTCGTATATGCTGGCTTGTGAGGCGTTTGGTAAGAGCACACAAGCATCAATTTTTTGCCCTTTTCTCCAGAAAGTTGCAGCTGAATGGAAAATTGAAAATAAAATTACTGCTATTGCTTCAGATAATGCTGTTTGTTGAGGGCAGCAGCGCTGTTAGCGGAGGTAACAACGCGCTGTTAGCTCGTGCGCTCTCTCGTGTTGTTCGCTCTCGCGCTCTTGAGTGCGGTCGACTCGGCTCTTCACCATGGGCTCTAGCCGTAGGCCTAGCTTGACCTGACTTTCGCTCTACACAGACGACCACAGCCGCAACACCCAACACCAGCCCCACTTATGAACCCTTTTTACCCGAAATAAATACAAGCCGCATTAAATTGACGCCCCGGATCTTTTTACTGGGAATATTGCCGGGACATCCACCCTCCTACAAGCATTGGTCCTTCGAGCCGGATCTTCGCCTTCCCTATAAGGAGGAGTCCAACCTGCAAGCATCGGTGGATTACATCGCTACTTTCCAAGATAAGTTCGACTTCGTCTCCCGATTGGTTTTATTCCCCGCAAGTCCGCGTTCCGTGATATATGTATATATATTCTTATATACATATCTTCATTTTCTGAGTTCCATCCCTTTCGCCAACGCCATATTCTCGGCGATTCCGGCTGCTCTCAATTTTTTATCTACCACTACCAGTGCTACGGTAGTTTTTTCCGATTCCGTTTTTTTTTGTGTTTGTTTGTGCGTGCAGTGTGTTTAATTAAATTAAATAAAAGCACCTATATCCAGGTGCACCCCAGTGCAGTGAAGCATATGTGCATTCAAAGTCGCAAGAGCGGACCCGCAGCGACATAATTACAGACACATAATTACATACATCGCTACATGCGTTACACACATATATAAATACATCGGCACACTCCGAGTGCAAACATAATAAAATTAAAGTGTTTTATTTCATATATATACAAATTAATGTAATAGTTATCCAGATATAACGACGAAACGCCGTCGGTACTTTTGGCGGCTCTTCCGTCTCCTTCTTCGGTAGGTCGTCAGGTCCTTTGTTGATTATTGGCCGGCTGGCCGGAGGGGTCCCAATGATGATTTAGGATGATTATGCTGGAGGGGTGACTGCCCCTCTTACCTGCTGATCTTTGGATTCAGACAGTATTGTAATGATACGCAATTAACGACGGCTTGTCGGAGTTTGCTTTATGAGCGATTGCTCTTAATTCCTTGATGGACAAAACAGAACTGAAGCTTAAAGCTAACATAAAAGAGACTCATAGCGGCAACTCCAATGGGTAGTGCTTGCCGGCTATGCACGAGCTTCCGGCCAGACTCTGTGTCAGCAATTTGGTCGGAGAAACCCTTCGGACGATCGGTCATTGCCGTCGCCCGGTTAACTTAGTTAACTTACATAAAAGAGACTCATGGCGGCCACCCAATGGGTAGTGCTTGCCGGCTATGCACGAGCTTCCGGCCAGACGCTGTGTCAGCAATTTGGCCGGAGCGATTGCCGTCGCCCGGTTATCTTAGTTAACTACTCACCCCTCAAGATTAAGGCCGCCCTCGGCCGACCCTATTTGGGCGATTACCTCTTATTTGGACCGAAGATCTCCTGGCCTGATGACTCCTGAGGCCGATGCAGATCAATGCACAGCAAATTGCTCCTGCAATTAGCACTATCTGGTGTGATAGTTATTGATATCCTCCCCGAATTTCTTAATATGCTCCAGGTTACGCTCACTCAAACGGTGAAGGTAAGGGAGACTTAGTATGCCGTGTTCCAAGGTGATGTTGGGGAGGGCGAGCTGGCTACTCCTGGTGCCCTCTTCTGGGCCGTGTCGTGATTGACGTACCGGGTTTCGTTAACTGTTGCGCTCTCAATGAATGTGATGAGGTGAGTTCCTCGCAAGTGGACGGTGGTGCCGTTGTCCACACTCACGCGAGCCGGGCGATCGTTTATGATGATGATTCCATCATCCACGTGGGTAACGGATGCAAGTCGCTGTGTTGATGTCGCAGTGCGCCATACCTCCAGCGTGGAGTTCCTGGGCGCATGATCTTCTCAGCGCCAGTTGGCAAAATGTGGCTCCAGGTGACTCGGAGCAGTTTTTGACGGTGTGGATCTCTCCGTTGCAATCCGCTATGACCTTGTCCTCAAGTCTGAGTATGATGTCGTGGTGTGACACGGGGAAAACAGTTATTTTGACGCATGCTGACTTAATTTTAGGAAATTTGATAATGAAGTGCAAAATGTTAGTGGATTGTAATATTTTAACAGACGCAACGGACAAAATTTCTCTAATGGGGGTCTCTGTGGGCTCCTCGATCCACACACTCTCCAGGTCTGCATGATCTAATATGTTTGGGCTAATTATGTTGATTTTAGCAAGAGCTATGGCTAGCAATAAATTTTGAGCTCCATTGCAATCATCCTATTCCGAGACAATAAAATCTCGTATAGGTGTCCCGTATAAATTTGGTATTTCTTAGCCGACCTCAGAATTTGATTGACAGTGGCGGATATACTATTGATCTGTTCTTGTACTTTGTTGTTAATATTTACTTGTCTATTGTTTGCATTGATAAGTTGGAATTCGTTAAGTCTAATTTTTTAAAACATGATGATGACAAAAACTTATGCCCAGTGGCTATGGATAAAAATTGAAAAAAGATAGCAAAAATTATCAGACGAATGGCAACATGGTTGCTTCGTCTACCTAAGGTTGTCCTTGTGGACCACCCTCCCCCTTAATGAGGACTGTGGTCCCCATGTCCGCTTCCACCGTTTTCTCTTCGCATAACGGCGAAAGCTTGTTGCCTAGTCTCCTGTTCGATTTTACTAGGACTTTGTCGCCGACATTGAACACTCTGTTTTGTCGGAAGGCATTTTCCCTGCTTTAGCTTATTTTGGGCATGCCTTAGTCTATCCTCTATATCGCACTGTGGGTCACTCGCCTGTGTGACTACCACGTCGGCGGGCCTCTTATCGATGACCGAATGGATAGACTTGTTGTATTTTTGTAGTGGCCAGTAGAATCAACTCTACGGTGTCGCTGATGCCTTTGTCAATTTTGAGGCATCTGGCAAGCTCCGTTCGAGGCGCTGTGGAGAGGCGGTGCATTCGAGATGCTAACTCCGAAGTGATTTTCTAGCATGGTCAGAATGGTGTGCGAGTTCAATGACGGTTCATTGTCGCAGTAGATGACCCTGGCTTTAGGGAAGACGTTCAGGAGTTTTAGTATAGCCGGTTTGAAATCCTCTATTTTCTAGAGGGGATCGGTTGGACTATTGCAAATTTTGAAAAATTTGTCAATGCATGTGAGAGGAAGTATTTCCTGTCTGTAGAGAAAAATGTCTATGTGTAGCATTTCCCCACCTGCGATGGGAGTGGCGTTTCGCCGAGTTCATGTTTTTGGATGCCTGTCATATTTTGCTTTCGCGCAGGTCTTACAGTTAGTGACGATTTCATTCGCCAACTTGGTCATTTTCGGGAAGTAGTATTCCGAAAGTACTTGTTTGACATTCTCTGTGAGCCCTAAGGTTCTCAGTGGTGAGGACCTCTTGTCTCTCAGCGACTGCGAAAATATCAGTGACCCGGTTTTTGCAATGCCAGAATTTGGTGGCACGGAACTGCCGGACCAAGTCGTCTTGTATCATTGCTAGCGTGTGCAAATCGCAATGAATGGCATTAACGCCTTTGGGGACAATGGCGTCCGCGAGCTCCTCAAGCAGCGACTCCTTGCTTGTGAAGTCAATGTTGTGCCGTCTCATGTTTCCAAAGAGCACGAAGCTGCGTTTAGACGGAAAGCGTGCTTCCTCCAGAGTTATCTGGTTCTGAAAGCAATTCAATGGTTTGTCCGTGGTTTCGATTGTGTGTGTGAGGGACACTTCACTGTGGATAGTGGCCGCACATGAATAAGCTTCTTCCTCCTCCATAACGTTAAGTTGCTGTCTGGAGAGAGCATCAGGGACGAGATTTTCTTTGCCGGGCTTATAAAACCCGCTCTCGTCGATGCGTGCTTTCCACCGTTTAATTTTCGTGTTCGGATGTGTCTCCGATACTGCGAAGGTTAAAGGCTGGTGATCAGTATAGATATTTATATCTTTTACTGCATATAAGTAATGGCGTAATTTGGCCAGTGCCCAAACTATGGCTAATAATTCCCGCTCGTTAGTAGCGTAATAAACCTCTCGGTCCTTTAGGGTTCTCGAGATCATAGTAATGGGCCTTCCCCCTTGGGATAGCACCTCGCCAATGCCAAATGCTGAGGCATCCGTCGTTAGATCGAATGCCTTTTTGTAGTCAGGGTATCTGAGGATGACATCGTCTGAAGCCAGTATGTTACGAAATTTTTGGAAAGCAAGTCGTTGCTGTTCACTAAATTGCACCTGGATATTTCTGGATCTGTGCCTACTGACACTTCCATGTTCCCCTTTCAGAATATCAGAGATGGGCCTAGCTATTGACGCAAAATCTCTAATAAAGCATCGGTAATAGCTGGCCAGGCCAAGGAATGATCTAACCTCGAATATATTTTTTTTTTGGTTCTGGGAATTCCTGAATGGCCTTTTATTTTTTTCTGGGTCAGTAGTTGCACCTTTGTTGGTGACAATAAAGCCCAAAACGCTAACGCTTTTGTTTGAAAAAACCGCGATTTTTTGTGTTGACACCCTCATGTTGGCGTCGTGCAGGCTCTTAAGAACCCAATCTACGTGCCGTATGTGGGCGTTTTCGTCTTCTGAGAAAACGATGACATCATCGACATAGCAAAATTTGCCAATTTGCTCTCGCAGAATGTCGTCGATGGTTCTCTGGAAATGCTGGCAGCATTCTTTAATCCGAATGGCAGTCGGCGAAACTCGAACTTTCCTCCATTAACGGAAAAGGAGTTTTTTTCACGGTCACGCTCTGCCAGTGTGATTTGGTGATAGCCGGACTTAAAATCGAGTGTTGTGAAGTATTTGGCTTTTGCCTAAATTTCCAAGTATCATAGAGATATTTGGCATGGGATAGCGATCAGGTATTGTCCTCTCGTTCAATTTGGTGAAAAGTCCAATACCAGCCGCATTTTACGGTTGCCCGTTTCGTCCGTGCCCTTTTATCTATTACCCATATTGGGTTATTGTAGGGGACTTAGACTTTTGATTATGCCATTTTTAGCAGCTCTTGGATTTCATTGTTAACAAAATCCGCTGCTCCCATTGGGTATGGGTAAAGTTAGGTATAAATGGGCTCCTCACTAATCGTTCTGATGGTAGCTACCACCGACGTGTTGTAAGGTAGGGCCTCATTAGGGTTGGCGAAGGCTTTTTTTCCTTTCGCCAAGCATTTTTAAAAGTATCCCTAACTAAAGGCGTTGCGTCCGAGCAGTCAATGTTTGTAAAATTGACATCGGGGCACGATTGAAATTTAGTTTTTCTACTTCGGAGCCCCATTTGAGGTGGCCGGAAGCTAGACAAAGTGATGCCCCGGCCTGTTTCAACAGGTCAAGACCGATGATGGCATCAAAGAAGGACAAATCTGGTAAAATGAAGAACGTGGCCTTCGTTGAATAGGAAATGAAGCATTTCTTAGTGATGGTAGTGACACCATGGATAGAATGTATCGTAAATGGCGATTCTACTGGGCAGACGCCTTTCAACCCTTCGTATGGACGGATGAAATTTTTTGACGCGCTCGTATCTACCAAAAGCTTCATATTTACCCCCGCTACTCTTCGTCTGATGACGGGTAGCAGGATTTTCCCCTTAAAAATTAATAACGTCCGAATCATATTCATGAACGGCGTCGTCATCGATTTCCTGAACCGCGCTCGAGGCTGTGGTATAGTACCTATCTTCGGTTTCGCCTGCGCTCTGCGCGACGTGGTTAACCCTTTGTCTTTTAGGTTGTCTGAACCTAGAAAGGGATGGGTCTACCTCCATTGGCTCCTGAAAGTCATTTTGCGGTGCAGAATGCACTTGCACTTTATGCTGCTTTGTGTAGTGCGGATTTTTGCCAGCACCTGTCTGGGAATTAGTATACGCGGAAGCCTGTTGGCGTTCTTGCGCTCTTGGATATTGTTTCCTATCCCTTTCTTCCTGGCTCTTCGCAAATGAAGCCGCGAATGTGTACCTCTCGTGGTTTGATTCCACCTCTTGCGCCAAAGCAAGCGCTGATGGCATGTCCTTCGGTGTTGCGGAGAAGAGGACGTCTGTGAGATTGCGTCTAAGTCCCGAGATAAATATTCGGAGGGCATCACCTCCGAATTTGTCGCATAAGACCATTACACGCCGAAGCGTCGTACGACATAGTGGCCTTATTTGTGAGGAGGGTGAGCTTTTTCAACCTCATCGTAATATTGCAGAAGGGAGAGATTTCCCGCCTAAGGGTGCCCATTTCCTGCTCAATAACATGTATCGGTGCCCCACA
This sequence comes from Drosophila bifasciata, assembly GCA_009664405.1. Taxonomy (NCBI): domain Eukaryota; kingdom Metazoa; phylum Arthropoda; class Insecta; order Diptera; family Drosophilidae; genus Drosophila; species Drosophila bifasciata. The sequence goes on from CM019042.1 coordinate 28,872,732, forward strand.
GCAAGAGGTAGAGAGAACGAAAGAAGCTCGGGCTGCTGCTGAGCCGAGTGCGAGCGATAGATAGAGAGAGAGAGAGAGAGCGGGAGAACAGCATAGATGCTGCAGCTGTAGTAGCGAAATGAGCATAAGCGTAACCATAAGCATAAGCAATTACACTATTTACAATACAGTGTTCAATCGAATAAGCAAACATATGTAGGTAGATTTCCGTTAGGCTGCTCCACTAACTAACAACAAGTTTTTTATACCTAAACATCGGGCTGGGAAACCCGACATCCTCCCCCGTTGAAACCTGTCTTTCAACAGAATCTGCAGGGTTTCGCAGATAAATCGGATGTTGGGGTCCTGTTAAGCTCATCAACGACACGTTTTGACTCGATCACAACCTCCAGACACGACCCATCCCAAGAGAGTTTCCTGAAGTATTGGTAATCCTGGCGAAAGCTTGAATTGCCCAACACATAAGAGAGCCAAAAACAGTCTTGCACCAATCAGCAGATCGATGCCATGAGGTATATGATATCCTGGATCGGCGAGTGGCAGGTTTCCAGGATCATCCAGCTGCAAGTGTTCACACTGCGGCTTGGCTGCCGATCAGTGATATTAGGGACGATTACAGCAGTGATGGGAGCCGAGTATGTCGACAAACGAAAGTGAAGGCTTATTTTCACTGACATTCCATCGGTGACGAGGCTGGAGTCGCCTATTCCAGAAACAGCAGTGGACGATTTTATGTTCCGAAGCTGAAGCTGATTAGCTAAACGGGATGTTATTAGATGCTCGGCAAGAAACGAAGGCCCCAGAACTATTTTTGACTAGGACGGTGGCCGTGGGTAATAGCACATCATCATTACTGCGATCCTGGGCAATAAGTGCAGAATATGCAGAGGCTGAAGCAGAGGACTCAGTGATGAGATGCGATGAGATGATCTTGTCACTCTGTGACATGTCCACAATTTTAAAGATGGCCGAAAATATAAAATGCAGAATCATAGAGAAAGCTCATATCTATCAGAGACCTGAATCCAATTCGAATCAAATCATTAGTAAAGCCACAATGGAGAAAAACCATTTCGAGAAACATCGTTCTCTCTCTCTCACACAAAAACGAGTCGATTTGGTTTTTCGTATTTTGTGTCGCCTGGATTTTAGAGACAATAAGAATGAGAGCAAACAAACTTTCTGTCCAGACTCCTGTGGTACCAAACCAAGACAAGTGTATTTCAAAATTTCGCCCCTTTCGACCCCACAAAAGATGAAAGTCTACAATTTTGAAGATAAGAAACAACGAAAATTGCAGTATCATAGAGAATGATCATATCTACCAGATTGCCGAATTTGGTTCAGATCGGATCATTATTGTAGCCGCAATGATGAAATGAATTTTCAGCAGCGAGCCGCCAAGCGGTCTCAGTCGGAAGCGTTTCCTTCTTTGCGTTCCACAACTACAATATACTCTTAAACTCTTCTGAAGGGTTCATTTATAATTCCTTTTACCATACTATATATACCGAAATGTCCCTGATTTTCTGTCTTCACGTCTAACTTGGCCAGCTTAACAATTGGCCGAGTAAACAAGCCAGCTGCAGTGTGTTTCACCGAGCTGCGGGCAATCCCGTCCTTAACTACTCGAAGTTCCATGATGATGCTATTCCTCCATTGCTTCATCGTATTCTGAAGCTGTCTACAATCTGACTTGCGATGCGAAAACTCCAATCAAGCCGATCGTGCTGCGGTCGTCATTCGCTGGCATCAAACTAGTCTCTGCTTTCAGGAAGTAATTCGGTGTAAGTACGTCAGCTTTCGGAATCTCCAACACTACGTAAGTCAGGTTTCTGGAATTTAGCGTATTTTCTATTTTTGTCAATGCAGCTGTCAACACTGGTTTTTTTTACATGTATCTCCTCCATTCTCTCCCTCGCGCCTCCCAAATAGGATACACCTGTGGGTATGAAGGACCATCCTATTTTTCGGTATTTGGTTTCCAGTTCATCTGATAACTTTTCTTTAAACTTTTTTTTACGAGGGGTTGCTATTTATGTTTTTAGCCTAGGTCACTTCCCGCCATATTAGGGCCAAAAGGTTATTTGCATAAAAAAGTTTGGAGTTTTGTGGACTAAACCTACATACAACTTTTTAATGTACGACCACGTTTGATATCGATTAACAATAAATAAAAAAATTTACCTTGGCAGAAAAATGGAATTAGGCCGTGAACATTTTCGTGCGATTATTTTTCACAACTTTCGACGTGGATTACGTAGACAAGAATTCATCGATGAACTAAAATTATTACACGGCGAACAAGCACCTTACTTAAGATCTAAAAAAAATTTGTACATTGAGTTTTTTCGTGGTCCCTGTACGCTCAGCGACTAATTCCGTGAAGGTCGTCCAAAATCAATTGTGCCACAAAAATCGATGCTGTGCAAGAACTGATTAACAAAGATCGTCATGTCACATACCGTGAGATAGAGGTTTCCTTGGACATTAGTATGACGACCATCAATAAGATTTGCCATGATCCCCTGGGCATAAAAAGGTGGGTTCCCGTTGGACCCCACATAATTTAACAATCCACCATAAAAAGCCGCGTGTCGATTGGTGCAAAGAAATGATCCAAAAGTACGATCGTGGTGCTTCAAAAAGTGTATATAATATCTACACAGGTGACGAATCCTGAATATATTCATACGAGCCGGAAACAAAACAACAATCGACCACTTTGTGGTCTTCCAAAATTCCAAAACCAAAAAAAGTTGTTCGCTTGCAAAGCACATCGAAGCAAATGGTGGCCTGTTTTTTCGGCATTAATGGTCATGTGTAAACAGTGGCCTTAGCGAAACGTAAAACAGTTAATTTTATTGGTATACAACCATTTATTTGCTGTTTGTTTATACATATGCAACAATGTATGAAGTACAGTTTGCATTCGATATACATATATGTATAGTATATATTATATCTCCCTCCTTTTAAAAAAAAATAACGTACTATAATGAAGTTATTTTCCAATCTCTACTATACAAAAATAAGTCGGGTTTTCCTTTTGACGCAATAACTCCATAACGCACGAACCGATTTCCACGGGCTTGCATTCGTTGGAAAGGTCTCGTGCTCCGTGAGGTTTATAGCAAAGAAAATTCACGAAAAATTTTAACAGAAAGCGGGAAATTGTATTTGTTTTATCTACTATATACTACATACAGCGCCATCTCTGATACATAGCATGTACTACAAACCAATATTTTTAAGTAGGCGCCGGTGCGTGATACATTGTTTGACTGCTACTCATTGTTCTCTGCTCAGTTAATTTCATGTGACAAACCGGTATTGTGTTCACTGTAAAAAGAAATTGTATTGTGAAAATTTTATTCAATTCAGCAGGCATTTGTCTTTAAGGTGGTAAGTTGAACTGTGTAAATTATGTGGATCGTGCATTTGAGGTTAAATTCACCACTCTGTCCACAGTCCAAAAATGCCTAAAGGACGACGAGCGAACATCGGCCGCCTCACAAGACATGCAAGCCAGCAACAAGTGTATTCACAGCAGAAGAAAGACAAAATATAATAAGAGAAAATTCCCGATTGGGACAGTGCGTGAGGACACGAAGATCATTGGCATCATACAATCGCTTGGCCTTCTAATATGATCCCACTGCGAACTACAGTGATGATGAAAATTTAGATATTGGACCAATGACGACTATATGCCGATATTGCAATGCGTTAAAGTTCAAAAAGAGAAACGGCTGGATTGTGCTGCGCAAATTGGAAAAGTCAAACTGGATCCATTACTTACACCACCACAGCCACTGAAACCATTGTTCGATGGAAGTGATCCCGATTGCAGCCATTTTCTTCAACACATCCTTGAATACAATAACTGCTTTCGCATGACTTCCTTTGGAGCTAATATCATTCGAGAAGGCGGCTTCATGCCGACTTGCAAGGTAAAAGATACAACACACATAACCAATCACTCACACCAACACAATGAATTCCAACACGTAACAGCTACATATACACCCACACACTACACCATCACACGATCAGAAGTAACACCGTATTCTTCAACAAATGATTGTTTGCAATTACAGATACAAGGACAAATATATCATTTGCTTGGTTTAATTGTACCAGCACCAGATGAACCGCATCAATTTCTGCAAATATATTTCATTTCGTCAATATACAGGGAACACAACAGTTAAAGAGACGAATTATTGAACAGTTGTAATTTTTTTTCACGCTAATAATGCTGTGAATAATAACACTGGTGGTCTATTCTTCCTGGACGCACCTGGAGGAACAGGGAAAACATTTGTCATTTCATTGATTTTGGCCACTATTCGATCAAGATGTGACATAGCTTTGGCGTTAGCATCATTTGGAATTGCGGCGACTCTTCTAGATGGCTGTCGTACTGCGCATTCTGCGCTTAAGTTGCCACTCAATTTAAACAAAATTGATACTCCAACATGCAATATTTCCCGATCCAGTGCAATGGGAAAATTGTTGATGCAATGCAAGCTCATTGTTTGGGATGAGTGCACAATGACACATAAGAAATCACTTGAAGCACTTAACTTCACACTGAAGGATCTTCGGCGAAATAATAACATCTTTGGCGGCTTGATGATATTATTGGCAGGCGATTTCAGGCAGACGTTGCCAGTAATTCCCCGTGGAACGCCTGCAGATGAATTTAATGCTTGCCTGAAGGCATCACCTTTATGGAATAACGTAAAAACATTATCGCTAACCACTAATATGAGAGTTCAACTTCAAAATGATGAAAAGTGCTGCACAATTTTCCAAACAATTGTTAGCTGTTGGAAATGGAAAAGTCCCAGTTGATGCGACATCTGGATTAATTACTCTTACCAACGACTTTTGCCGATTTGTAGACTCTCAATTAGATCTTATTGAAAATGTTTTCCCAAACATTATTGAGAATTATCAGAATCATGCTTGGTTAAGTCAACGAGCAATTCTTGCCGCAAAAGAATAATGATGTACACGCACTGAATTTCACAATTCAAGCAAAAATTGCTTGACATACAAATCCGTTGATTCCATAACAAATCCCGATGATGTAGTAAATTATCCAGCGGAGTTTTTGAACTCTCTGTAGCTACCAGGATTTCCACCACATAAATTGCAACTCAAAGTTGGTACAGTTATTATGACATTGCGTAATTTGAATCCACCGCGACTTTGCAACGGTACTCGACTTTCGGTAAAAAGACTAATTGAGGGATTTGATTGAGGGAACTATTATTAACGGAAAGTACGCAGGTGAAAATGTATGTATTCCTCGAATACCAATGATTCCGACTAATCTTCCGTTTGACTTCAAACGATTGCAATTTCCAGTTCGTTTTTGCGTTCGCAATGACAATTAACAAGTCGCAAGGCAAATCGCTTAGTGTTTGCGGGATTAATTTAGAAAATCATTGTTTTTCACATGGGCAGTTATACGTTGCGTGTTCACGAGTTGGGAAACCATCCGCTTTGTTTGTGTTAACGTCAGACCAAAAAAAAAAATGTGGTTTACCAAAGAGCACTTCAATGAAACGGATAATTTGCGAACACGTATAACGCTTCGATTCAGTATTTACTTTTGGTTTCACTTTCATTTACTTAGAGAAGTTCAACTAAATAACACTTCATTTTTGTAATCGAAATGAATTCATTACTGTTGTGAAATGAAATACAATTTTTTCCTTTTCAAATATAAAACAAACAAAAATTGTTCTTCATATTTTAATCACCAAACGAAATGTTACATAAAACGAAGCAATCTGGGGCGAAACGCAGTTCGCCGGGTTTGCTAGTATAGTATATATTGCGGCTCTCGCTCAATAATTCAAAATTCTTTTTTCACAGGTGTTTCGGGTGGATAACTAGGTTTTTTAGTTTACAAATTATAATGAAATGATTGATTTACAGAAAGGTAAATCTTTTTTTTTGCCATTCGCCTGCTTAACCCTTCGTTCTACCATTCGACCTGCTTAGTGCATTCCCTTTTTTGCCATTGCTTAACCCTTTGTTCTGCTTGTTGTTGTGGTTCATGCCGTAACATTCCCTCCTTCGCTAATTTTTGTCGCTCGACGTGATGTTCGCCAAACTTCTGGTTACGTCTTGATCGGCATGTTGATTTTTCTGTCTTCACGTCTAACTTGGCCAGCTTAACAATTGGCCGAGTAAACAAGCCAGCTGCAGTGTGTTTCACCGAGCTGCGGGCAATCCCGTCCTTAACTACTCGAAGTTCCATGATGATGCTATTCCTCCATTGCTTCATCGTATTCTGAAACTGTCTACAATCTGACTTGCGATGCGAAAACTCCAATCAAGCCGATCGTGCTGCGGTCGTCATTCGCTGGAATCAAACTAGTCTCTGCTTTCAGGAAGTAATTCGGTGTAAGTACGTCAGCTTTCGGATTCTCCAACACTACGTAAGTCAGGTTTCTGGAATTTAGCGTATTTTCTATTTTTGTCAATGCAGCTGTCAACACTGGTTTTTTTTACATGTATCTCCTCCATTCTCTCCCTCGCGCCTCCCAAATAGGATACACCTGTGGGTATGAAGGACCATCCTATTTTTCGGTATTTGGTTTCCAGTTCATCTGATAACTTTTCTTTAAACTTTTTTTTTACGAGGGTTGCTATTTATGTTTTTAGCCTAGGTCACTTCCAGCCATATTAGGGCCAAAAGGTTATTTGCATAAAAAAGTTTGGAGTTTTGTGGACTAAACCTACATACAACTTTTTAATGTACGACCACGTTTGATATCGATTAACAATAAATAAAAAATTTACCTTGGCAGAAAATGGAATTAGGCCGTGAACATTTTCGTGCGATTATTTTTCACAACTTTCGACGTGGATTACGTAGACAAGAATTCATCGATGAACTAAAATTATTACACGGCGAACAAGCACCTTACTTAAGATCTAAAAAAATTTGTACATTGAGTTTTTCGTGGTCCCTGTACGCTCAGCGACTAATTCCGTGAAGGTCGTCCAAAATCAGTTGTTGTGCCACAAAAATCGATGCTGTGCAAGAACTGATTAACAAAGATCGTCATGTCACATACCGTGAGATAGAGGCTTCCTTGGACATTAGTATGACGACCATCAATAAGATTTGCCATGATCCCCTGGGCATAAAAAAGGTGGGTTCCCGTTGGACCCCACATAATTTAACAATCCACCATAAAAGCCGCGTGTCGATTGGTGCAAAAGAAATGATCCAAAAGTACGATCGTGGTGCTTCAAAAAGTGTATATAATATCTACACAGGTGACGAATCCTGAATATATTCATACGAGCCGGAAACAAAACAACAATCGACCACTTTGTGGTCTTCCAAAATTCCAAAACCAAAAAGTTGTTCGCTTGCAAAGCACATCGAAGCAAATGGTGGCCTGTTTTTTCGGCATTAATGGTCATGTGTAAACAGTGGCCTTAGCGAAACGTAAAACAGTTAATTTTTATTGGTATACAACCATTTATTTGCTGTTTGTTTATACATATGCAACAATGTATGAAGTACAGTTTGCATTCGATATACATATATGTATAGTATATATATATATTACATCTCCCTCCTTTTGAAAAATAACGTACTATAATGAAGTTTTTTTCCAATCTCTACTATACAAAAATAAGTCGGGTTTTCTTTTTGACGCAATAACTCCATAATGCACGAACCGATTTCCACGGGTTTGCATTCGTTGGAAAGGTCTCGTGCTCCGTGAGGTTTTAGCAAAGAAAATTCACGAAAAATTTCAACAGAAAAGCGGGAAATTGTATTTGTTTTATCTACTATATACTACATACAGCGCCATCTCTGATACATAGCATGTACTACAAACCAATATTTTAAGTAGGTGCCGGTGCGTGATACATTGTTTGACTGCTACTCATTGTTCTCTGCTCAGTTAATTTCATGTGACAAACCGGTATTGTGTTCACTGTGAAAAAGAAATTGTATTGTGCAAATTTTTATTCAATTCAGCAGGCATTTATCTTTAAGGTGGTAAGTTGAACTGTGTAAATTATGTGGATCGTGCATTTGAGGTTAAATTCACCATTCTGTCCACAGTCCAAAATGCCTAAAGGACGACGAGCGAACATCGGCCGCCTCACAAGACATGCAAGCCAGCAACAAGTGTATTCACAGAAGAAGAAAGACAAAATATAATAAGAGAAAATTCCCGATTGGGACAGCGCGTGAGGACACGAAGATCATTGGCATCATACAATCGCTTGGCCTTCCAATATGATCCCACTGCGAACTACAGTGATGATGAAAATTTAGATATTGGACCAATGACGACTATATGCCGATATTGCAATGCGTTAAAGTTCAAAAAAGAAACGGCTGGATTTTTGCTGCGCAAGTGGAAAAGTCAAACTGGATCCATTACTTACACCACCACAGCCACTGAAACCATTGTTCGATGGAAGTGATCCCGATTCCAGCCATTTTCTTCAACACATCCTTGAATACAATAACTGCTTTCGCATGACTTCCTTTGGAGCTAATATCATTCGAGAAGGCGGCTTCATGCCGACTTGCAAGGTAAAAGATACAACACACATAACCAATCACTCACACCAACACAATGAATTCCAACACGTAACAGCTACATATACACCACACACTACACCATCACACGATCAGAAGTAACACCGTATTCTTCAACAAATGATTGTTTGCAATTACAGATACAAGGACAAATATATCATTTGCTTGGTTTAATGGTACCAGCACCAGATGAACCGCATCAATTTGTGAAAATATATTTCATTTCGTCAATATACAGGAACACAACAGTTAAAGAGACGAATTATTGAACAGTTGTCTTTTTTTTTTTCACGCTAATAATGCTGTGAATAATAACACTGGTGGTCTATTCTTCCTGGACGCACCTGGAGGAACAGGGAAAACATTTGTCATTTCATTGATTTTGGCCACTATTCGATCAAGATGTGACATAGCTTTGGCGTTAGCATCATTTGGAATTGCGGCGACTCTTCTAGATGGTTGTCGTACTGCGCATTCTGCGCTTAAGTTGCCACTCAATTTAAACAAAATTGATACTCCAACATGCAATATTTCCCGATCCAGTGCAATGGGAAAATTGTTGATGCAATGCAAGCTCATTGTTTGGGATGAGTGCACAATGACACATAAGAAATCACTTGAAGCACTTAACTTCACACTGAAGGATCTTCGGCGAAATAATAACATCTTTGGCGGCTTGATGATATTATTGGCAGGCGATTTCAGGCAGACGTTGCCAGTAATTCCCCGTGGAACGCCTGCAGATGAATTTAATTATTTTGCCTGAAGGCATCACCTTTATGGAATAACGTAAAAAACATTATCGCTAACCACTAATATGAGAGTTCAACTTCAAAATGATCAAAGTGCTAAAAAATTTTCCAAACAATTGTTAGCTGTTGGAAATGGAAAAATCCCAGTTGATGCGACATCTGGATTAATTACTCTTACCAACGACTTTTGCCGATTTGTAGACTCTCAATTAGATCTTATTGAAAATGTTTTCCCAAACATTATTGAGAATTATCAGAATCATGCTTGGTTAAGTCAACGAGCAATTTTTGCCGCAAAGAATAATGATGTACACGCATATAATTTAACAATTCAACCAAAAATTGCTTGACATACAAATCCGTTGATTCCATAACAAATCCCGATGATGTAGTAAATTATCCAGCGGAGTTTTTGAACTCTCTGTAGCTACCAGGATTTCCACCACATAAATTGCAACTCAAAGTTGGTACAGTTATTATGACATTGCGTAATTTGAATCCACCGCGACTTTGCAACAAAACTCGACTTTCGGTAAAAAGACTAAACCAGGATTTGATTGAGGGAACTATTATTAACGGAAAGTACGCAGGTGAAAATGTATGTATTCCTCGAATACCAATGATTCCGACTAATCTTCCGTTTGACTTCAAACGATTGCAATTTCTAGTTCGGCTTGCGTTCGCAAAAAAATTAACAAGTCGCAAGGCAAATCGCTTAGTGTTTGCGGGATTAATTTAGAAAATCATTGTTTTTCACATGGGCAGTTATACGTTGCGTGTTCACGAGTTGGGAAACCATCCGCTTTGTTTGTGTTAACGTCAGACCAAAAAAAAAAAATGTGGTTTACCAAAGAGCATTTTCAATGAAACGGATAATTTGCGAACACGTATAACGCTTCGATTCAGTATTTACTTTGGTTTCACTTTCATTTGGGTTTAGAGAAGTTCAACTAAATAACACTTCATTTTTTTGTAATCGAAATGAATTCATTACTGTTGTGAAATGAAATACAATTTTTTCTTTTCAAATATAAAACAAACAAAAATTGTTCTTCATATTTTAATCATTCCAAACGAAATGTTACATAAAACGAAGCTAATATTTGGGGCGAAACGCAGTTCGCCGGGTTTGCTAGTTAGTATATACCGGCTCTCGCTCAATAATTCCCTTCTTTTTTTCACAGGTTTTCGTGGATAACTAGGTTTTTAGTTTACAAATTATAATGAAATGATTAATTTACAGAAAGGTAAATCTTTTTTGCCATTCTTAACCCTTCGTTCTACCATTCGACCTGTTTATTAGGCATTTCGAGTTTTTTTGCCATTGCTTAACCCTTTGTTCTGCTTGTTGTTGTGGTTCATGCCGTACAACATTTCCTCCTTAATAATTTTGTCGCTCGACGTGATGTTCGCCAAACTTCTGGTTACGTCTTGATCGGCATGTTGATTTTCTGTCTTCACGTCTTTGGCCAGCTTAACAATTGGCCGAGTAAACAAGCCATACTGGTTGTGTTTCACCGAGCTGCGGGCAATCCCGTCCATAACTACTCGAAGTTCCATCCATGATGCTATTCCTCCATTGCTTCATCGTATTCTTTTCCCTTTCTACAATCTGACTTGCGATGCGAAAAAACTTCAACAAAGCCGATCGTGACTGCGGTCGTCATTCGCTGGCATCAAACTAGTTTTGCTTTCAGGAAGTAATTCGGTGTAAGTACGTCAGCTTTCGGATTCTCCAACACTCACGTAAGTCAGGTTTCTGGAATCGGCGTATTTTCTATTTTTGTCAAGAATTGTCAACACTGTTTTTTACATGTATCTCCTCCATTCTTAACCTGCTCGCGCCTCCCAAATAGGATACACCTGTGGGTATGAAGGACCATCCTATTTTTCGGTATTTGGTTTCCAGTTCATCTGAATAACTTTTTTTTTAAACTTTTTTTTTTACGAGGGTTGCTATTTATGCTTTTACGGATACCGGAGAACTTCCAGCCATAGATAGGGGCCTGTTAATTTTGCATAAAAAGTTTGAGTTTTGTGGACTTCAAAAACCTACATACAACTTTTAATGTACGACCACGTTTGATATCGATTAACGATAAAAAAAATAACCTTGGCAGGAAAATGGAATTGTGAACATGTTCGTGCGATTATTTTTCACAACTTTTTCTGTGTGTATTAAGTAGAGAATGCATCGATGAACTAAAAATTATTACACGGCGAACAACAACCTTACTTTAAGATGTAAAAAAATTAGTACATTGAGTTTTTCGTGGTCCCTGTACGCTCAGCGACTAATTCCGTGAAAAGAGTTGTTGTGCCACAAAAAATCGAGTTGTGTGCAAGAACTGATTAACAAAGATCGTCATGTCACATACCGTGAGATAGAGGCTTCCTTGGACATTAGTATGACGACCATCAATAAGATTTGCCATGATCCCCTGGGCAAAAAAAGGTGGGTTCCCGTTGGATTTAATTTAACAATCCACCATAAAAGCCGGTTGTCGATTGGATTGGTGAAAAAGAAATGATCCAAAAGTACGATCGTGGTGCTTCAAAAACTGTATATAATATCTTCACAGGTGACGAGTCCTAGATATATTCATACGGGCCGGAAACAAAACAACAATCGACCACTTTGTGGTCTTCCAAAATTCCAAAACCAAAAAGTTTTTCGCTTGCAAAGCACATCGAAGCAAATGGTGGCCTGTTTTTCGGCATTAATGGTCATGTGTAAACAGTGGCCTTAACGAAACGTAAAACAGTTAATTCTTATTGGTATACAACCATTTATTGTTTGTTTGTTTATACATATGCTCGGAATCTAAAAGAGCTAGTTTTTCGGCATTCGATATTTTTTATGTACAGGCGATATATATATTACACTCCCTCCTCGTTTTGAAAAATAACGCCTATAATGACTTTATTTTCCAAGCAAAATCTACTATACAAAATAATTTGGAAATAACAAAAACGCGAAAAATCCATAACGCACGAACCCATTTCCTTCAGGGTTTCAATTCGTTAAAAGGTCTCGAATCCAATGAGGTTTATAGCAAAAGAAAATTCACAAAAAATTTTAACAGAAAAGCGGGAAATTGTATTTGTTTTATCTACTATATACTACATACAGCGCCATCTCTGATACATGAGCATGTACTACAAAACCAATATTTTAAGTAGGCGCCGGTTTTTGATACATTGTTTGACGGCTACTCATTGTTCTTTGCTCAAAATTAATTTCATTTTGACAAACCGGTATTCGTGTTCATATTTGAAATAGGAAAAAAAAATTGTATTGTGAAAAATTTTATTCAATTCAGCAGGCATTTGTCTTTAAGGTGGTAAGTTGAACCACAAAATTATGTGGATCGTGCATTTGAGGTTAAATTCACCATTCTGTCCACAGTCCAAAATGTCCTAAAGGACGACGAGCGAACATCGGCCGCCTCACACAAGACATGCAAGCCAGCAACAAGTGTATTCACAGCAGAAGAAAGACAAAATATAATAAGAGAAAATTCCCGATTGGGAAAACGCGTGATCTTGAAGGCGGTGGACGATCCGTTGGCATCATACAATCTTATTGGCCTTCGAATATGATCCCACTGCGAACTGGAAGTCAAACGGATCAGACACCACCACAGCCACGGAAACCATTGTTCGATGGAAGTGATATGATTGTCGCCATTTTTTTTCAACACATCCTTGAATACAATAACTGCTTTTGACGCATGACTTCCATGGGAGCTAATATGATTCAGGAGAAGGCGGCTTCATGCCGACTAAAAGGTAAAAAGATACAACACACATAACCAATCACGAGACACCAACACAATGAATTCCAACACGTAGTAAGCATGACATATACTGGGTCGATTACACTACACCATCACACGATCAGAAGTAACACCGAATTCTTCAACAAATGATTGTTTTGCAATTACAGATACAAGGACAAATATATCATTTGCTTGGTTTAATGGTACCAGCACCAGATGAACCGCATCAATTTGTGCAAATATATTTCATTTTCGTCAATATACAGGGGAACACAAATAAAAAGAGACGAATTATTGAACAGTTGCTGGGGTGTTCAAATTTTTTCACGCTAATAATGCTGTGAATAACTAACACTGGTGGTCTATTCTTCCTGGACGCACCTGGAGGAACAAGGAAAACATTTGTCATTTCATTGATTTTGGCCACTATTCGATCAAGATGTGACATAGCTTTGGCGTTAGCATCATTTGGGAATTGACGGCGACTCTTCTAGATGGCTGTCCACTGCGCATTCTGCGCTTAAGTGGCCACGTCAATTTAAAACAAAATTGATACTCCAACATGCACAATTTCCCGATCCAGTGCAATGGGGAAAATTGTTGATGCAATGCAAGCTCATTGTTTGGGATGAGTGCACAATGACACATAAGAAAAAAGGTTGAAGTTTTTTAATTTTTCACACTGAAGGATCTTCGGCGAAATTTTAACATCTTTGGCGGCTTGATATTATTGTTTCGTTGATTTCGGGCATGGACGTTGCTTTGTAATTCCCGTGGAACGTATCTGCAGATGAAAAAAATTATTTTTTTATTTTAGAAACATATTTTAACGTTTCAATTACATTAGACAAGAATTCATCGATGAACTAAAATGATAAACACGGCGAACAAGCCGTTTACTTAACAAAAATGGAAAAAATTTGTACATTGAGTTTTTCGTGGTCCCTGTATCTCAGCTCATTAATTTAGCAAAAAGGTTTTCCAAAATCATTGTTGTCAAACAAAAAAATCGATGCTGGCATTAATTTAGAACAAAAGATCGTCATGTCACATACCGTGAGATAGAGGCAAATGTTTTGGACGGTTAGTAAAAACCATCCATTTGTTTTTGTTAACGTCAGGGCAAAAATCCGTTGGTTCACGTTGGACCCCATATAATTTATTGGATAACCATAAAAAATTATAACGATTCGACCAGAATTTTTTCCAAAACTTTCATTGTGGTGCTTCAAAAAGTTTTTATAATCACTACGTAGGTTTGAATTTTTCTGATATATTCGAAATGTACAGGCCGGAAACAAAAAGAAACAATCGATGATTTTGTGGTCTTCCAAAATGTAAAAAAATTGAAAAATTGTTCATATTTGACGCCAAAGCGGAATCGATTTTCAAACAAAATGTTGGCATGTTTTTCGAAGCATTTGCTAGTGGTCATGATAATTAAACATTTCTGCCTTATAGATTCAAAAAACGTTTTTATAATTCTTATTGGGGATCAACCATTTATAGGTTGTTTGTTTTACATATGCAAAATATATGAAATTGAAAAGTTTTCGATATGGGATATATGTTTTTTATTTATATTAATGCTTAACCCTTCGTTCGACCATTCGAGAAAAAAAATAAGACGGACAGACTTTACCAAATGGCTATATCGACTCGGCTATTGATGCTGAGACAAAAATAGGTTCGGGTTTTGGGGTGACACATTACTCCATAACGCACGAACGATCATTTCCGTTTGCCGATGTGCATTCAAACTTCTGGTTAGGTCTTAAATCGGCATGTTGATTTTTGTCCAAACGTCTTCAAAAAAAAATCAACAGAACCAATTCGTGTAAACAAATTTTTTTTATCTATTATATACTTTTAATACAGCGTCCATAACTCTTTTGTTCCATGCGATGATGCTAAAACTCAATATTTTCATAGGTGTTCGACAAAACCCCAACATTGTTTGCGTTGCGAAAAAAATTGTTGCATCGTGCTCGGTCGTCATTCGCTGGCATCAAACAGTCTTGTGTTTTAGAGTGAAGAAATTGAATTCGGTGAAAGTTTTCATTCGATTCAACAATCTTTCGTCAGGTTGTTGGAATTTAGCGTATTTTCTATTTCATGTCAATGCAGCTGTCAACACAGGTTTTTTACATGAATTCCTCCATTGATCTCCTCGCGCCTTCAAAAATAGGATACACCTGTGAACATGAAGGACCATCCGTTTTTTCGGTATTTGGTTTCCATAAAATCTGATAACTCACCTTTAAAACTTTTTTTTAGGAACGTTATTTATGTTTTTAGCCTAGGTCACTTCCCGCCATATTAGGGCCTTCCAGTTATTTGCAAAAAAAGTTTGAGTTTTTGGACTAAACCTACATACAACTTTTTAATGTTCGACCACGTTTGATATCGATTTGGGTTAAATAAAAAATTTACCTTGGCAGAAAATGGAATTAGGCCGTGGTATTTTCGTGCGATTATTTTTCACAACTTTCGACGTTGCTGATCGTAGACAAAAATTCATCGATGAACTAAAATTATTACACGGCGAACAATATCTTCCGTTAAGATCTAAAAAAAAATTTGTACATTGAGTTTTTCGTGGTCGAATACGCTCAGCGACTAATTCCGTGAAGGTCGTCAAAATCAGTTGTTGGAAGATAAAAAAATCGATGCTGTGCAAGTACTGATTAACAAAGATCGTCATGTCACTACCGTGAGATAGAGGCTTCCTTGGACATTAGTATGACGACCATCAATAAGATTTGCCATGATCCCCATTCACACAAAAACGTGTGGGTTCCCGTTGGACCCCACATAATTTAACAATCCACCATAAAAACCGCGTGTCGATTGGTGCAAAGAAATGATCCAAAAGTACGATCGTGGTGCTTCAAGTTTGTATATAATATCTACACAGGTGACGAATCCTGAATATATTCATGTCCTGAAACAAAACAGAAATCGACCACTTTGGGTCTTCCAAAATTCCAAAACCAAAAGATGTTGTTCGCTTTTCAAAGCACATTCGAATGGTGTACAAATGGTGGCCTGTTTTTTCGGCATTTCCCCAAATGTAAACAGTGGAAATTTAGCGAAACGTAAAACAGTTAATTCTTATTGGTATACAACCATTTATTTGCTGTTTGTTTATACATATGCAACAAATGTATGAAGTACAGTTTGTATTCGATATACATATATGTAGATGTATATACATATATATATTACGCTTTGAAAAACTGAAAAATAACGTACCTTAATGAAGTTTTTTTCCAATCTACTTTCGCCAAAAATAAGTCGGGTTTTCCTTTTGACGCAATAATTTTCATATTTGCACGAACCGAGATTCACGGGTATTGCATTCGTTGGAATCAAAATATATGTTTATAGCAAAGAATCCGAAACGAAAATTTCAACATGAAGAAGGGAAATTGTATTTGTTTTATCTACTATATACTACATACAGCGGACCTCGGATACATAGCATGTACTACAAACCAATATTTGAACGCGCCGGTGCGTGATACATTGTTTGACTGCTACACATTGTTCTCTGCTCAGTTAATTTCATGTGACAAACCGGTATTGTGTTCACAATGTAAAAAGAAATTGTATTGTGAAAATTTTTATTCAATTCTGCATTATTTGTGGTTTAAGGTAAAACTGTGTAAATTGGTCTGTGGATGTTGCATTTGAGGTTAAATTCACCACAACTGTCCACAGTCCAAAAATGCCTAAAGGACGACGAATGAACATCGGCCGAACTAAAAGACGATAAAGCCAGCAACAAGTGTATTCACAGAAGAAGAAAAGACAAAATATAATAAGAGAGTGTTTTCGTGATTGGGACAGCGCGTGAGGACACGAAGATCATTGGCATCATACAATCGCTTGGTTCCAATATGATCATTTGCGAACTGGATCCATTGATTTACACCACACAGCCACTGAAACCATTGTTCGATGGAAGGATCCCGATTCCAGCCATTTTCGTCCAGAAATTTGAATCACAATAACTGCTTTCGCATGACTAGTTCTTTTGATCCGTGGTTTTTGTTAATTCAATCAGTTTTTCGCTCAAGAAGGCGGCTTCATGATGTTTTTTTGCAATTAACGGTACATGTGTAACCAATCACTCACACCACACAATGAATTCCAACAGTAACATTTTGATTACACTACACCATAACACGATCAGAAGTAGGTTTGTTTTCTTCAACAAATGATTGTTTGCAATTACAGATACAAGGACAAATATATCATTTGCTTGGTTTAATGGTACCAGCACCAGATGAACCGCAAAATTTGTGAAAATATATTTCATTTCGTCAATATACAGGGAACACAACAGTCCAAAAGAGACGAATTATTGAACAGAAAGCATTTTTCACGCTAATAATGCTGTGAATAATAACACTGGTGGTCTATTCTTCCTGGACGCACCTGGAGGAACAGGGAAAACATTTGTCATTTCATTGATTTTGGCCACTATTCGATCAAGATGTGACATCGGCTTTGGCGTTAGCATCATTTGGAATTGCGGCGACTCTTCTAGATGGCTGTCGTACTGCGCTAGAGCATTCAAACTTTTTTTAAGACTCCTGTGATAATTTAAACAAATTGATCGAATTCCAACATGCAATATTTCCCGATCCAGTGCAATGGGAAAATTGTTGATGCAATGTCAAGCTCATTGTTTGGGATGAGAAAAAATGACACATAAGAAATCATTGAAGCACTTAATGGTTCACACTGAAGGATCTTCGGCGAAATAATAACATCTTTGGCGGCTTGATGATATTTGGCAGGGTTTTGCATCGACGTTGCCAGTAATTCCCCGTGGAACGCCTGCAGATGAATTTAATGCTTGCCTGAAGGCATCAGTTTTATGGAATAACGTAAAAACATTATCGCTAACCACTAATATGAGAGTTCAACTTTCAAAATGATCAAAGTGCTGCACAATTTTCCAAACAATTTGTTTGCTGTTGAAATGGAAAAGTCCCAGTTGATGCGACATCTGGATTAATTACTATTACCAACGACTTTTGCCGATTTGTAGATATGTATAATTTGGGGTTGAACGTTTTCCCAAACATTATTGAGAATTATCAGAATCATGCTTGGTCAAGTCAACGAGCAATTTTTGCCGCAAAGAATAATGATGTACACGCACTGAATTTCACAATTGGCCCAGCTGAACAAAATTGCTTGACATACAAATCCGTTGATTCCATAACAAATCCCGATGATGTAGTAAATTATCCAGCGGAGTTTTTGAATCTCTGTACAACTTTACCAATTACAAACCACATAAATTAACGATACTCAAAGTTGGTACAGTTATTATGACATTGCGTAATTTGAATCCACCGCGACTTTGCAACGGTATTCGACTTTCGGTAAAAAGACTAATTGAGGGATTTGATTGAGGGAACTATTATTAACGGAAAGTACGCAGGTGAAAATGTATGTATTCCTCGAATACCAATGATTCCGACTAATCTTCCGTTTGACTTCAAACGATTAAAAAATTTCCAGTTCGGCTTGCGTTCGCAATGAAAATTAACAAGTCGCAAGGCAAATCGCTTAGTGTTTGCGGGATTAATTTAGATTAATTTGTTTTTCACATGGGCAGTTATACGTTGCGTGTTCACGAGTACGGAAACCATCCGCTTTGTTTGTGTTAACGTCAGACCAAAAAACAAAAATGTTGGTTTACCAAAGAGCACTTCAATGAAACGGATAATTTGCGAACACGTATAACGCTTCGATTCAGTATTTACTTTGGTTTCACTTTCATTTACTTAGAGAAGTTCAACTAAATAACACTTCATTTTTGTAATCGAAATGAATTCATTGTTGTTGTGAAATGAAATACAATTTTTCCTTTTCAAATATAAAACAAACAAAAATTGTTCTTCATATTTTAATCACCAAACGAAATGTTACATAAAAACGAAGCAATCTGGGGGCGAAACGCAGTTCGCCGGGGCTAGTATAGTATATATTGCGGCTCTCGCTCAATAATTCAAAATTCTTTTTTTTCACAGGTGTTTCGGGTGGATAACTATATTTTTAGTTTACAAATTATAATGAAATGATTGATTTACAGAAAGGTAAATCTTTTTTTTTGCCATTCGCCTGCTTTAACCCTTCGTTCTACCATTCGACCTGCTTAGGGCATTCCTTTTTTTGCCATTGCTTAACGCTTTGTTCTGCTTGTTGTTGTGGTTCATGCCCAAACATTCCCTCCTTCGCTAATTTTGTCGCTCGACGTGATGTTCGCCAAACTTCTGGTTACGTCTTGATCGGCATGTTGATTTTCTGTCTGTCAAACGTCTAACTTGGCCAGCTTAACAATTGGCCGAGTAAACAAGCCAGCTGCAGTGTGTTTCACCGAGCTGCGGGCAATCCCGATCATAACTACTCGAAGTTCCCATGATGATGCTATTCCTCCATTGCTTCATCGTATTCTAAACTGTCTACAATCTGACTTGCGATGCGAAAACTCCAAGCAAGCCGATCGTGCTGCGGTCGTCATTCGCTGGCATCAAACTAGTCTCTGCTTTCAGGAAAAATTCGGTGTTAAAAAGTACGTCAGCTTTCGGATTTCCAACACTACGTAAGTCAGGTTTCTGGAATTTAGCGTATTTTCTATTTTTTGTCAATGCAGCTGTCAACACTGGTTTTTTTACATGTATCTGCTCCATTCTCTCTATTGATGCGCGCCTCCCAAATATGGATACACCTGTGGGTATGAAGGACCATCCTATTTTTCGGTATTTGGTTTCCAGTTCATCTGATAACTTTTCTTTAAACTTTTTTTTTTACGAGGGTTGCTATTTATGTTTTTAGCCTAGGTCACTTCCCGCCATATTAGGGCCAAAAGGTTATTTGCATAAAAGGCAAAAGTTTATCTAGGTTTTGTGGACTAAACCTACATACAACTTTTTAATGTACGACCACGTTTGATATCGATTAACAATAAATAAAAATTTACCTTGGCAGAAAAATGGAATTAGGCCGTGAACATTTTCGTGCGATTATTTTTCACAACTTTTCGACGTGGATTACGTAGACAAGAATTCATCGATGAACTAAAATTATTACACGGCGAACAACAAACCTTCCTTTAAGATCTAAAAAAATTTGTACATTGAGTTTTTCGTGGTCCCTGTACGCTCAGCGACTAATTCCGTGAAGGTCGTCCAAAATCAGTTGTTGTGCCACAAAAAATCGATGCTGTGCAAGAACTGATTAACAAAGATCGTCATGTCACATACCGTGAGATAGAGGCTTCCTTGGACATTAGTATGACGACCATCAATAAGATTTGCCATGATCCCCTGGGCATAAAAAGGTGGGTTCCCGTTGGACCCCACATAATTTAACAATCCACCATAAAAAAAGCCGCGTGTCGATTGGTGCAAAAAGAAATGATCCAAAAGTACGATCGTGGTGCTTCAAAAAGTGTATATAATATCTACACAGGTGACGAATCCTGAATATATTAGGCGGCCGGAAACAAACAACAATCGACCACTTTGTGGTCTTCCAAATTTCCAAAACCAAAAAAGTTGTTCGCTTGCAAAGCACATCGAAGCAAATGGTGGCCTGTTTTTTCGGCATTAATGGTCATGTGTAAACAGTGGCCTTAGCGAAACGTAAAACAGTTAATTTTATTGGTATACAACCATTTATTTGCTGTTTGTTTATACATATGCAACAATGTATGAAGTACAGTTTGCATTCGATATACATATATGTATAGTATATATATATATTACATCTCCCTCCTTTTGAAAAATAACGTACCTTAATGAAGTTATTTTCCAATCTCTACTATACAAAAATAAGTCGGGTTTTTTTTTTGACGCAATAACTCCATAACGCACGAACCGATTTCCACGGGTTTGCATTTTGAACTTTTCGCCCCGTGCTATCCGTGAGGTTTATATTCAAAGAAAATTCACGAAAAAATTTCAACAGAAAAGCGGAAATTTTATTTGTTTTATCTACTATATACTACATACAGCGCCATCTCTGATACATAGCATGTACTACAAACCAATATTTTAAGTAGGCGCCGGTGCGTGATACATTGTTTGACTGCTACTCATTGTTCTCTGCTCAGTTAATTTCATGTGACAAACCGGTATTGTGTTCACTGTAAAAAAGAAATTGTATTGTGAAAATTTTTATTCAATTCAGCAGGCATTTGTCTTTAAGGTGGTAAGTTGAACTGTGTAAATTATGTGGATCGTGCATTTGAGGTTAAATTCACCACTCTGTCCACAGTCCAAAATGCCTAAAGGACGACGAGCGAACATCGGCCGCCTCACAAGACATGCAAGCCAGCACAAGTGTATTCACAAGCCATTGAAAGACAAAATATAATAAGAGAAAGATTCCCGATTGGGACAAGCGTGAGGACACGAAATATTGGCATCATACAATCGCTTGGCCTAATATGATTGCGAACTACAGTGATGATGAAAATTTAGATATTGGACCAATGACGACTATATGCCGATATTGCAATCGTTAAAGTTCAAAAAACGGCATGATCCCACTGCGCAAGTGAAAAAGTCAAACTGGATCCACCTTACACCACCACAGCCACTGAAACCATTGTTCGATGGAAGTGATCCCGATTCCAGCCATTTTCTTCAACACATCCTTGAATACAATAACTGCTTTCGCATGACTTCCTTTGGAGCTAATATCATTCGAGAAGGCGGCTTCATGCCGACTTGCAAGGTAAAAGATACAACACACATAACCAATCACTCACACCAACACACTGAATTCCAACACGTAACAGCTACATATACACCACACACTACACCATCACACGATCAGAAGTAACACCGAATTCTTCAACAAATGATTGTTTGCAATTACAGATACAAGGACAAATATATCATTTGCTTGGTTTAATGGTACCAGCACCAGATGAACCGCATCAATTTTTTGAAAATATATTTCATTTCGTCAATATACAGGGAACACAACAGTTAAAGAGACGAATTATTGAACAGTTGTAAGCATTTTTTCACGCTAATAATGCTGTGAATAATAACACTGGTGGTCTATTCTTCCTGGACGCACCTGGAGGAACAGGGAAAACATTTGTCATTTCATTGATTTTGGCCACTATTCGATCAAGATGTGACATAGCTTTGGCGTTAGCATCATTTGGAATTGCGGCGACTCTTCTAGATGGCTGTCGTACTGCGCATTCTGCGCTTAAGTTGCCACTCAATTTAAACAAAATTGATACTCCAACATGCAATATTTCCCGATCCAGTGCAATGGGAAAATTGTTGATGCAATGCAAGCTCATTGTTTGGGATGAGTGCACAATGACACATAAGAAATCACTTGAAGCACTTAACTTCACACTGAAGGATCTTCGGCGAAATAATAACATCTTTGGCGGTTTGATGATATTATTGGCAGGCGATTTCAGGCAGACGTTGCCAGTAATTCCCCGTGGAACGCCTGCAGATGAATTTAATGCTTGCCTGAAGGCATCACCTTTATGGAATAACGTTAAAACATTATCGCTAACCACTAATATGAGAGTTCAACTTCAAAATGATCAAAGTGCTGCACAATTTTCCAAACAATTGTTAGCTGTTGAAATGGAAAAGTCCCAGTTGATGCGACATCTGGATTAATTACTCTTACCAACGACTTTTTGCCGATTTGTAGACTCTCAATTAGATCTTATTGAAAAATGTTTTCCCAAACATTATTGAGAATTATCAGAATCATGATGTTTGGTTAAGTCAACGAGCAATTTTTGCCGCAAAGAATAATGATGTACACGCACTGAATTTCACAATTCAAGCAAAAATTGCTTGACATACAAATCCGTTGATTCCATAACAAATCCCGATGATGTAGTAAATTATCCAGCGGAGTTTTTGAACTCTCTGTAGCTACCAGGATTTCCACCACATAAATTGCAACTCAAAGTTGGTACAGTTATTATGACATTGCGTAATTTGAATCCACCGCGACTTTGCAACGGTACTCGACTTTCGGTAAAAAAGACTAATTGAGGGATTTGATTGAGGGAACTATTATTAACGGAAAGTACGCAGGTGAAAATGTATGTATTCCTCGAATACCAATGATTCCGACTAATCTTCCGTTTGACTTCAAACGATTGCAATTTCCAGTTCGGCTTGCGTTCGCAATGAAAATTAACAAGTCGCAAGGCAAATCGCTTAGTGTTTGCGGGATTAATTTAGAAAATCATTGTTTTTCACATGGGCAGTTATACGTTGCGTGTTCACGAGTTGGGAAACCATCCGCTTTGTTTGTGTTAACGTCAGACCAAAAACAAAAATGTGGTTTACCAAAGAGCACTTCAATGAAACGGATAATTTGCGAACACGTATAACGCTTCGATTCAGTATTTACTTTGGTTTCACTTTCATTTACTTAGAGAAGTTCAACTAAATAACACTTCATTTTTGTAATCGAAATGAATTCATTACTGTTGTGAAATGAAATACAATTTTTCCTTTTCAAATATAAAACAAACAAAAATTGTTCTTCATATTTTAATCACCAAACGAAATGTTACATAAAAACGAAGCAATCTGGGGCGAAACGCAGTTCGCCGGGTTTGCTAGTATAGTATATAACAAAAATCTCGCTCAATAATTCAAAATTTTTTTTCACAGGTGTTTCGGGTGGATAAAAGTTTTTTAGTTTACAAATTATAATGAAATGATTGAAAACAGAAAGGTAAATCTTTTTTTGCCATTCGCCTGCTTAACCCTTCGTTTACAATTCGACCTGCTTAGGGCATTCCCTTTTTGCCATTGCTTAACCCTTTGTTCTGCTTGTTGTTGTGGTTCATGCCGTAACAAGTTTATTTCGCTAATTTTGTCGCTCGACGTGATGTTCGCCAAACTTCTGGTTACGTCTTGATCGGCATGTTGATTTTTCTGTCTTCACGTCTAACTTGGCCAGCTTAACAATTGGCCGAGTAAACAAAGCCAGCTGCAGTGTGTTTCACCGAGCTGCGGGCAATCCCGTCCATAACTACTCGAAGTTCCATGATGATGCTATTCCTCCATTGCTTCATCGTATTCTGAAGCTGTCTACAATCTGACTTGCGATGCGAAAACTCCAATCAAGCCGATCGTGCTGCGGTCGTCATTCGCTGGCATCAAACTAGTCTCTGCTTTCAGGAAGTAATTCGGTGTAAGTACGTCAGCTTTCGGATTCTCCAACACTACGTAAGTCAGGTTTCTGGAATTTAGCGTATTTTCTATTTTTGTCAATGCAGCTGTCAACACTGGTTTTTACATGTATCTCCTCCATTCTCTCCCTCGCGCCTCCCAAATAGGATACACCTGTGGGTATGAAGGACCATCCTATTTTTCGGTATTTGGTTTCCAGTTCATCTGATAACTTTTCTTTAAACTTTTTTTTTTTTTACGAGGGTTGCTATTTATGTTTTTAGCCTAGGTCACTTCCCGCCATATTAGGGCCAAAAGGTTATTTGCATAAAAAGTTTGGAGTTTTGTGGACTAAACCTACATACAACTTTTTAATGTACGACCACGTTTGATATCGATTAACAATAAATAAAAAATTTACCTTGGCAGAAAAAATGGAATTAGGCCGTGAACATTTTCGTGCGATTATTTTTCACAACTTTCGACGTGGATTACGTAGACAAGAATTCATCGATGAACTAAAATTATTACACGGCGAACAAGCACCTTACTTAAGATCTAAAAAAAAAAAATTTGTACATTGAGTTTTTCGTGGTCCCTGTACGCTCAGCGACTAATTCCGTGAAGGTCGTCCAAAAATCAGTTGTTGTGCCACAAAAATCGATGCTGTGCAAGAACTGATTAACAAAGATCGTCATGTCACATACCGTGAGATAGAGGCTTCCTTGGACATTAGTATGACGACCATCAATAAGATTTTGCCATGATCCCCTGGGCATAAAAAGGTGGGTTCCCGTTGGACCCCACATAATTTAACAATCCACCAAAAAAGCCGCGTGTCGATTGGTGCAAAAGAAATGATCCAAAAGTACGATCGTGGTGCTTCAAAAAAGTGTATATAATATCTACACAGGTGACGAATCCTGAATATATTCATACGAGCCGGAAACAAAACAACAATCGACCACTTTGTGGTCTTCCAAAAATTCCAAAACCAAAAAAGTTGTTCGCTTGCAAAGCACATCGAAGCAAATGGTGGCCTGTTTTTTCGGCATTAATGGTCATGTGTAAACAGTGGCCTTAGCGAAACGTAAAACAGTTAATTCTTATTGGTATACAACCATTTATTTGCTGTTTGTTTATACATATGCAACAATGTATGAAGTACAGTTTGCATTCGATATACATATATGTATAGTATATATATATATTACATCTTCCTCCTTTTGAAAAATAACGTACCTTAATGAAGTTATTTTCCAATCTCTACTATACAAAAATAAGTCGGGTTTTCCTTTTGACGCAATAACTCCATAACGCACGAACCGATTTCCACGGGTTTGCATTCGTTGGAAAGGTCTCGTGCTCCGTGAGGTTTATAGCAAAGAAAAATTCACGAAAAATTTCAACAGAAAAGCGGGAAATTGTATTTGTTTTATCTACTATATACTACATACAGCGCCATCTCTGATACATAGCATGTACTACAAACCAATATTTTAAGTAGGCGCCGGTGCGTGATACATTGTTTGACTGCTACCATTGTTCTCTGCTCAGTTAATTTCATGTGACAAACCGGTATTGTGTTCACTGTGAAAAGAAATTGTATTGTGAAAATTTTTTTATTCAATTCAGCAGGCATTTGTCTTTAAGGTGGTAAGTTGAACTGTGTAAATTATGTGGATCGTGCATTTGAGGTTAAATTCACCACTCTGTCCACAGTCCAAAATGCCTAAAGGACGACGAGCGAACATCGGCCGCCTCACAAGACATGCAAGCCAGCAACAAGTGTATTCACAGAAGAAGAAAGTCAAAAGAAAGAAAATTCCCGATTGGGACAGCGCGTGAGGACACGAAGATCATTGGCATCATACAATCGCTTGGCCTTCCAATATGATCCCACTGCGAACTACAGTGATGATGAAAATTTAGATATTGGACCAATGACGACTATATGCCGATATTGCAATGCGTTAAAGTTCAAAAGAGAAACGGTTGGATTGTGCTGCGCAAGTGGAAAAGTCAAACTGGATCCATTACTTACACCACCACAGCCACTGAAACCATTGTTCGATGGAAGTGATCCCGATTCCAGCCATTTTCTTCAACACATCCTTGAATACAATAACTGCTTTCGCATGACTTCCTTTGAGCTAATATCATTCGAGAAGGCGGCTTCATGCCGACTTGCAAGGTAAAAGATACAACACACATAACCAATCACTCACACACCAACACACTGAATTCCAACACGTAACAGCTACATATACACCACACACTACACCATCACACGATCAGAAGTATGTGTGAATTCTTCAACAAATGATTGTTTGCAATTACAGATACAAGGACAAATATATCATTTGCTTGGTTTAATGGTACCAGCACCAGATGAACCGCATCAATTTGTGAAAATATATTTCATTTCGTCAATATACAGGAACACAACAGTTAAAGAGACGAAATTGAACAGTTTTTCACGCTAATAATGCTGTGAATAATAACACTGGTGGTCTATTCTTCCTGGACGCACCTGGAGGAACAGGGAAAACATTTGTCATTTCATTGATTTTGGCCACTATTCGATCAAGATGTGACATAGCTTTTGGCGTTAGCATCATTTGGAATTGCGGCGACTCTTCTAGATGGTTGTCGTACTGCGCATTCTGCGCTTAAGTTGCCACTCAATTTAAACAAAATTGATACTCCAACATGCAATATTTCCCGATCCAGTGCAATGGGAAAATTGTTGATGCAATGCAAGCTCATTGTTTGGGATGAGTGCACAATGACACATAAGAAATCACTTGAAGCACTTAACTTCACACTGAAGGATCTTCGGCGAAATAATAACATCTTTGGCGGCTTGATGATATTATTGGCAGGCGATTTCAGGCAGACGTTGCCAGTAATTCCCCGTGGAACGCCTGCAGATGAATTTAATGCTTGCCTGAAGGCATCACCTTTATGGAATAACGTAAAAACATTATCGCTAACCACTAATATGAGAGTTCAACTTCAAAATGATCAAAGTGCTGCACAATTTTCCAAACAATTGTTAGCTGTTGGAAATGGAAAAGTCCCAGTTGATGCGACATCTGGATTAATTACTCTTACCAACGACTTTTGCCGATTTGTAGACTCTCAATTAGATCTTATTGAAAATGTTTTCCCAAACATTATTGAGAATTATCAGAATCATGCTTGGTTAAGTCAATGCAATTCTTGCCGGTTAATGATGTACACGCACTGAATTTCACAATTCAAGCAAAAATTGCTTGACATACAAATCCGTTGATTCCATAACAAATCCCGATGATGTAGTAAATTATCCAGCGGAGTTTTTGAACTCTCTGTAGCTACCAGGATTTCCACCACATAAATTGCAACTCAAAGTTGGTACAGTTATTATGACATTGCGTAATTTGAATCCACCGCGACTTTGCAACGGTACTCGACTTTCGGTAAAAAAGACTAATTGAGGGATTTGATTGAGGGAACTATTATTAACGGAAAGTACGCAGGTGAAAATGTATGTATTCCTCGAATACCAATGATTCCGACTAATCTTCCGTTTGACTTCAAACGATTGCAATTTCCAGTTCGGCTTGCGTTCGCAATGAAAATTAACAAGTCGCAAGGCAAATCGCTTAGTGTTTGCGGGATTAATTTAGAAAATCATTGTTTTTCACATGGGCAGTTATACGTTGCGTGTTCACGAGTTGGGAAACCATCCGCTTTGTTTGTGTTAACGTCAGACCAAAAAAAAACGAAAAATGTGGTTTGCCAAAACTCTACTTTTATGACCCGGATCATTTGCGAACACGTGATTAACGCTTCGATTCAAATTTTTTTTGGTTTTACTTCTTACATTTTTTTTTACATCAGTCATCTAAATAACACTTCATTTTTGTAATCAAAATGAACGTACACTGTTGAGAAAGCATGTTACAAGTGAGTGTGTTTGAGAGAATAAAACTGCGAAAATCAACCCCCCAATAAATGACTTATTTGCAGGAGTGGGGGAATCTGAAAACCAAAATTTGAATTGTGGCTACAATAATGATCCGATCTGAACAAAATTCGGGAATCTGGTAGATATGGTTCGCCGGGTTTACTAGTATGTATTTTTATTTTTTCTATCTTCAAAATTGTGGATTTTCGTCTTTTTGTGGTGGCGGAAGGGGCGGGGCGAGGTTTTTGAAATACCTTTGTTCAGGTTTGGGGTATCACAGGAATTTGGCAAAAATTTGGATCTAGCTCTTATAGTCATGAGATCCAGGCGACACAAAATGTAAAAACCAAATCGACTCGATTTTGTGTGAGTGCGAAAGAGAGGGAGCGAAATTTGTTCGTATATTTGTCTATTGTGTCTATATTAATGATCCGATCCGATTCAGATTTGGGCCCCCTGATAGATATGGACTGTCTCTTGACTCTGTCTTTTCGATTTCATGTTCTTTAAAATTTTGGACGCCACAGATGTGCGCCCTTTTGGGGGCGGAAGTGGGCAGGGGCCGAAATTTTGAAACATTTTTCAAGAGTGAAAATCACATCAGTTTGAAAAAGATTTGGTCCCTCTAGCCCTTTTATAGCCTCCGGAGCAATGGGCGACAAACAAGACGGACAGACGGACAGACATCCAATTTCATTAAATACAATATACCCTTTTTAGTCGTTTTGAGTACGGGTATAAAAATGTGGTTTATCAAAGAGACTTCAATGAAACGGATAATTTGCGAACACGTATAACGCTTCGATTCAAGTTTAGTCAAAATTTACTTTGGCCCCCAACTTTCGAAATTTACTTAGAGAAGTTCAAAAAATAAAACTTCATTTTTGTAATCGAAATGAATTCATTACTGTTGTGAAATGAAATACAATTTTTCCTTTTCAAATATAAAACAAACAAAAATTGTTCTTCATATTTTAATCACCAAACGAAATGTTTGGGGTTAAAACGAAGATTCTCTCACACAATCTGGGGCGAAACGCAGTTCGCCGGGTTTGAACTAGTATAGTATATATTGTAGCAAACAAATGTATGATCTCGCTAAATAATTCAAAATTTTTTTTTTCACATGTGGTGTTCCGGGTGGATAACTAGGTTTTTAGTTTACAAATTATAATGAAATGATTGAATTACAGAAAGGTAAATCTTTTTTTTGCCATTCGCCTGCTTAACCCTTCGTTCTACCATTCGACCTGCTTAGGGCATTCCCTTTTTTTGCCATTGCTTAACCCCTTTGTTCTGCTTGTTGTTGTGGTTCATGCCGTAACATTCCCTCCCTTCGCTAATTTTGTCGCTCGACGTGATGTTCGCCAAACTTCTGGTTACGTCTGGATCGGCATGTTGATTTTCTGTCTTCACGTCTAACTTTGCCAGCTTAACAATTGGCCGAGTAAACAAGCCAGCTGCAGTGTGTTTCACCGAGCTGCGGGCAATCCCGTCCATAACTACTCGAAGTTCCATGATGATGCTATTCCTCCATTGCTTCATCGTATTCTGAAGCTGTCTACAATCTGACTTGCGATGCGAAAACTCCAATCAAGCCGATCGTGCTGCGGTCGTCATTCGCTGGCATCAAACTAGTCTCTGCTTTCAGGAAGTAATTCGGTGTAAGTACGTCAGCTTTCGGATTCTCCAACACTACGTAAGTCAGGTTTCTGGAATTTAGCGTATTTTCTATTTTTGTCAATGCAGCTGTCAACACTGGTTTTTTTTACATGTATCTCCTCCATTCTCTCCCTCGCGCCTCCCAAATAGGATACACCTGTGGGTATGAAGGACCATCCTATTTTTCGGTATTTGGT
Source organism: Drosophila bifasciata (assembly GCA_009664405.1). Lineage (NCBI taxonomy): Eukaryota > Metazoa > Arthropoda > Insecta > Diptera > Drosophilidae > Drosophila > Drosophila bifasciata. The sequence goes on from CM019042.1 coordinate 28,902,886, forward strand.
TTCCAGTTCATCTGATAACTTTTTTTTTAAACTTTTTTTTTTACGAGGGTTGCTATTTATGTTTTTAGCCTAGGTCACTTCCCGCCATATTGGGGCCGAAAGGTTATTTGCATAAAAAGTTTGGAGTTTTGTGGACTAAACCTACATACAACTTTTTAATGTACGACCACGTTTGATATCGATTAACAATAAATAAAAATTTACCTTGGCAGAAAAATGGAATTAGGCCGTGAACATTTTCGTGCGATTATTTTTCACAACTTTCGACGTGGATTACGTAGACAAGAATTCATCGATGAACTAAAATTATTACACGGCGAACAAGCACCTTACTTAAGATCTAAAAAAATTTGTACATTTAGTTTTTCGTGGTCCCTGTACGCTCAGCGACTAATTCCGTGAAGGTCGTCCAAAATCAGTTGTTGTGCCACAAAAATCGATGCTGTGCAAGAACTGATTAACAAAGATCGTCATGTCACATACCGTGAGATAGAGGCTTCCTTGGACATTAGTATGACGACCATCAATAAGATTTGCCATGATCCCCTGGGCATAAAAAAGGTGGGTTCCCGTTGGACCCCACATAATTTAACAATCCACCATAAAAGCCGCGTGTCGATTGGTGCAAAGAAATGATCCAAAAGTACGATCGTGGTGCTTCAAAAAGTGTATATAATATCTACACAGGTGACGAATCCTGAATATATTCATACGAGCCGGAAACAAAACAACAATCGACCACTTTGTGGTCTTCCAAAATTCCAAAACCAAAAAAAGTTGTTCGCTTGCAAAGCACATCGAAGCAAATGGTGGCCTGTTTTTCGGCATTAATGGTCATGTGTAAACAGTGGCCTTAGCGAAACGTAAAACAGTTAATTCTTATTGGTATACAACCATTTATTTGCCTGTTTTTTTATACATATGCAAAAATTAACAAAAAGACACGAATCCATTTCACCATACCAATGTTAGCTATAGTATAATATATATAGACAAAGGCATTCTTTTGAAAAATTGGTTTAATCGAATGCAATTTTAAATTACTATTAAAAAAAGAGAATATTATGAGAAATAATAAAACCATTTTCAGACGCCGATTTCCACGGTTTTTGCATAGTTAGGCAAAAATATAAATCCGCAAGGTTCGTAGTAATCGGAAAATTCACTAATGTTTTTTCAACAGAAACCGGGACAAACATATTTGTTTAATCTAATATGTACTGTTCGATGTGTACCATCTCTGGTAACTCAAAATAACAAACCCATAGTTTCTCGTAGTAGTCGGTGCGTGATACCTTGTTTGAAGGGTACCATTGTTCGAGTGTTAGCCCTTCAGTTAGGTACCATTTCATGTCTGAAACCGGTCTTTGTGTTCACTGTGAAAAGAAATTGTATTGCACGAAAATTTTTATTCGTAATTCTGCAACTTTGCATCTCGTTGGTAACTATCTCAGTAAATTTGTGGCTGAATTTTCCGATGAAAATTAAATGTATAAGAAGATAAGTGATGTATTTTCCGCATGGTAGAATTACTGTACGTTTCAGGTTCATCGGCCGCGTATTCTTAATACACCTGCCATCATCAAGATGTAACGACAGCTTAAGATCGAACTTTTTCTTACTCATGCTGCTGCCTTGCCGTTGGACAGCGCTTGAGGACATCAATCATTGTAATCATACTTCTTGGGCCATCCAATATGATTTTGCTTCCTCCGAACTAAAGTGATGATGAAAATATTTGATATTAAACCAAGATGACATATGCCGCATTGCAAGGCTCTAAGTTCAAAAACTTGAAACGGATATATTTGGTATCCTGGCTGATCAAAGCGTCCATTCGGCGTCACCACAGCGAATTTAGTGTGTTGTTTTTGATATATTTACGCCTACCGCGTCATACTGACAAAACTCTTTATTTTTTTGGCTCGTCGAGAAGGATGCTTCATGCCGACTTGCAATCAAAAATAAAATCATTACTCACACCGGCCTGAAGCAACACGTAACGGCCATAAACAGACCTCCCCACACTTGGACTTGAAGGAAATAAACACCTGAGTCTTCAACAAATGATTGTTTGAAATTGTGATAGGACAAGATATCAGAGGGAACGTTTAATGGTACCAGCACCAAATGAACCGCATCAATTTGGAAAATAATTTGATTCGTCAATATTAGGATAGGAACAGGAACAGATATATTAGAATTTTTCAATGATTCTGCTTTTTTTCTGTTTAATGTTATATTCAAAAACACTGTGGTCTTTTTCCTGGACGCACCTGGAGGCGGGGGGAAAACATTTGAAATTTCATTGATTTTGCAGTGACTATTCGATCTAAGATGTGACATGAGCTTTGGCGTGAACAATTCGGAAAGATAGTCATGGCTTATAGATGGCTGTTGATGCTGATCAAGAATATATATACTTTATGGGGTCCGTCAATTTAAACAAAAATTATACTCCAACATGCAATATTTCTTCGAGTTCGGTTGCAATGGGAAGTTTATTTTGCAGATGTCTCAAAATTTATTATTGGTTGCATACAATGGCTATGACAAATATATGTCTAATATTAATTAAAACAAAGGATCTTTAATTCTTATAATATTTATTTATTTTCTATAGTTTATAAATAAAACAGTTTCTCCGATAAGGAATCTGCCAGTAATTCCCCTGAATACTTTGTCCAATGAGGTAAGCCAATTTATGAGCATACTGAAACATCACCTATATATAATTAACGTATAAAAAATTATTCCTTACTGGCCCGAATATTGTGAGTTTTAATTCAAAATTTAAATGTTTGTTTGCATTCAATTTGTGTTTACAATTTGTGTTAGTTGACTGAGTTATAAAAACGGATAAGAACAACAATAACGACATCTGGAATAAACACAATATATACAGATATTTTGCCGTTTTCGTTAATTTCTCGATTAGATTTTGGAAAATGTTTTAAAAAAAATTATTAAAAATTATGCCAGAATAATGCTTGTTACCCCCAAATTGTTTGCGAAATTTATCTTGAAAAACTCTATGTTTAGTTAGAAACGCAAAATTTTTTAGTTAAAGCAAAAATCGCTTGACAATACAATTATATTGATACCAAACAAAACAAACGATGTAGGAACGTTCCGTCGCAGCTATCGCGACACTCTATATATACATACCAGTCATTTACACCACATAAATTATTTCAAAGTTTTTAAATTTGTATTTTTTTTTTGACATTTTAATTTACATCTACATCACTTTTGCAACAACATGCCATTTTGTTCTCCGCATACACTGCAGGGATTTGATTGTGGGAACGAGACAGAGAACGGAAAGGGGTATACAGCGACTAAGGGTAGGTGGCTAGCAACCAAAATTCGATTTAAGCTTCCGTTTGGCTATAAAATGATCCGATATGAACCAGGTTTAGTAATGCGTTAGATATGGTTATTCTCTATGACACTGCATTTTCAGTCTTCAAAATTGTGGACTTTTGTTTTGTCATTGTTTGCAGATGGAAGGGGCGAAATTTTTAAATACACTTGTAGCTGTGAAATATCCACATGAGTCTGAAACTCTTACAAGAAACCATTAGCGAACGATATTGTCAAGCAGCAGGTTGATGAATGGGCCAACGCTGGGATAATTCGACGTTCATAATCAAATTTCGCCAGTAAATGTAATTTAAAGAAAAAGGATGGGAGCAACCGAGTCTGTTGGACTATCGTTTGTTAAATAAGATGGTCTTAAATCTACATCTCCCCGTTCAATCGTTAAAGCTGTGCTGGAATAACTCGAAAATGCGAACATTTTCATCATCATGGACTTCGAAAATGGATGTTTTCACGTTCCTGTGCAAGAAAGCAGCAAGAACGTCGTTTTAACGAATAAAGGCTTATTTGAGCTCAACCGCGCGTCTTTTGAAAATTTTTGATCAATTCGCCAGCCGTTTTGATCCGTTTTATTGGTTATGTATTTCAAAACCTCATAAATGAAAACATTTTTTTATCTGTACATGAACTGCTTTTTTATTTTTTCTATCTTCAAAATTGCCGGCGAATGACTTTTGGGAAGCTGAAGAAGGGGGCGATGCAGCAGCTGAATACGGGCTGAAGATGAAGTGGAAGAATTGCCGATTCTTGGCAGTCCACCATTACGTTTTTGGGCCATCAGGTTGAAGGAGGCGAAACTTTGAAGGAAATAAACTCTGAGTCTCTGAGCATACGCGTTGGAGTGTGATAGAAAGCTAGAGGGAACGATGGCCTCTCTAAATGGGTTTCTTTATTGTGGCTATATTAATAATGATTCGGGTCATATTTGGATATATATTAGATCTGATATATTATGATTTTTCTATGATTCTGCCTTTTTCTGTTTTCTTTTATATTCAAAATTAATGTACGCCCTTTTGTGTGGGCGAAAGAGGCGGGGCGAAATTTTGAAATTCACTTGTTGCATGAGATATCACGTGTGGAAAATAGACCCTGAGCACTTAGGCGCTGAACAAGTCGGAAAGATAGTCATGGCTACAATATCGACTCGGCTATTGATGCTGATCAAGAATATATATACTTTATGGGGTCCGTGTATTGTACACAAATACAATATATGTATTTACCTTTATCTCTTCGAGTTCGGTTATAAAAGGAAGTTTATTTTGCAGATGTCTACAAAATTTATTATTGGTTGGCATATCCTGGTTTGACATAATATATGTCTAATATTAATTAAAGCAACATCTTTAATTTTATAATATTTATATATTTTCTATAGTTTATGAAATAAAATTTTTTTTCAAATATAAAATCTGCAACATTCCGCTGAATACTTTGTCCAATGATTTTAAGCAAACTTATGAGCATACTAAAACAAAACATATATATATATATTATCAATATATTCGAGAGAAATTCTTCCTTACTGGCCCGAATATTGTGACTATTTAATTTAATTTAAATGTTTGTTTGCATTCAATTTGTGTTTACATATTTGTGTTAGTTGACTGAGTTATAAAACGGATAAAACAACAATAACCATTCGACACTGGAATAAACACAATATATACAGATATTCGACCGGTTTTCGTTAATTTATGCGATTGCGATTTTGGAACAATTCATTAAAAATTAAAATTAAAATTTTGCCATCGATAATGTTTTACCCCCAAATTGTTTTGCGAAATTTATCTTGAAAAAAACTCTATGTTTAGTTAGAAACGCAAAATTTTTTAGTTAAATATGCTATCGTTATGACAATCGTATTATATTATACCAAACAAAACAAACGAGAAGGAACGTTGCGTCGCAGCTATCGCGACACTACTTATATATACATACTCAGTCAGTTCCAAGATGTAAATATTTGATCAGTTTTAAATTTGTATTTTTTTGCTACATTTTTAATCTACATCTACATCACTTTTCGCAACAACATGCCATTTTGTTCTCCGCATACACCGCATAAAAGGCAGAGTGTGTGAGCGAGACAGAGAATTAGGGGCATACAGCGACTAAGGGTAGATTGGCTAGCAACTCAAAATTCATTTGAGCACTTTGGCTATAATAATGATCCGATATGAACCAGGTTTAGTAATCTGGTAGATATGGTTATTCTCTATGACACTGCATTTTCAGTCTTCAAAATTGTGGACTTTTGTTTGTTGTGTAGGCAGAAGGGGAAGGTGCGAAATTTTTAAATACACTTGTAGCTGTGAAATATCACATGAGTCTGAAACTCTTACAAGAAACCATTAGCGAAGCCGATATTGTCAAGCAGCAGGTTGATGAATGGGCCAACGCTGGGATAATTCGACGTTCATAATCAAATTTCGCCAGTCGTAAAGTAATTGTCAAGAAAAGGATGGGAGCAACCGAGTCTGCGTGGACTATCGTCAGTTAAATAAGATGGTCTTAAAGGATTGTCTCCCCGTTCCAATCGTTAAAGATGTGCTGGAATAACTCGAAAATGCGAACATTTTCATCATCATGGACTTCGAAAATGGATTCTTTCACGTTCCTGTGCAAAGAAAGCAGCAAGAACGTCGTTTTAACGAAGCAAGGCCCCTTTGAGCTCAACCGCGCGTCTTTTGGTTTTTGCAATTCGCCAGCCGTTTTGATCCGTTTTATTGGTTATGTATTTCAAAACCTCATAAATGAAAACATTTTTTATCTGTACATGAACGATTTATTTATACACGTCGAAACTGCCGGCATAAATGACTGGGGAATTTTGAAGAAGGTTTTTGATGCAGCAGCTGAATACGGGCTGAAGATGAAGTGGAAGAATTGCCGATTCCTGCAGTCCACCATTACGTTTTTGGGCCATCAGGTTGAAGGAGGTGAAATCTTTGAAGGAAATAAACTCTGAGTCTCTGAGCATACGCGTTGGAGTGTGATAGAGAGCTAGAGGGAACGATGGCCCTCTAAATGGGTTTCTTTATTGTGGCTATAATAATGATTCGGGTATATTAGGATATATATTAGGATCTGATATATTAGGATTTTTCTATGATTCTGCCTTTTCTGTTTTCTGTTATATTCAAAATTAATGTACGTCTTTTTGTGTGGGCGAAAGAGGCGGGGCGAAATTTTGAAATTCACTTTTGTTGCAGTGAGATATCACGTGTTAATAGACTCTGAGCACTAGGCGCTGAACAAGTCGGAAAGATAGTCATGGCTATATCGACTCGGCTATTGATGCTGATCAAGAATATATATATACTTTATGGGGTCCGTGTATTGTACACAAATACAATATATGTATGTACCCCTTATCTCTTCGAGTTCGGTTATAAAAAGGAAGTTTATTTTGCAGATGTCTACAAAATTTATTATTGGTTGGCATATCCTGGCTATGACATAATATATGTCTAATATTAATTAAAGCAACATCTTTTAATTTTATAATATTTATATATTTTCTATAGTTTATAAATAAAACAGTTTCTCCGATAAGGAATCTGCAACATTCCGCTGAATACTTTGTCCAATGAGGTAAGCCAACTTATGAGCATACTGAAACAAAACATATATATATATATTATCAATATATTCGAGAGAAATTCTTCCTTACTGGCCCGAATATTGTGACTATTTAATTTAATTTAAATGTTTGTTTGCATTCAATTTGTGTTTACATATTTGTGTTAGTTGACTGAGTTATAAAAACGGATAAGAACAACAATAACCACACTGGAATAAACACAATATATACAGATATTCTCCGGTTTTCGTTAATTTATGCGATTGCGATTTTGGAACAATTCATTAAAATTAAAATTAAAATTTTGCCATCGATAATGTTTTACCCCCAAATTGTTTTGCGAAATTTATCTTGAAAAAAACTCTATGTTTAGTTAGAAACGCAAAATTTTTAGTTAAATATGCTATCGTTATGACAATCGTATTATATTATACCAAACAAAACAAACGAGAAGGAACGTTGCGTCGCAGCTATCGCGACACTACTTATATATACATACTCAGTCAGTACACAAGTGTAAATATTTGATCAGTTTTTAAATTTGTATTTTTTTTGCTACATTTTTAATCTACATCTACATCACTTTTCGCAACAACATGCCATTTTGGGGCATACAGCGACTAAGCAAAAAGGCTAAATAGCAGCTCAAAATTCATTTTGAGCACTTTGGCTATAATAATGATCCGATATGAACCAGGTTTAGTAATCTGGTAGATATGGTTATTCTCTATGACACTGCATTTTCAGTCTTCAAAATTGTGGACTTTTGTTTGTTGTGTAGGCAGAAGGGAAGGGGCGAAATTTTTTTAAATACACTTGTAGCTGTGAAATATCACATGAGTCTGAAACTCTTACAAGAAACCATTAGCGAAGCCGATATTGTCAAGCAGCAGGTTGATGAATGGGCCAACGCTGGGATAATTCGACGTTCATAATCAAATTTCGCCAGTCGTAAAGTAATTGTCAAGAAAAGGATGGGAGCAAACCGAGTCTGCGTGGACTATCGTCAGTTAAATAAGATGGTCTTAAAGGATTGTCTCCCCGTTCCAATCGTTAAAGATGTGCTGGAATAACTCGAAAATGCGAACATTTTCATCATCATGGACTTCGAAAATGGATTCTTTCACGTTCCTGTGCAAAGAAAGCAGCAAGAACGTCGTTTTAACGAAGCAAGGCCCCTTTGAGCTCAACCGCGCGTCTTTTTGTCCCAGATGCAATTCGCCAGCCGTTTTGATCCGTTTTATTGGTTATGTATTTCAAAAACCTCATAAATGAAAACATTTTTTATCTGTACATGAACGATTTATTTATACACGTCGAAACTGCCGGCGAATGACTGGGGAAGCTGAAGAAGGTTTTTGATGCAGCAGCTGAATACGGGCTGAAGATGAAGTGGAAGAATTGCCGATTCCTGCAGTCCACCATTACGTTTTGGGCCATCAGGTTGAAGGAGGTGAAATCTTGAAGGAAATAAACTCTGAGTCTCTGAGCATACGCGTTGGAGTGTGATAGAGAGCTAGAGGGAACGATGGCCTCTCTAAATGGGTTTCTTTATTGTGGCTATAATAATGATTCGGGTATATTAGGATATATATTAGGATCTGATATATTAGGATTTTTCTATGATTCTGCCTTTTCTGTTTTCTGTTATATTCAAAATTAATGTACGTCTTTTGTGTGGGCGAAAGAGGCGGGGCGAAATTTTGAAATTCACTTGTTGCAGTGAGATATCACGTGTCTAATAGACTCTGAGCACTAGGCGCTGAACAAGTCGGAAAGATAGTCATGGCTATATCGACTCGGCTATTGATGCTGATCAAGAATATATATACTTTATGGGGTCCGTGTATTGTACACAAATACAATATATGTATGTACCCCTTTATCTCTTCGAGTTCGGTTATAAAAGGAAGTTTATTTTGCAGATGTCTACAAAATTTATTATTGGTTGGCATATCCTGGCTATGACATAATATATGTCTAATATTAATTAAAACAACATCTTTAATTCTTATAATATTTTATATTTTCTATAGTTTATAAATAAAACAGTTTCTCCGATAAGGAATCTGCAAACATTCCGCTGAATACTTTGTCCAATGAGGTAAGCCAACTTATGAGCATACTGAAACAAAACATATATATATATATTATCAATATATTCGAGAGAAATTCTTCCTTACTGGCCCGAATATTGTGACTATTTAATTTAATTTAAATGTTTGTTTGCATTCAATTTGTGTTTACATATTTGTGTTAGTTGACTGAGTTATAAAAAACGGATAAGAACAACAATAACCACACTGGAATAAACACAATATATACAGATATTCTCCGGTTTTCGTTAATTTATGCGATTGCGATTTTGGAACAATTCATTAAAATTAAAATTAAAAATTTTGCCATCGATAATGTTTTACCCCCAAATTGTTTTTGCGAAATTTATCTTGAAAAAACTCTATGTTTAGTTAGAAACGCAAAATTTTTTTAGTTAAATATGCTATCGTTATGACAATCGTATTATATTATACCAAACAAAACAAACGAGAAGGAACGTTGCGTCGCAGCTATCGCGACACTACTTATATATACATACTCAGTCAGTACACAAGTGTAAATATTTGATCAGTTTTTTTTTTAAATTTGTATTTTTTTGCTACATTTTTAATCTACATCTACATCACTTTTCGCAACAACATGCCATTTTGGGGCATACAGCGACTAAGGGTAGGTGGCTAGCAGCTCAAAATTCATTTGAGCACTTTGGCTATAATAATGATCCGATATGAACCAGGTTTAGTAATCTGGTAGATATGGTTATTCTCTATGACACTGCATTTTCAGTCTTCAAAATTGTGGACTTTTGTTTGTTGTGTAGGCAGAAGGGGAAGGGGCGAAATTTTTAAATACACTTGTAGCTGTGAAATATCACATGAGTCTGAAACTCTTACAAGAAACCATTAGCGAAGCCGATATTGTCAAGCAGCAGGTTGATGAATGGGCCAACGCTGGGATAATTCGACGTTCATAATCAAATTTCGCCAGTCGTAAAGTAATTGTCAAGAAAAGGATGGGAGCAACCGAGTCTGCGTGGACTATCGTCAGTTAAATAAGATGGTCTTAAAGGATTGTCTCCCCGTTCCAATCGTTAAAGATGTGCTGGAATAACTCGAAAATGCGAACATTTTCATCATCATGGACTTCGAAAATGGATTCTTTCACGTTCCTGTGCAAGAAAGCAGCAAGAACGTCGTTTTAACGAAGCAAGGCCCCTTTGAGCTCAACCGCGCGTCTTTTGGTTTTTGCAATTCGCCAGCCGTTTTGATCCGTTTTATTGGTTATGTATTTCAAAACCTCATAAATGAAAACATTTTTTATCTGTACATGAACGATTTATTTATACACGTCGAAACTGCCGGCGAATGACTGGGGAAGCTGAAGAAGGTTTTTGATGCAGCAGCTGAATACGGGCTGAAGATGAAGTGGAAGAATTGCCGATTCCTGCAGTCCACCATTACGTTTTTGGGCCATCAGGTTGAAGGAGGTGAAATCAAGCCTGACAGGGAGAAAACCAAAGCCATCAGAGAAAGTTCCCGATGCCGCAAAACATCAAGTCTGTGCAGTCATTTTTAGGAATAACTGGTTTTACGTAAATTTATAAAAAGCGTAGCAGGAGGATACGATGATCAAAGCAGTTTCCGAAATTCCCAAGAGTATCCCAAATGACATTTTTTAAATTGAAGGCGGGTCTTGTGTACAAGGTTGTGCAAGCCACGGATTTGCTGGGGATACCGAAAATCACTAGAGAGATAAATAATAACCGAGGCTCACAACGCAGGACACTTTGCCGCTCAAAGAGTCATTGGATCCCTGCAGATCATTGGAAACTGTATGAAATGCATAATTTACAACAAAAAGCTGGGAAAAAGGAAGGAGTTTTGCATCAAATCCACAAGGGATCAGAGCCGCTTCATACTCTACATGTGGATCACCTGGGACCGATGGATGCTACTTCAAAGCAGTACAAGTACATCTTCGCGATGGTGGATAGCTTCAGCAAGTTCGTATGAATATCCCACGAAAAAGCAGGCGCAGACAGTTCTCAAAAGTTAAGGGAATGGACAGATTTCTTTGAAATCCGGCTCGTATTGTAAGCGATCTTGGAGCAGCATTTACTTCTTCTAGTTTTGAGGACTTTGTGAAGGAAGAGAACATCGAGCACGTTAGGTACCACAGGGGTAACAAGAGGAAATGGACAAATCGAACGCGTAAACCGATATATTCTGAGCATCATTTCCAAATTGTCGTCGGAGGAACCTGGAAGATGGTATAAGTTCGTACCCTGAGTGCAGAGGGCTATTAATAGAACTATTCATGGATCTACCAAGCGTTGTGTCCATTAGAGCTGATGATGGGTGTTAAAATGCGTTGTGGACCAGATAGCGATATTCTTCAGCTGATAGAAAAGGAGATGGTTGATAATTTTGATGACGAAAGACAGAAGATGCGACACGAAGCAAAAGAAAACATTTAGCAGGCCCAGGATGGCAGGCGAATTCTTTGGACCTTACGAAATAACCAACGTGAAACGAGGCGGTCGCTATAATGTTCGAACGGCAGCAGACGTCGAAGGACCAATCAATACGACCACGAGCAATGATAACATGAAACTAAGCATTTTTTCGGTAGAAAACGAGGACGCATGGTCATCAGGAACTGATCACTAATCAGGATGACCGAATGTTACAGGGAGTGAGCGAGTCGGCCCACTAAAGGAGCATTGGTTAGCAGCAGAGCAGCAGCGGTAACAGTAGATGAACAGCCGTAACAGCAGATAAACAGCAGATAAGCAGAAGCAGAGAAGCAAGAAAGGGAAGCAGAAAAAGATCGAAGCAGCAGCAGTAGCGTGGAACAGTCGAGGCAGAAATCAGCAGAAATAAGCCGCTATAAAAGTAGTTACAGAAGCATAATTATTCTTACAAATACCTGTGCACCGTGATTTAATAATATCAAATAAACTATACCTAAATAATATCTTACCATATACCTTAGTAAAATGGCTATATGTGCAATGCTTTGAAAGGCGTTTTTTTCAACACCTATTTTTGATTTATTTAAACCGAGTTCTGCTTTGATTTTGTTGCAGATCATCATGTCTTCAGTTGCTAACTGACGACGATTTATGTGGTAACCATCTGAATCTTTTAAAAATTTCGAAATAGTAGGCATTTTCAACTAAAATTGCAATTTTATGTAATATTTGCGCTGGTTTGATGCAAAAATTGAGTGCTTGCGTACTAAATCAATCTGCTTGTCACTTTTACTTAAAAGATGCTAACACAGCTAACATTTCTACAGACTTTGATCTCTTATTTAAGGTAACGGTACCACGAATTAAGTTCAAAGAAGACGAGAATTTACAGTAACAGCGCACAAAAATAAGAGATAAGAACTGCATATTCAAAACAAAAAAGCAGCTATTACTTTTAAAGAAAAATTGAAAACAAATTTTGCACATATAGCCATTTTACTAAGGTATATGTACTATATATACTGGGGTCGGAAGGCTGTCCGCCATTCTGGTTGTACAGGGGAATAACGGATGGCGGGCTGTTTCGCCATTCCTGTACACCTTACGGCGGGTAGGGTTGCTCGGGCTAGGGCTTGCCTTAATCGATCGCGAGCGAACCGTCACCGACTGTAACTGTACACACCGATGGAAGTGCGACTATACTCGAGAGGGCGGCTGTTAACAGGTCCTGGCACGGTCAAGTCTATGCCACGGATTCTGGCTAATGGTAGTCGGCCGGACAGAAGAAAACTCTCCAGGAATTTTTACCCCCAATGGTCGAGGGGTGTTCGGTCGCTAGTATGCGAATCCTGGATACCTTCCGACCTCATGTTTAAATATGTCTTCCGGGCCACGAGAATGGCTCAGGGACTAACCCCTTCCGCCTACTTGTGGGTAAGTAGTGTATTAATACCGGTTTCAAATCAATTAATCATTCTTATTTTGACAGTGTAGGGGTATTAATGATCGTTAAAGTGACAGGTGGGGGGTGGGGAGGTAGTGATTAATGGTTAGTATAGGTAAAAGAAGGGTCAGGTGGGAGGTGGGGAGGTAAAGGATTGATCGTTAATTATGGTAAAAAGGGTCAAGGTGGGAGGTGGGGGCAGTAACAATCGTTGGTTACGGTAAAGGGTTAGGTAGGTGGGGAAGACAATTAAAAGCATTAGTTACGGTAAAGGTTACATTCGCAGGTGATACCCCCAGGCGGTGTTTTTGATCCCAGAGATCTCAAGGTCATCGGTATCCCACCCGAAGGCGTTTTTCGTGACCTAGATAAATAAAAGGTTCATAGCTACTTTAGGCACAGGTGCGGTTTTGTTTATCAG